>VZTG01000247.1:923036-1117857 GCA_013397845.1 Melanocharis versteri
GGGAGCACTTCCTCATGAATCCCTGGAAGTGTGCTGTGTTATGGCCTTTGTCAACTAAAGCACAATTTGTTGGATTACCACAGAGTACTTTAAAAGTGATATTCTTTCCTGAGGGAGAACAAGAGAAGAGCACTGTTTCCGATAGGAGTAGTAAGGGGAACATAATAGGTATTATTGTGATTAGAAAGAACAGTGTATCTCTATAAAATGTTCTTCTTGGTTTTAGAAAATGACAAGCCTGAAATAAATTGGGATTGAGACAGAGAAGCTTGTTTACAGCAACTTGCTGTCTAGCATCTATTCTGAAAATTCTGGTGGGCACAAAGACACTCTGCTTTTCCTATATTGCAATCAAAATTGAGTGGTGATCTCAGAAAAATGTGGCTACTATGGTTTTTTTTATGTTAGTGACAGGTTTACATATTCCATACCTCTCTAAACAAGACTATGAGGACCTTGTACCCTTTTGAGCCCTCAAATGTTGTTATCAATTTGTATGACTCTTCTCCCTCAATACTTTGTATAGTTTTTAAATTTACTATTGGGCATTTCCCCAGTTTGCCTACACCATCTATATTTAAAAATGGATTTTATTTCCTTCCCAGATTCTCCCTGCCTCTCAGGTTTATATGCTGTCTCTGCTGATCCTGACTCTGCTTTCCCTATCACATCTACTTGGACTTCTCCTCTGGCTTCTCAGTAGATGGGCCAGCAGAAAACATGGAACAAAAAAACCTGGTTGTGTAGGGTAGCAGCCAGACATGGTGTAGGACAACACAGTCCCAAACAAGAGAGAAATATCTCGCCAGAGTGTCCATGGCTGTACACTTAGACCACAGAGGCTCAGCTATCGAAGCACCAAGCTACCTGGGCCCATAAGCCTCTGTAAATGTTGGTTGACCCTGCTGTTCCGTGTCCCTGATGTTTCAGGCATGAGGACAGTGCGGAATTAATCTGGAGACTGACTATGCTCTAGCACACCTCCTCGTTTTCTGACAGGCAGAGCTGTACAAGCTGAACAAAATCAGGCAATCAGAGCTTAGCACAGCCAGAAGAGCTTCCCTGGCCTCGACGCCCAGAGCTTCAGAAGATGGTGTGGAAATACTCTTCCCTCAGAGTTTCTGACTAAAAACCTCCCGATAACCTCGGTGAAAACAGAATCAGGCAACTTGCAAGAAACCAGAGTAATACAACAATTTTGAGGTGTACTGAAGACAAAATATAGGTCACTGACAATAGACATAAACTCAGCGACATTAGGAGTTAACAGATCCCAGATTAACTGTGGGATCCCAACAGGAGGAATAAACTCAACTATTTGATCAGTAAACTGAGATCATCAGCATTAGTTTTCTGTCACCCACAGCAGCAGTTTAGGTTTCCAGCCTCATCCAGGTAACATAAATGGAGGAAGAACCCCCATGGGAGTTCGGTGAGGAGCATGACTTGTGAGAAGCTGTGAGGACACCAGGGTTAGTTACAGGACACAGACACAGGGCCAACATAAAGCCTGATTGACAGTGCCAGCAGCTTAGAGGACCACTGCTTCTGGCAGCATTTCTCTGTCTAGTGTAGTGATGACTCACAGATTTCCTTATCACCCGTTGATAAACCTGGAAAAAACAGAGAGAAGACGTACATTGTGGCTTTCAGATGCCTTTAGCAGAGAAAAGTGATCGCAATCTGTCTCTAAGGTGGAGATGATGTATGGCAAGCTACACAAGTACTCACACTTTAGTGGGATTGGCCCCAAGGACTGGGAAAGAGGACAGAGTCTACAAACCATAAATGAGCATGTCTGCTTCAGACATTCCAAAACAGGAACAAGCAGGGCCATTGGATTGCATAGTGCCACCTATTATTCAGCATTGCTTAACTCCTGGCTTTGTGGGAGAGTTTCCAGTTACTCAAAACACTAATAAACTTTATTCACAGTGGCTGACATTTTCCATGCCTCAGGCTAAGTGCTTGCAGAATAGTGCAGCCAAAATGTGGCTCAGCTCTTTCTAAGTATTGGGTAGTCATGCTTATAGCTTGAGAATTACCCAGCTTCATCCTTTGCCTTGTGGCCAAAACGGTTGATGAGGCTCAGACACATGTGTCTGTCCATCAGCTTGAGACCTGGATATGCATTTGTGCCATCTAGAATGTGATATTGATACAACGCTTGATATTATGTGGCAGCTTAAAGGGTTTCTTTGGCTTGAGACCCACAAAGTCATTAATATTCCACGAAGGCCACACCAAGTTAGCCACAGGCCAACACCTCATCAACAATCTTGTTGATGCAATGCTAGAGAGAAAAGTCTAAAAAAGACTAAGATTTTTTTTATACATGGTCATATTTATAGTCTAGTATTTCTTTGTTTTTAAAGCCAAATTGAATCACTGGCTATGTTCAGACAGTTGAGGAAGGGGAAAAATATGAGCTTAAGTTCGAAAATCCCTTCTAAATCATTGAAGATAGCTTTTCTATGCAGTAAAAATGTGTTGTGAAGTGGAGATCTGTAACTGAAAGGTTAAATTTGTTTTAAGCGTGCTCCAGTTATCAAGAAGCAACTATTAAAACACAGGAAATTCTGAGTTAAGGTTAAACTTAAAGGGAACTCAAGACAGATGTTAGGCCATGACTTCAAGGAATAAGTGTTAGTAAGATTTATTGGGCTAAATTCATCCGAATCAAACCTAGTGTAAGCCAACAGAGTTTTTAAAGTTAGTGATAAGAAACCACTGCTATGTTAGATAGATAAGAGACACTGACTTTTGTTTTTCTCAGGTTGTTCAAACAAACTGACTTAAGGTGGCTTGGATATCTTAATCAGTAGCTTTTATCACTGTAGAAATTTATATTCCTTTTTTCCTTTATTTTTCTGCCTATTTAAAAAGATGGGGTTTGTTTTTCTTGATCTTAAGCTGGACACAGTTTCATTTTATCAATTTTATGTATTTTTTCTTGACCTACTTTTCCTGATTTTCTTCCTACCATTTTAAAGTGTCATCTTATTATTATCTTTCCCTGCTATGCATATGATAATATAGGAAAGCAGGAGAAATATTCAGGGATGAACCACTCTTTGTGTAGAAACACTCATTTTCACGTCCTTCCCATTTTGGAGACCTGTGTGGTTGGTCAAGTCCAGAAAGGTGTCCCATGGAAGTCATCCACATTTTTTGAGGTTCAGATTCATAGTCTGAGGATCTTTTCTATTAGTGAATAGGAAACACTAAATAGGTGAATGCAGATTGACAAAAGGAGAGAGAAATCTTTGATTGATGAGAGGACATCTCAAGAGTCTTTTTAATATTTTATAACACTTTATACAAATATTATACAATTTTATTACATGTATTACATTTTCATCATGACTTTTTTTCAAGAATCTGAAATAAAATGCAGACATTAAAAAAGAAAAAAGTGGGGAATAATGTATATGTATCAACTTAGCTTCACTTGAAGCATATCTGAACAGCTGTCTCCCACATGAAGTGTTATTCTTCTTAGTGATTGCCAAAAAGAAAAAGCCAGTGGTATTAGTGTATAGGGCATTCTAGATTTCCCTGGCACTAGAGCAGAACAAAGAAATAAGAAAAGTGGTGCAAAAAAAAAGAATAAAGGTTACCCCAAAGCAGGTTGTTCACTTGCCAGCAGAAGCATCAGTAATTTTTACTGACACAGTCACTTTGAACAGTACAGAAGCAAAAAGAGTGAAACACAGGACAAGAAAGATCAAAATATGTCTATGTCCCCAGGATCTTCCTGCCTTTCCTTTACCAACAACCGCAGGATATGAATCACATACAGCAGGGCCACCAAGCCCTAGCAGCTGATCTCTGCTCTGCTTTCCTGGGAAAGGAGACCTTCTTTTCAAATTTCTGTCAATATGTCACAGGGGAAAGGAAAGCCATGCAAAAATCACGTCAGAGCTTTCCCAGTGATGAAGCTTTTTTACAAAAAGCAAATGTTTTCCTTAGAATTATTACCATCTGAGTTATTTCCATGTTGCAGATGAAGGCCAGTAGTTTGGAAGTGCAAATACTTGGGGGGAGGAATAGGGGAAGAGGGATCATTTCCATTTTTGCCAGTGTGTAAATCTTGCTTTCTGCTGGCTCCAGTCACCCTGATGGACTTGCACTCAGTGAAGGCCCCAGTGTTTCATGACAGGAATATGATTTTGGAGTCAATAATGTAAATGCTTTCTTATACTCAGCATAAGCAAGGCACAAGAGCAAATGGTCTCATTTACCATGAAGGTGATGTTTAAAATAACCATTATGCGTGTATTTACCCAAAGCTCCAAAAGGATCTGCATATGTGTGTCTACTGCCTAGATCTTTCCACTGAAAAAGCTGAGAATGTAGTTAAATCTCCCTGGACTCGTCAGCTGTAGTGCTTTTGGCACAGCTCTTCATCACACCGTCCTCTTCTGCCTGATTTTTTTTTCCATTGTCTGCCTATATCATCTGAACCTGTAAATACATGGAACTCAAAACATTCTGTGATTAAAAACAGGAATACTTTCTCTTGCAGTAAGTAAGGTTAATCATGCTCAGAAATGGGCTCTTAATAGAGCATCCCAAATATCTTCCTTGAAAACGTCCTATGGGCCCTAATTATCTCTCTCCAAATAAAAAGGATTGAGTCAAGAGTTTTATGTATCTGCTTGGTTTTCGACTGGATTTCACTGCTGGTTTAAATAAGCATGCTCATTAGCATCTGTCAGCTGCCCAGACTTATTATTTTATTGCTCTGTGTTGATTTGACTTTATTAAGACCTACAAGCCTTGATCCTGCCTGAGAGATGGACTCCAGAGCAGATCTGCCACAGCAGTTAAGCCATCTGCACAGGCTTCATCAATGCCCACAGTCGTGTGAAGTCTGCTGCCCTGCCCTGCACAAGGTTTTTACCTGCAGGTTTTTTTTCTTTCTTCCGTCAGCTGAGTCCACAGCTTCTGACTGTTAGAGCACGCTGTCAGAACAATCCCTCTTCTCCAGTCTTTGATGGAAGCTGCCCACTCCTTTCTTTAGCCTAAAAGGAAGAATGGATTTCTGGAACCTGGAAGAGCAGATTAATACTCCTAACAATAAGACAAATCAACCAAACAAGCAGCATATTCATCCCTTTCCTTGTCCTTTTCTCTCTTCCCTCCTCAACCCTGCGTCCCTTCCCCACAAGTGAGAAATGCTGATATGTTGTGTAATTCAGGAGCAGTTTGGTGTGCTCCTTGCCTGCCCCGGAGCTGATGGCTGCTTGGATTATGGTGTAATTGCTTCTGTGGCTGCTCTCAGAGCTGTGGCTCCAGGTTTGCAGACACTGTTGCGGGAGAATGGGAAGAAAATACTGTGGTAGCCCATCTTATTTTTCCAGACTGGGGAGAAAACTCACTAGTAGTTTTTGGCCATGGTTTTATAATTCTTAAATAAATTTATGAAGGATTGCTTGTGGGAAAGGGTGACAGACTAGTGAGTGAAAAATCTATGCTTGGGCCTTCCAGGTGGCTGTGTAATGGAAATGCTCCCCTAAGAAAGGCTTGCAGAGTATGAGAGCTTTTTCATTTGAATTCTTCTAAAACCTCTTCAACTCACATGGTATGAGAGTGTCTTCAGTGGACATCGATACAACCAATCTCTATTTTATGCAGTTCTTTCTTTGCCAGTATTTCTCCTCTCCTTGCTTTCTCTTCTAGAGTGAACCTTTTGTTTTCCTTCCAGGTCCTGTGAAACATTGTCATGATGCCTTTTAATCCATCTGTTGTCTCCCAAAGCTTTGGAGTCTGCTCATATTCTGAAGAAGGAAGATCATCCCAGACTGTGCTCAGGTGAGAGTCCTGAGACAGGGCTGAGAGGGACCAGAAAGGATATGATCCAAAAGAGCATGCAGGGATCACAGTGCTGTTGGAAAACAAGAGTTACCTGACACTGCAGCCAGTCTGCAGCCTTGTCTTGCCTGCAGCCCACTCAGAGTTGCCTGTGATGGCAACAGAGACAAACCCTTCTCTGGCAATCAGGCAGGAAAAGGGTCCAGCCCATATCTTGTGCCAAGATAAGGATGAAAAGGTAAATGCTGATTCCTCACAAGAAGTGAAAGCAGCTCCCTATCATCTGCAAAGGGTTAGTTATGATTTCACCATACACCTCCCCTGAAAGACAAATACTCACCAGGACTGATGAGCTCCAACAGCCTAAGAAGAATTAGCATCCATGTACTTAAGAAAGAACTGCTGAAGCAACAGCCTGCTATGCCACTTAGCCTGGGACAATGAGACATCAATGATCCCACATTTCAAGTCCTTTAACCTAGCAATGTTTGCAAGCACTGTCCATTAGTCCTCCTCCAGCCCCCCAGTGCCACCTCTAGAAATGATGAAGTAAAATTCAGTTTGAGATCACACTTATTCCTGCATCCAAATCCATCACATATTATAGCCTCTCGTGTTAGCACAAACATCCTTTAGAATGAAACTTTCCTATTACCATTTCCATTACAGAATCATTTCATCTGTAATAATTTTCCATCAGAGGCTGGAGAGGAGTCTGCTGCAGCTTTACCTGCTGTTCATACCAAGCACGATTGAGAGATACCATTTTTCTTTGTGTTTGAAACCAACAGGAGGAGGAAAAGGGTCTATAAATACAGACGATCAAGAGTCTTTTACATCTAGCGGTACGCTGTGAAGCACACCTGTAACAAAACAGGAGAGCAGAAGGGGGTGGGGGGGAGATTTAGGAAAAATCGGAGCAGAATTAATCCTTCAGGCTGAACTGCCTCTGCAGAGCACAGCTATAGAGTCCTGCTGACTCCGAGGGCCATTATTCAAGGGTTAAATGTCACTCAAATCAACCTCATTATGAACTGAAGGATGAGGAGGGGCTCGGGGGAGATACTGCTTTCTTATGCATTTACAATTGAGCCGCTCTGGCCTGGAGATGACCCGCCGCACAATTTTTAAATTATCTCTGCGCGCTCTGCTTGTTTTGGAAATGCTCTAAATAAAAATAATGGACTGTCTTTTAATAAGTCTCATTGTGAAGATTCCACATATCAAACAACGCAGCGCAGCTTGGAGGCAAGCGACGGGCATGTGTGATCTAGCTGGAAGAGAGACAAATGGTGATGGGAGCAACTCCATCTAGGGACCGCTGACAAGAAAATGGCATTCGCAAACTGACACATCTGTCAGGGTGGAGAATATTGGCACCTGTCACGCAATTTCAGTCATGACTTTTAATAAAGCTGCTTTCCCTTAGGTAAAATTGGAACTTGACTGTAATATTAGCTGCAAGCACGTCTTGTTTTCCCCTTCAGAGCTCTTTTGTACGTGAGACGTTTCAAATGAATCTTAAAGCTGAAGTAATGATGTTTACTACTTCTTTCCTCCTCCCCCCCCTCCTTTCCCTTTCCAAGTCTGGATTTGAAAGAGATGTTGTGCTGAGTTTTTTTCTTTGCAAAATGTCTCCCCTTCATCTACCAATACCAGATTTGTGTGTGTGTGTGTGTGCATGCGTGTGTGTGTAGCGCTTTTTCTGTATCACTCTTTTTTTTTTTTCCTTTCCTCCTGCTTTTCAGCTGGGCTGTTGTTTGAGTGAATTTAGCCTGGGGAGGCATGTATATCATAAAAACTGGGTTGGGATTTGTTGGCTGTCAGTCAATAAATCAGTCAGAGTTTAATTACCAGGCATGTGATGGGAAGCGGTGACAGGCACCAGGTCTGTTGGATAGCATTTCTTATGGGGCAGCAGCTACTAAAAACAAAAAGTTAGAGAGTATGTGTGCGTGAGTAGATGCCGGATGGGAAGGAGGGGGAGAGATTGAGAGGAGGGGGGAGAGAAGTGGAGAAGGAGGAAGGGGGAAAGGAAAAGTTGAGGAGTCCTGCAGCTGGAATCCACTATTACAAGAGGAAAAAAAAAAAGGTTCGTGTTCTTAAAACAAAGACTATGAGTCTCTATTTCAAGACAAAAAATAAGGTTTTTGAACTGAAGTTTCCATGTTTTGCTTGAAATATGTCAGCGTGGTCTGAGTGTTACCTGACGCCTGCATTAACTTATGCTGCATTAAAGTGCACCCCTTTGTTTAACACTTGCAAACATTTTATCAGAAATATTTTTTTTAAAGGAAAGAAAATAAGTACAGTTGAGAGAACACATCAGGGAGATGGGGCTGGAAGGAGTTGGAGGACTATTGTATTACAAAATGACATAATGTGTTAAAGGACCTTTCACAAAGTGAGAGTAAAGTTTTTTAATAAAATATGAAGGTTATATAACATTCCCAATGAGGAAATCAATAACATTTTTTTTCCCCTTTTCTTTTTCCCCTCCTTCTTCTCCCCTTTTTGGAAGTTTTCCAGGATGTCTGACCATGGAAATCATGTACAGTATTTTTTCAAAGGCAATTCATACTTGACATCGTTTTTATTTTTTGACTGGTGATGAGAGATGTCATCTTCTTCCTGTCATATGCCATGAAGCATTATGTGGAGATACTGCAGGATGTTTTGACTGAAAAGATGCTCTATTTTCTTTTAACTATCCTCCTGTGGTGTGTCTCAGTGTGCGTTTCAGAAATCTTTTGTCCATTTTAAGGCATTATGGGTAATGGACAGAAAAGTCTCTGGCTTGAGGTAGTGTAGCTGCTCCTCTCCTGGCAAGGCATTTGTCCATGAACATAAGTGAGAACAAGGGATTTGTGAGAAGAGGAGGAAAATGTTCTGCAGAAGAAGAACTCGTTACAAGTGGACTTCAGCTGGTGACAATTTAGCTGAAAAAGATTATTGTTTCAAATTTAATAGAAACTTCTGAACACAAAAAAAATGCCAGATTGAATGAAGAAATTTGCTGTATTTAGACATCTAATTTAAACAGTTACTTTATTCAAGAATAAGAAAATAACCCAATATGGTTTGCTCAGTTAGCTGGACTCCCATGCCAACAGCCTGTTTATCTCCTTCGCAGGCATCTCCACAGCTGCCTCTGTGACTTCACCTGTGGGAGTCTGGATGTCCAGCAAGACCTTCCAGAGATCACCAGCAGGACCTCATCCCATCTATACTTTAAATTGCTCCTGTCAAGTACAGCTGACTGCATGTAAACTTCCCATTGCTTCCCCTGTACCTTCTGTCAACTTTTGCCACCACTCGTAGATGGCAAAATCCTTGGAGCAGAAAACTTTCTTCTTGATTGCCTGGCAAGGGCCTAGCATTCAGTGTTGACTTCTGTAAATGTGTAACAAAAAGTCCAGACCTTACCCTGCGTACATATTCAAACCACACGGATGCAATACCCAGGATGCAGAAGCTGTCTCTCAATTGTATTCACAGTGGATCAGAAGAAGGAGAGGCTGGAGAGGAAGAAAGCTCATTCCAGGTGGGAAAGGATACAGCCACATGAAGGTCTGTATTCAATGGAAACTTTCGTGAATATTCCCCCTTTAATGACCTTTCCTCCCCCATTCCTCCCCTTTCCTCTGTCTGTTGTCTGGAGATTTTGCAGCAGAGAAAAGCAGTTTTGAAATTCATGCCTTACTCCCACTCACACAAGCCACCAGCAGCACTGGCTTAATCAGTCTAAAAAGGTCTCAGTCTTAAACGTCTCGTGGGTCTAAAGGAAAAGAAATATTTTTATTTAAACCTTCTCTTTGGAGTTGCTTACTCCATTCCCTAACTCCACACTGGCTAGATCCAGTTTTCTCTCAGACTACTGGAAATTCCCTTGGTGTCCTCCCAGAGTTAGTCTGTCCAGCATCAGTAAAACTTGTGTAAACCGAACAATGTTAAAACACTTTTTAAACAGACTTCCCAGCAGCAGCAGCAGCACCTTGTGGCTTGTAGGAATTCATCCAGGTCCCACAGGACATCCCACCAGCTCCTGCCGTCAGGGCCCCAGCTGCCTTGGACAGCATGCAGTTTCATTACATCAAGTTTGCCCTTCATGGATTGGCCACCCTAAATCTCAGTGCCCTGTCCTGGACTGAAGAAAAAAGTCCAAAAGGACTCCCGTGCCTGATGGTGCATAGAGCAGGCTGATCTCCATGCAAAATGCTCGCCAGCAGCAATGCGGGGTGTCTGCTCATTCCAGTGGTGTATGAGAAACAGGGAATCAGGGAAACAGTTTCATAACTGGTTTAATCTCCTACTACACACCGAAGCTACATGAAAACCCATTGGGGCTGAAGCTTTAAGACTCATCTTAACACAGAAATAATAATGGGACCAAAGCAGATCGACTCTGAAGTTGTAAGTCAGAATCCGCCTCCCAAATGAGTCACTCTGGCTATTAACGCAACAGAAGAATGTCAAATTATTATAATCTTTGTCAGAGGTCAACCTATATTAGAACAGAAGCTCAACAGACATAAGATAAATACCTCTTAATAATATAGGAAAGCTGATTTTTTTTGCTGCCAATAATTAACTTTGCTCTCCAAACATTTCCCTCTGCCCAGCTCTTCTCCTTGTGTGAGCATGGGCATCAGGCTCTCCAGTGTGGAGTTCAGCTTAATCACAGACCCATGTGGAAGCACTGGTAGCATCCCTGAAGAAACACTAATTTTGGTTAGTGAGATTTCGTACTTTCTACCTTCCGCTTTGAGTTTTGGAATGAAACCCTTTTGGGATTTTTACTGGCTTTTTACTAGCTTTAAATCACAATCAGGTATTTTCTTGAATTTCCACTGAAAAATTTGAAAGCCCAGGACTATTCAAGTTTTGTTTATCAGAAAATCACCTGTGCCTCCAAATGTCAGAAAATGTTTACTCAGGCCAAATAATTCCTTAGCTGCCCAGTCTGCTGCAAACGATTACAGTTTGTCCCAATGAGTGGAGTGATTTGGATTCGTAGTAAGCCAGTCCAAGTATGCCTCTGCAAGACAGGAGATTTGCCAAAAGTGGAAGTGAACAAGGCACAAACTAACAAGCAGGTAAACTTTCCCCATTGCCCCATTTACCTGCAAATGTTTTTCACTGTTCTTGATAATCTGAGGAAAATGGGCCTTCTTTTTTTTCATTTTGATTTGATACCCACTTGTTGTATTCGAAGGAAAAGAAATGTCTGATTCATTCTGCATATGGACCAAAGGCTTCCTTAAAACAGCTTCTCTCTTGAAGTAGATCTTGCACAGATCTATTAGCCAAAGGACCTGAACCCTGAACTGAAGCACTAGTGCTGCAAGAGTAGATTAAGGGGCCCAGGACCCGTCTCCTGGAATTCCCCAAAACCAAGTGCATTAATTGATATTTATTTAGGGAAGTGTGTGATGGCCTCTAGTGGTGCACGCTGTCGACAAACACAGAAACATCACAGCTTCTCTGCTCTGTTTTGTGAGTGGCACTGGGAGAAAAGCATTGTGGATGTACTGACACCGGCGTATTGCTGCCGCTCGAGTAACAAGACAGCCCGGTGACAGACGGGCCCGTTCCGTTTATAGCTCCCTCCTTCCCCTCTCCTCCGTGCGCTGAGGAGGAGGGTGCAGAGCACACGCTGCGAGCAAGTGCACAAACTGATATTTAGCAGTGACACATTAAGTACTACAGATTTCCTGTGAACGCACCACCACGTTCCTGTGTCCAGCATCAGGGAATAACAACAGATTGATTTCATCACAGTTTTCTTTTCCTGCTAACCCACCAGGCTCACACCATGCTCAGAAACAAAAATCTTGGTTTGGTTCTGGTTTTTTGCTGCGGGGTTTTCCCCCCTTTATCACGATATATTAATGACATCATCAGATCAAGACCATGACAGGAAAATCACGACTATAGGACATTTCCTCCCTGCCATCAGATGGACTGAACCTCAACAGCACAAACATGCTGAGGCTTCTTGCTGTGAGTGCAGCCTCTACCATTACTACGGTGAACGTGATAGCCATTAACTAATCGTCATCAGAAAAAAATATAGCACTCTCTCCCTCCTCCACTGCACACTGAGGCACATACCGTATAAACATCATAAAGGACACAGTGAGAGAGAAAAAACACACTAGAGGCCATACTAAACCACATATAACCCTGATCTTAGAAGAGACTGTTATTCAAAGCAGTGAAAGCTTTCATATACTGTATGGCCATAGAGTCGGATGTTTTCTCAACAGTTTTCTTAGCAATAATACATAGATAAAGAGGCTGGAATCTGCCATCCCCTTTATAACATATGCACGTCTATTTATGAAGACACTTAAGCATGGATTTAGTAAGTCCGAGACAAAGCTCTAGAGGCGGCTGTCTCTTTAAATCCGTCTCCTACCAAGTGAAATTTGTGGCCCTGATGAATGGCAGAGCAGAGTCATCCATAAAAGGGCAGAGGAAAATCACACTCATTTGCATACAGTAATTATTCTCTGAATCGGGCCACCTTTATTGCTGCCAGAAAATCTACTGTCAGCATCGCTCTATAGATCATGTTGGAAAAGCCAGCAGCTGAGGAGCGGGGTGGTGGCTTCGGACCCACCGGCTGGCACCCCGGCCGGCCTCACCACCGGGACAGGTCATGCTTTGCCTCGCTCCCCACCCTGGGTACCCATAGGTCTGTCTTCTTTTGGGTCCTGGCTATTTTCAGCAGAATAGCAGCATGGCAGGTGGGTGAATATTTGCCCGCAGATAATAGGTGGTGGGAGCCGTGCAGGGTGGCTGGGGAGGATCCCAACTGCACCAGGATAAACCGGATACTTTTTCACCTTTTTTTCCTCTCACGTGACATCTTCTTCACAGAAAAATGAAACAAAGTAGAAACATTGTACGAGCAGAGTACTGTCACATCAGCGAATTGTTATGATACCTATGCTTATGCTCCTGTTTGGCTCTACATCAGTGAGCACCAGTGGATTAAAAAAGGGAAGAGCTGACTCGCATTTCAGCCTGCTGGCAGGAGCAGTAAGAGGGGAAAGGGCACAGCCAGGGACTGCACAGGCAATACCAACCAGGAACCCTGGAAAATGAGCAAGGATCTGTGGGGCCAGATTCTCACCACAGCCCACATAAACCTGTCACCTGTTAGGGACTCCTGTCCCAGGTCTTCCGCTGTGATCCAGCAGAAGGGCCTCAACACAGAGCATGAAAACAGGGTTTATTAGGGTGCCCTTGGACAGCTTTAAAAGAGCACCTTCCCATCCATTTGTCTGTCTACTTGCAATGCTACCAAAAACTGAAGTCTGATAGAAGCTCTGTGGCAAGCATGTCCCTGGCAGGAATCCAGTTGTGATCACACTTCCTGTGAAACCAAAACCTGACATGCAGAAAACGCTCACTCCCAGTAATGAATCTCAAAGACGAGAGCAGTTTGGAGCTGGAAGCGATAACAGCAGCTTTGGTGCCAGCACTGCGATTTGCCACACTGTGGAGCAGCTACCATCCAGCACAAGTGCTTTCCACCACTGCAAAAGCTGGGAATAGAACATTGATGGCTTCCATTTTGCAGGACCGGTCCACCAGCTCAGGTGTGTTTGCACATCAGTTTTTGCACTGGCCCAAACCCACAATTGAATGTATATTCAAATTTCCCGTTCAGGGTGGCTGCAAGAGACTCTAGGGAGTCTGTGTGGATATGGGCTTCCCATGAGGGTGGATGCAAGGATTTCTTGGACAGTCATTATCCTACAGCACCATGGCACCCCGTGGCATCATCGGTTAGCCAATGTTTGGTGAAATAATGAGTCCTTCCTTAAAAGGATCCCATTTTGTGACCCATAAGGAAAGCAAAAACATGAGACTGAAAAAAAATCTAGAAGTCCTGTGTCCAAATACCACAGTTTGCGTTTTCTGTTCTGTCCTAGGAGGCCTAGATCTAGAGGCAAAAGATCTGGAAAGTAGGTGATGATTTCCCAAATACCGTAGTAGTGTTGCTTGCATGTCACGGATGTTATGTTGGTGAAAAGCTTTGTCAGTCGTTGTCAGTGGGTACTAGAAACACTTGCTATGAGAAAATGGAGTAAGAAGTACACTTGAAACTCCATGGGTGAGGAGTGTTTTAAAACATAACCTGAACAAACCTGACCCTAATTCTGCTATAGACAGAGAATTAGTTGATCAAAACTCTGCCTGACATCACTGAAAATTATTTTTACTTGATTGACTGGAAGCATCCTGAAGTTGTGATTTTTCTCTACACTCCCACCCCAATTAAGAGACCAACTTAGGATGTTTAATCTTCATTTAATTGTGATCTAACCAAACACTTAGGGTTTCCAAACAGCCACAAACAGACAAAAAGCTTTCTTTTATGAGTTTTTATGGCTAAGCCAAAATGAAAACTTCATGATAAAACACAATGGCTTTTCAACATTTCCTGTATGTACTTTCAGCATTATCATACCATCCAGCCAGGGAGTTACTGAGAGGCTGCTTAAGCAAGGATTTTTTTATCCAACCAGAACTACTGAACTGTTACAGATTTTGTTAGTGAACTGTTTTATGCTTCAGATCTATAACAAATTTTCAGCCAAAGCAGAACCTAGTTTTTTCCCCAATAAGTTAGAGGTAATGGAAAGCCCTTTTGAATTAGACAGCATTTGCTATGCTTAGGTATATAAAGCTTATATGTAGAGAGAGAGAGAGAAAAATATCTGCAACCTACCATGACTTCGTGAATCTTCATTGACCTATTCAAAACAGACTGTATTTCACAGTCCTGTTTCCAGAGCAGACATCTGTCCACATCAAGTCCACTAATTTTTTCCTTTGTCCCTTCTCTGACTCCTCAGGAAGTGAGTATAACAGGCCAGAGGGAGAGACCTAGTCTAAAGCAAATTTCTGCCGATCAAAACATGTCCTGCCATGTGCAAGGGAAAGGCTTTTCCCTTGATCAGGCTGGCAATAGGATATTTTACAAACATTAAATTAACTTAAATAAGAAGCAGTAGAAAAAGAAAGAAAAAGGAACAGGAAAAAAAAAAAGAGAAAGAAGGGAAGTCAGCATTGCTGAACAGTGATACTTCACCTTTCTTAAAGCTCTATCAAAGTACCTGACCCCTGACAGATCTAAAGTAAAATCTTTAAATGATGTAAGGGATATAATTCTTTTTTAAGCAAGCGGCACAAACTCATGGCTTTGCTGTTTATTAGGGGACAAACCTTCCAATATTGGCTTGCCGAGATGAGCACTTATAAAACCACACCAATATATGTGTTTGCATTCCTCTTCGGGTAAAAATTTGTCAGAGAAGGAAGACATTAAACCTGTCACCTCAGATAAAGATCAGATGTTTGATTTCAAACAGAAGAAGGCAAACACTCCACTACAGGCTCCATTAACCCCTTGAGTACCCCATGGAAACTGCTCGATGGGACTGGCAGCTCGTGCTGCCTGTGTTGCTGACTTGAGGCCGCAGAGTTTCCTTGGGGAACATGTCAGCTACAGGCTATTTCTTTCTGTCTCCTCTGTCTTTCTAGATTTGCAAAGCAGAGTGCATCTGCTGCCTGCTGAAAGGGGTGAGATTTGAAACAGAAACTAGCTTAGATATTCATATATGGTCCTGGTGCCACTTGCTGGATCTGCTTTTTTAAAAAAAATATAATTTCAGGGCATCTGAAGCAGAAGCAGTGCTCAGATTCCTCTCCACTAAAGTAAGAGAACTAAGGTATTGTGGAGATCTCTCTGTTATTTCTCTGGCAACAAGAAGCTGCACTTTTTGTACCCTCTTTTTCCCTTAGACATATATCCAGGTTACAGCTGTTCAAAGTGTCCACTGGAGTGGCCTTACACTAGGAACAAAAACTCTCTGGCAAATCTATCTCTTGTAATACCTGGAACTTTACTATAGCTAAGTGGCTTAGAGCGAAGTGAATAAACTCTACTGAAGAAAAAAGAAGAGAAGAAAAAGCAGAAATCAACCTCCTGTTTCTAGACACTTTCATGCATAAAGTCAGGGGTTAAATCATACAAAAGAGAGGCATAATAAGAAGTGCTAATAAATATTTTCATCTGGAAAATCTGAGCCATGCAAGACTGGGAATGTAAGTATGAGGCAAACTTTTATGATCTCCAGTTCGAGGCAGATCATGTGGAACATTTGGAAGTATGTGAGATCATGCCACACAAGTGTTTGCTATATTAATCAAACAGCACAATAGTTGCCTGGATACCCACATCATTTCATCAGCTGTGGTGGCCTGTTACCAGTTTTCAGAAAATGAAATGTGACCCCTGAGGACTGTAATTGGGTGAGTATAGTAATTTAGGAACGTTCAGGGGATCTGGAAAATCTGTCCAGCCAATTCACTTACAGCCAGCCATGGCAGAAGGGTATTTCAGCACCGAAGAATCACGCATGCTGCCTGTTATCAGTGCTGATACCCAGTTCTTTACCTTTGCCTCGTTGCTGCTTGGTGCCAGTTACAATGAACTCCAGAGTTCTAATGAGACTAGAGATAATTTTCGTTAACAAAGGATTAAGGCAGTTTCTTAGAATACTTGCAAAAAGGGTGGAAAAAAAAAATAAAAGCCAGTTCTGTGCTGGCAGAAACTGTGGTGCATTTGCAATATAAACTGCTGTATCCTCTTACACAGAATGTTTGTTGTGATACAATTTGAAACATAAAGGGCAGTGATCTCATATTTTAGTGTAGGAGGCAAAAGCCCTTCTGGATTCATCCAAGCTTGTGGCATTTAGTTTAACCCAGCGTAACCCGATGCAGTTTTGAGGCAGGTAAACTGTGTGTATGTTTTAATTACAGCTGGGCTATGTAACCAGTCCAAAGTTCAGGTCAATAGAGTGATGAATTCTCTAGCCACATAATCTTTAATACTGGCTGGACTGGTTATTAATTTTCTTTATTTGTACTGTTAAAGACCTATATAATTTGTAGCTTTGATCATTTGTTTTTTAAAAGCTCAGAAACGCTCACCCACTTTAATCAATTCATTTTCGTGGGGTAATAAACTTATTGTGTGCTCTTTTCATAATTTATACAGGGTGCTATTATTTACATATCTCTTATTTATTCTATTTCTAGTAGGCTATAAGGCTTCCTATTTCTGTGGCAGCAGATTGCATTAGATGCATGATATAGGAATACTAAAGGGCAGAAGAAGACCATATGCTCCATCATAGGCTGCATTTTAATCCCTGAAATACCAAATCATCAGCCTAATCCTTCCAGTTGACTCAGGAGTGGTCTGTTATAACCCTGGAACTGGGATGGAAGACAAAAGAAGGCACAGAGCCAGAACTTCTGCTAATGTAAATCAGTGTGCTTCCACTGACTTCAGCAGTAACATCTTTGACAGCAGCTGAGGTTATACCCCAGATTGTTTGGCTCAGTGGTGTCAAAAGGAAAGGTGGGCTTCTCAGAGCCTGATTTCCAGGTCAAACACTGGTAGCACATTTTTCAGAGGTAAACCAAACTGCCTGAAGTGTTCTGAACACAGCTAGATGAATATTCCTGTAACAAGTTATAAAAATTTAATACGCTTTTCTTCAGAAACCTCCTCTAAGGTCTTTTCTAAACTCATCCAAGCAGAATACATCCTTCATATTGTATGAAGACAGCAAAAGTGGCAATATTCCATGTTTTGATTAGTACACATCTGAGAAGCTTGAATCATACATACATACATAGAATTGTAAAATGGTTTGGGTTTGAAGGAACTTTAAAAATCATCTCATTCCAACCCTCCTGCCATGTGTGGGGACACCTTCCACTAGATCAGGTTGCTCAGTTATTTACTGTTTTGTAGAGTCAGCCATTAGCTTATAGTAAAGAAAACTTCTTATTCTGCCAAACAGCTCGTGACAATAGATAGGCTTGCTCCAAGATGTTTTTGTTCTGCCACTGTTCAGATTGTTGGGAGGCTCTTCAATTGTTTCACTGAATGCTGCCACTCAGCTAGAAAATGCTCTGGCAAGCATGACTGTACATTTTAATTGTGCTGCCAGAAATTGCGTCTTTCCATGACGATTCCAGCTGCAGTCGATATCCTATTGGCATTCCCTTGGCATGTTACCCTGGAAATTTGCAGTTGGTTATCTTAAGGGTAGCCACCTTCTCCAAAGTTTTCAACGAGTACTGCAGGTGATCATTTGTACTTCGGCAATACCATTCCCAAGAAGCTATCCTATCACACATGGCAGCATTCTGAACTAGCTTAGGCTGATTCAGTGGGGAGGCTGTCTCTAGGAATATTTCAAAAGAGTTAGTATCAGGCTGCAGAGACACCACAAGTGCAACTTTTCAAAGTGAAAAGTTGCTGCTTCTCCTTCAAGGCTCACCGATAGCGTCCGAGTGGGAATTAAGCAGTACACTGATACTGTACATGATTAGCAGCGTGGCTGTGGGATGAGAACAGTTATATACTGGATAAATTTAAGATGACAAATTTGCATGTAAAACCGGAGACTCCTGTCAAAAGAAAGAAATCAATGAAGAACTGTCCATCTGATGGCAGGCTGCCTAGGCTATCCATGACAGCTAACACAACTTTAAATAGTCTGTCTCAATGTATTTTAAAATGTTTTGGGAATGTATTAATAAAAATTACTTAAGATTTTTTTTTATGAATCATCTGCGTGGTGAGCCTTCTGAGAAACAGCTGGGGAACAGAAAACCTTTAACGGATTTTGTAAATATTCTCAGTTCCGAACTGTATGTTATTTTATTGATATACCCTCACTCCAGAAGGCAGATTTCACTGCAACAAGATTTTCTTACCCCTAAGAAAAAAAAGAAAAACCTGAAACCAGAAGATGGGTGCATAATACATGGCTCCTCTGAGGCAGACATTCCTACAGTTATTCAGAGGTTTCTGCAAAACAGTATTTCATATTCTCTGTACTGGAGAAGAAAAAAGACTAAATTTGAAACATCTCTCTACTCCTGTGCACGAATAACATTCCAGCCTTGATGCACAGCACTCCAAAAGTGAAGAAGACATTAATGGGCAACAACAAAATTCTAGAAGCTACTGAAACTTATGGTGATCAAAAAAATACTCTGATTAATACAGTGCTCAAAATAAAAAAGCTAAGAGAGGGATGACACTGGAGGGATGGGGAGGGAAGAGAAGATATGTTACATTGCATTAGGAGCCAGGTGATTTTGCGTTTTGGTTTGTTTTTTTTTCTTTAGGTAGATTTTTAATGAAGGGGCTGTGGTCTTGGAAAACTTTCTTTTCAGAGAAATGCTTTGAACCTCTGTATTCATTTTAGCCTTATTAACAGTTTGCTGAATGTGTTGGATATTTGTGAGTCAATATTTGCACGGATTATTTAATCCCCCCCAAGTCATCTGGTATTATATTAGTAGCTTTACGCAAGTCTTCCATGTAACAATGTAAATTAGAAATTATTTCCTAAAAATGTCTGTAGGCAAAAAAAACCACCAGCTGGAATTTTTGCAAGAAAAAAATGGCCACAGATCATGACTCTTAAGAATTTTTGCAAGGACCTTTTGGGATATATTTTTCTCTATTTAGACACATAGAGGTTGTCATCACAGTAGTTAAAAATAGCACTTCTTACTGAGTTTATGTTGTGAAAACAGATTTCTAAGTAATAAAACTATATGACCCAAAGCAAATTAAGGTTTCTTCCCACTTAAAATGTACAATAGTATAACTTTTCAAATGCTAATTGGAAACTAGATTTTTGGATGTTCCATGTAAGCTCTTTAATAGATCTGATTTTTAAAAATCATTGTACTTTAAGAATCATACCCATTGTAAAAGCTCCAAGTTAAGTGTCAAAGTGTAAGGACCTAGAAAAATACTATTGTCTTCTGTAAATATTACCATTCAATCTCTTGGTGATTCATTCAGAGCAGCCTGTGTTTTCCATTTGTTTCTATAAGTATACAGAGATATGTGTATGCACATGTATGCATGAGTGTGTGCGCGTGCTTATTTGTGTGTTGAGAGTATAGAAAAAATTAATTTTGTGGACAATCAAATTTGTTTACCAGAAAAAGGTGCTTAAGTGGTCACACTGAAATTCCTCAAAGTGTTGAGACTTTCCCACAAGGCCCTGTCAATACAGGAGCAACATTAAACATAGATACAATACATATAAAGGACCAGAAAATCTTCCTCAGTGATGCCATCCAGGTACTTGCTATATTTGACCAACATGTCTTAGAGTTCTTTGCAAATATATTGATCTTCTTCTTAAGACCAGCTGAATTTCTGATTAGTATCTAGTCAGAATCTCATTTCTCTGATGACTAGCAATCTGAAAATATCTGGCCTATGTTTATTTATGCCTAGATTTATATTAATTTGTTCTTATTCTCAGCAGCTTTTATGTATGTATTTTGATCCTCATAGCAAATGCATTGTTTGGGGAAGTGTGGGGGAATGTGTCTGTTTTCGTAAGACCTCAAAGATTACAAAAGTGCAACTACGAAAAGCTTACAACCTATCTCCTCTGTCTTTCGTTCTATGCTTTCTAACCAATATTTATATACTGAAAGTTTCAGGGAAACACTCAGCAATACAATGCAACAGTATCCTGTCACACTTGGGCATTGCAGAAATAGCTAACTGAACAAAAAGGGTATCACTAATGGACCAACCTGGTGATTTGCTCTTCCTGAGAGCAAATAACCCCTTTGCTGTTCCCCACAAACTCCCTTTGTACGGAGGTGATGCCAGCAGACAATAAATTCTAGTTGCCCGTCTCATTTGTTCTGTAAGGCTATGTGAACCTCCCTTAGCCAAGTAAGAGAGGTGAAACCTCCCTCCCTGCTCCATCCCACCTGGCCATCGTTTCTGCCCCACATTGATCCTCTGATGGGTTCTTCAAAGCTCCTGCTTCATCTCGCCAGCTTTGCCCCTTGATCTGTCCTAATGATCCTAAGAGCATTCCCTTTCTGTGCCCTGGAAAACATCCTTCGATTTTGTCTGCAGCTGGGGCAACACGCTCATTCAGAGACCAGCCAGTCCTATCTCCATTCTCTACTCTGACCCATCCAGGAATAAAGTTCACCATTTTACATCAATTACTCTCATTCCTTCATAGAAGTCTGTTGAGTGCAAAGACTATCATTCCCCATCATTCAAATTCATCCAGACCAAGCCAAAATGCTCTCTGGCTCTCTCACTGCATTTTCAAGTCTACTTTCTCCAGAGCCTGGATTAGCAGCAGACCCTGCAGTATTAACAACAAATAATGAATAAAGCAAGTAATTAAAAATTATGTTGTAGCCAAACTTTTGGACATCAGAATCTCAGACTTCTGACATATCAGAGTTTAAAGAAGTATAAGCTGAGGAGACAAGTGGTAAACAAGGAGCACTTCGGATGTTAAAGCTCTTGGCACTGGAGAGCTTTTAGTGTGATGCTTTAGCCAGACCAGCATCATTCAGCGGGTGATCTTCTACCTCAGTTCCTGATGAAGTTGTTTGGCCATAACTAGAGGGATTGTTTCCTCTCTTCTTCAGATGTGGACAAATTACCAGAGAAGTGAATACACCACAGTCCATAAAGTATTCCCCTCCCTACTTTAGTGTCACCTCTGATATGATCAGGCTAACTAATTCACTCTGAACATCCATTATTACACTGATGAGGTCTGACTGGCTGCCCTTACTGATTGACAAGGAAAAATGAGCCTTCTGAATATGGTTCTAATCTATATTCCAGACAAAGAAGGAGGAAAAAAAAAAAAACCACAAGAGGAAAAAATTAATTTTGCCTCTTTAAATTTTGGAAATTATGACAATTATGCCTCCAGGTTTTTAATTTTCAATTTACAGATGTGGTGAAGTACACTGAGTCACTCGACCTCTCTAAGAAGCAGTCTTGTCCTGGCATCCTCATAGGTATCTGTGTCCATCTGGCAGAGATATTGTAATTCAAATCTCAAACTCCAACTGACTGCTGAGCTGTGAGCTGTGCTTCTTTTGTGCATCCTGTCATTTCCCCCTCCCTAACTTCAAAAGATTTAGAAAAATGCAAAGGGAACAATATCATATGGTGAATTCTGTTTATGTGGTATGGCTTAGTCATCCTTATTTACATCACCCTGCCACCTAAACAGACCTATTCACAATGCATAGCTGTCACTCAGCCTGAACCTTAGATTATTGTTAATGTTTGCAAAGTGTTATGCAACACTACACAACTGTACATCAAATACAGAGCCCAAGGACAACAAAGCTTGGTCCAAACTACCTAAGGACTCCGATTTCTGCTCTGCATACTGATTTATCTGATTACACAAGATACAAAATACAACTAACATATTTTAAAATATATTTCTTTTTGTATGCCAAGCTTTTTTCATCCAAGCTGTCTTTTTTCCCTCATGTTGTCAAACACACCATGTACCCAACCTCTACGAAAAGAGATCAGCTCGGGTTTACTTGCAAATAGAGGAATATACTTTAATTTCTGTATGAAGTGACCATAGCAATTTTACAGACAGGAAACTTTGGATGAGTGGAGTGAAGGACAGGAGATTTTATGCGCAAAGAAGCATCAATAGAAGAGCAGCTTATGCCATGGGTAGAAAACATAAATTTAAAGTTTAAAATAAAATTGATTATCATTAATCTGAAGCCCTCGTCTGATTTTCTATCCTGATGCCATTCAGTCACTCCTCCTCACTCCCCAAAACAAGCTTAGCCATCAGCATCAAGGGGATACAGTGGATGGCCTGGAGCAAGCTGAGGCAGCTCATGGACTGAAAAACCCAAAGCTGACACAGAGGTGGTGAGGCATGCCAGAAAGAGGCACATTTCCAAAGCTAAACGGACCCTTTGTAGTGCCCAGATCTGTCCCTGGAGGCTGCTGGCAGCAAGGAGCAGCCAGCAGACAGCTCTGCCACATGGGTCAGGACCTGCCTGGTACAGCTCCAACTTAAAGCTGTGTGAAAAAAAACCATACAATTTATATGGCTAGCTGTGGGAGAGGATCAGGGACATGGGTTTTCCTTCTTCCTTTACAAATGCCCAGGAAAACTGTCCAAAGTACTGGCTCATCTAGTCCTGCAATACTCATCACAACACTCAGCTGGTCTGTTGAACCCAGAATTCAAAGGGGAGACTTTTTCCTTCACACCCATCCTCAGTAACAATATGTGTCCTTACAAAGGGTGACATCAGGCACAACTCTGCAGCCTGACTGAGGGCTCTGCCCAGATATCATCCTGGACATTAGAAATAAAATCTTGGTGATGATGCTAACGAGGAAAGAATCTATGGAGGGTTTTCCATCAAGTGTGCATCAGCCAATACTCCTTATTTCAGTTTTGAATAAAACTTTGTAACTGGTGCACCTAAGACAAAAATATTTTTAAAAAACCCAATCCTAGTTTAGCTTATCAGCCATTTCGATTTCAAACAGGTCTAGAAGCACTTTACCCTCAGAGAGGCCGCTGTTACTTTTCCAAATGGAGATGTTAATGCACAGAAGTTAAAAGCCTCACAGCTGTGTGTTCTGAACACACACAAGAGTTACACTGGAGTGCTAAAGGGAGAGTAATAATAAAAATGCTCACAAACAAGTCTTACTTAGAAAAGGAAGGGTAAGCATCTATAATTCAGTTTATATTCTTGCCCAAATTGGTTTGGCATAGGGGATTAAGGGATACATAAAGGCTCAAATCCTCAGCTGTTATCAACCTGAGCTGTGGCAGTTCACCTTAAAAACGCAGAGTTGGCCCCATGCAAATCCACCAGCCAACAACATAACAGATTTCCAGAAACACAAGCCCAGGGTAGAAACACAAGTGGAGAAGGAAGGAGTGCCTGGGTAGAAGAAGAGGGAAGAAGAGAGCATGACTGCAGAGCAGAGCAGGCAGCAGGAAATTCTCAGTAGTTTTGCCACTACCATCGCAAAGAGCTTTCTAGGCGGTTATTTACCAGTCACCCAGAACTGCATTGTTGTTAATGAGTTATTACTTATATCTCAATAAACTGAGACAACCAGGTAATTACTTAATTAGGTGTTCCCTCCCCTTTTTACTCCTTTCTTCAGAGAGATTTTAATGTGAAAGCCATCCTCTATGTCTGAGCGGTAATATGCACTTGAGCTTTCAAGCCCATGTATCATAGAATATAAAAAAAACCCACCAAAATAATAGAGAGCTGTAATTCTGCTGATGGTTTTTGGTGATAAGAAAAGCTGCAGTGGCGTGGCTTGAAAGGGTTTGTCACCGTAACTCCAGGATCAAATTTCCTTGTATTACAGAAAGATGGCAGAAAGAGTCTGCAAAGGACACTCAAGGAGACATGTAATAAATGCCATGAAAAGAGCAATTCTTTCTGATAGAAAAGCTTTAACACAGTCACAAAGTGCCTAATCACGGAAGTGCTGAGTGAGTTCACCCCGCCTTGAACTTCAGCAGGATGCAAGGTGCTCAGCACCCCTCTGCAGAGGCTCAGCACTTCAGAGAATCGGGTCCCAAACCAGGAGGAAAAATCGTTTTCAGAAATACAGGTGGCAAGATATAAATTCCTACCTAATAAGATAAATCAGGTTTTATTCAAGCATTGGCATACAGGAGAAAGAGATCCCAGACAGGGCAATATATTTAAAACAATCCATTTGTTTCCTCCCCCAGAGTGGAATCCAGTGTAAGAGCCATTTTGAGAGTTTGAGAGGTATTTGACTGGCTTTAGCTTGCACTAGCCTTCTGCACAGGGGTGAATCACAACCTTCACAAAATACTTTATACATGTGAAGGGCCACAGCTCAGGCAACTTAAAAGTAAATAGCGTCAGAGCATGTAATAAGAGATTTTGCACATTAAAAGCTATTTCTTGGCCACAATTTCAGATTCTACCTAATTATTTCATGGTAAGATTTTTCTGCAACAAAATCAGCAGTCTTTTTTTGTTTTTGTGGGCTTTTTTGTTTTATGAAGATCAAAAACAGCCTAAGACAAAGATCACATCTGAAAGAGTGGCCTATGAATGGAAAGGAGGAAATGGTCCTAAGGATGTCAAATTCCTTTTGGGGATCCCCACAGACAGCATATAAAATATATGCAAATTCCTTTACAGTGAAGCAGGACGTACCAGGGAAGTTTAACCTGAGTAAAACTTACCTCTTCCCCTGTTCAGTTCAGACTGTTGGAACAAGCCATCTTTGTGCTGCCTTCAGATTTGAAATTTGCTTTTCTATCTGGTCTTTAAACAGCTGGGTCCAGCATATCTGCATATGACTCGGCTGCTTTATCGTGAAATTTAAGGCTGGATCCATGAGTGAAAGGTCAAGATAGCAAATATGGAGGTAAAAGCATGTTTGGTCCTTCTCAAACTGCCATGGTATACAAGATGTCGGTGAAAATTTCATGTGATATTTGTGAGGCTGCACTGCTTCAAGAGACCATAATTGCAACGCATCCTAATAAGCAAATTCAAACCCACGATGATTTGAAAGGGAAAGAAACCCACCTATTCTTTCACATTGCAGTTCTACTTGCATAGTCAAAATCAGTGTGTGTAAATTTTTTCTGAAGAGCAGTCTTAGAAGCAGCCATAAACATTGAGATACTCCTGGTCTCTGAGCCCCTCACGAGTCTCCCCTCAGGCAGCTGTCACAATTAGGGCAAGATGATATTCATTACAATTTCCTGAATATGCACCAAATTTTCTGATAGGGTTTTCACAAACCTGGAAATGGTTCAGACTCACTCAAAACACAGCCCAGTGAAGTTATGCCTAAACTGGGGAATATCTGAGAAGTTATCAGTCGTATTGTAACACCAAATCTGGAAGAAAGTGCAAAATATTCCCAAAAATATAAACTGGAAGTAAGTCTAAAGAATGATCCAAACAGTCAAAGGGGTCTAGGATCTAAGGTCACAAAACACTATGTACAAGCCCAAGAATAGAAAAGCTGAAAAATTAATCTGTATTGGAAAGAACCAAAAAACACAGAATCCTGTTGAACCCTGTAGGAAACTACATCATTCTTTCTGCTGGTCTCTGCTCTGGGCAGGCTTTGGGAACTGTCTGAAGCTGATCACAGGACTGGTCCAAGCACCTCTGGTTTCATGACCATTCAAACCACATGAGTGTTTCTGGTCTTTATTATGAGAATTAGTGTATTCTCATTTTTTTGATTAGTCTTTCTGAAAGCTCCATTGTTTCACTTCTCCCCCCATCATATACTGAGTATTTCTCTGACTCATAGCACCTCTGCATCATAGCCTTGTTACTCATCAGTAGAGCACGGGACCTCAAGCTAAGTAAAATGAGCTGTGTGTCCCCCTCTATCTTGAAATGCTGGTGTGACTTACAGATACTGGAAATCCATCTCCAGGAGTCACACCTCATTTTCGGGTAATGAGCTGTAGGGTCTATGCCCTGGACTGTCTCTCATTGATTGCTAAGGTGCTAACATTAAAGAATCCAGTTTGCCCTATAAAATCACACAGTTGTAAATAGAGGACCTTTCTTACTGAGTTATCTTCATAAATGAAGTTGCTGTAGCAAGCTTTTTCAAGAACTCACAGTCCCACATGCTGTAGTTAAACTGGGATAATGATTTACAGCGTAGTGAAGTAACCTCCTAAAGCTGAACTTTTGGGATTGCACAAGGGACTGTTCATCCACATTCCAGGTTTGATTGCTCAGAATTTATCTTAATTATAAGAGGCTGAATTAGAGTGAAGCGAGAGGGACTGAGAGAGTGAGAGTGAGCGATATTAGAGCTCTACGCAGAATGACGGACAGCGACATAATGCCATCATGTAACTAACGTGTTGCAGCACAGCGTTTAAGTAGGCCCCATTCTTCAGGCGGATATGAAAGGTTTGCTTGGTTCTGCTGTCTCTTGCAGGTAGCACAATGGGTAAAGGGGCACGGGTACACTCTGCAGACACACAGCTTTGTTGCTGCTTCAGTAACTACAGCTATTTAAGCAACAAGACTCCACAAGGTAGAGCGACATTACACAATAAAAGCCTGTGGTGCACTGTGAGAGAGGAGTAGAAAAATAAAAACTAACTTAACTATCCATCTTTAACAAGGATAAAACACATCATGCCATGTTTTCTCAAACAGGTTCAGGAAAAAAGGTCCAATTCCCCCAGGATGGTCTAATGACAACATGGTCTCATCCAGCCTCTCCATTCGCTTACTCTCTCAATAGCTGTTTATTTTCAGATTATTGATGCAAAAATACATGATTCACCTGGCATTACAGACACAAAGCAGAGTTTTCAAAGAGCCTACTAGCACCCTGGACATGGAGCAGTGAAGTCACAGAGCAGTGGGTAGAGAACAGGAGGAAAAGGCACAGATGCAACAGTGAGATCATTCGGTTACTCACCATAGACACACATTCATGATGCCAGAGCATGTTTTACAAAACATAACTGAGTGAAGCACAAAAGAAGCTGTTCCGCATTGCTGTGATGATCTTTAAACACATTTTAAACCTTTCTTTAGTGGTTTGAGCACAAACCATTTATACCTCACCAGCAGCATCACCTGAGCAGTGTGCACGAGCTGGCCTTCAGCAGTGCCCCCAAAGTGTGTGGGACCGACTGGGAACAGCTGGTGCCGTCCTCATTATTTCCATGGCAGCTGAGGATTCTCCTGCACTCCAAGAATCCTCAGCTGCTGCTTTTATCCTCCATCCCCTTTTTTTTGCAAGAGCGTATATATTTCCTTTGAAGAAGCAATGGGGGCTCATAAATTAAACTGACTTCTCCCTGCAACTGTTTCTCCTCCATTTTTCTGCGTTCATTTACTCTTGTCATATCTTTCAGTAGCAACTCATGAGAGCAGCACTGCTGACTGGAGATGCGTTTGTTCATCTACATGAGAGGAAACCTTCCCTTCTCGTTGCAGTTCTGAAGAGAATATCACAGTGGATTCTCCATGGCCATAAACGTGGACCAGAGCCATATTCCCAGACAGGGAACCTTGATGGGACTCTATCCTTTTGTCTAAAAACAAATATGTGCAGAAGAACATGACTACAGCAAAGAATAAGGGAATATGGGTTGGGACAGAGATTATCTCTTCTTCTCACACTAGCAAATAAAGCATTCAAAGCACCAAAACATGATAAAATGTCCACGACTTTGTGGGGGAGGCTATACAATTGATTCAAGTCCCTCCAGCTAACAAAACTCAGAGGCTCACAGAGAAATTTTCTAATAAACATCTGAAATTAAAGCTCCACTGCTGACAGCAAAATTACAATTTACAGTTTAAAGACGCATTCAATTATAGTTACCCAGAGACAAAGAAGACAAGAAAAATAAAATAAAACTGGAAAGAAAAGGAAGGGCTTCAAATTTGCATCAAATCTTAATCCAATAATCTGCCTTTAATTATCCATAGCAGACTCTCTCCTAAAGTGATCAGTTTTGCCTCAGATCTCCAAATCTTTTGGCCCAAAGCCAAATGTGTAAGTGCTTTATCACTTGAGACTCGGAGAGCATCCGTGTCCGCAGGCTCAGTGAGAACATTTATAGCTGGTATGCTTGGCTGCCATTGTGGATTTGGTTTAATCCACTGAGAGTCTTTTTACATCTTTGACTCCGTTTCATGCTTTGAACCAGTGGTAAGATTTTACTGGATTACTCCATCTCTCAGGACAGAAAGAGTATTGTTCTTTAGCCAACTTCTGAAAGTTTGCATTTTAGCCTGTCTGCATTTTTCTGCTATTTGTGTACCCTTCGTCTGATATGGGAAAATTTGCCAGTGCAACAAACATAAAGGAGCAACATGGATGCCTACTTTGGGCTTTTTTACTTAAGTTTCTTCAGGTTTTTATGTCCTACCTGTCTGATATATTAGTAGCAGTAAAAATGTGGCAGAAGAAAAGCGTTCTTAGAGGTAGTGTCTACTTATTCTTCTATTTTGTGGCATTAAACCCACCTGATTACACGAGGGAGCTATGCAGACTTTCCCTTTAGGGGGAGAACCCGAAAGCAGTAGCACTTCTTGGTGCTGGGAATCCTTTCAAGACAAGCTCAAGCAGAAGTCTGTTGTAAAAGCATCACTCACGAAGGTGCCAGAAACCTACGTTTATTGGATCAAGTCACACACATCTGAATGACAATTCCAACAATTATAGTCCTGTCCTGTCTTTCTGTGTTGACACCAGCAGTTAACATTATAGGTTGCTTTCTCCTCTGATGATGGTAAATCAAAGAATTATAGAAACTCCTGTCATCACAAATGCAACCAGTAAACAAAACACAAAGTTAAGAATTATCCCAGCCGTAGGACAGACTGGAGCAGAGAGACATCCTTTAATAACCACTGTATTAGCATGATCAAACCTAGTTCTAACATAGACCCATTTTTATGGCCTCAGAACCACCGCTGGCAACAGGCAATTAATTGTGGTTGGGTAAAAATTTGTTTGTTCTTTCTATTGTGCTGCCAATGTCTTCTGCATTGCCTTTGTTCAAGAGTTTGCTTTGCAAAAAGGGGATGATAACGCTTACCTATTTAACACAGGTCAATGGGACAAGTCTGATTTGCACATGTATACTTTTTTTTAATGTATTTTTTTCCTTTCATACCATCAATAAAGCCTTTGGTGCAGAGAGAAATCAGGATCAGTATTTGTGAAATACTAAGATCCCAAGTTTGGAAGATGCTATACAGAAAAATCGCAGACTGTATTCACACTGCTATGTGGATATTGTTGACAGCAATCAATCATTTAATCTTTCACATTTCAAAATATTTATAAACTAACTGCACAGTTCTTAAGGTTTGCTATCTACCAATCACAGAACAAGCACTAACAAAGCTAGTTTGATTCAAAAGAATCGCATCAGGTAAGTTCAGAGCAAAAATTTTCCTTTCCTAACTACGTACCCTCTAGAAAAGGAGATCTTCATCCTTACTTCAGCAAATATGTTGAGCAAAAAAGGAGTCACTGATTGCAAACTGGCTCTTATTGCTAAATTTCTTCTCACTAACAAAAGACTTTCTAGCAGTGATCTGTGATGAAGCAGCATACACTCTACTTAAGTAAAAGCAGCCCCAAGGTTTTTTATTGAACTGGTTTTTGCCTGCAGTTTTTTCTCTCCTTTGACCATCATTGTGCATCCAATGTTTTCCACATCCAAAACTGAAGCACATCAACTACTGCACCTCCTGCCTGTGTTGTTTCATAAAGTTTTCCAGGTATCTCCCTTCTTTTCACTTCTCTTTTCCAGTGCATCTGTGCACTACCAAATGCATTTGGCATTCAGCTGCAGATATTATTGCATTTTCAAGGTTATTATTATATTTTGGGTAAGGCATATGTTCATACCCAGTGTACTGAACATCATACCAGTACTCAAGAAGCAGCATGAGTTGGTCAGACCACAGATGAGATGTAGGAAACAGTCTGGAGAGATTAATCATCACAGAAGATATTTGGAGCTCAATTCTAGTACAAATCAGTAGTAACGTCTTTCTTATTCGCCAGATGCACACCAAAATAAGATCAACAGAGATGAAATCAGAATTGTATCGTGGTAATAAGCATGCAAGTTATAGCACAGTCTCTTAAACCTAGTGTTATCTGTCTGCCAGGGTAGAGCAGATGTACTTTCTCAGTATCCTGACTTGAGGGATGTTTCTAAGAAAGGACAGGGTTATATTGTGAGCACTGTAAAAAGAACTATAGTGTAAAGCACTGTAGCATGCAGAGGGTAGTACTAGAACATACTGTTATGGTTGGCTGTACCTGTAAAATTCATGAAATTATTGGCTTCTTTCAGCTGCAGTACAGTACTTTTACAGTAATTTGTCACTCTGTTTTCAGCAGGGATAATGGACCATGCCTTTTTCTAGGAGCACATTATTTGGCCACTGGCAGCTCTTTATATTTGCCATGAGATCCCCAGTAACTACATGTTCACCCTCACCCTCCCTCTGCGGGACACTGCAGGCAATAATAGATCTGTGGGGTTAACCTTTCTTTACCAGAAGCTAATGGCATCTGTAATGATTGCTGTTAATTGGCCTGGCTACGTCCAGTGTGTCTGTACTGTTCCTTTCAGCATGCTATCCCTCTACTTCTGCCTGCACAAAACAGCATGACAGCACTCCAGCCAAAATCATCCAGAAAAATACCACAGTCATTGCTCCTCCCTATCTCACCTGACACTGCTTAATATTGCCATTTTTATATGGCCAGTATCTAGAAGCCCAGTAATAACCTTTTCTATGGCTGGAGATAAATGCCATGTAAAAATGAATGAAAAGGAAGATCAAGGAAAAAGCCCCTTCTGACCTGAGGGCTGATATTTTTCAGCTTTAGTTCTCTTCTACCTACACCATAACATCAGTGATGAAACTACTCTTTTCCATCTTATTTGAAAACCCTAACATGTTACTGGCATTATTTTCTGTGAAAAATGGTAAGTCATTAGAATTAGGAAGGAAATTGTTTTCCTGTCTAGTGACATGTTGTGAGGTTTTCAAATTTTTCTCTGTTCTGCAGTGCAGCAAATCCAAAACATTTCTCACTCCTCAGTAGAAAAAGTAAGGTGATTTTTGCTCCAAAATGATGCAGAAGCTTGGCATCCTTCTGACACACTGTAACATGGACAACAGGGACCAAATCTCTTTCTCTCACACACAGCCGCTGTTAAAGATGTATTTTCCACACGACAAAGTCTTTCACTCTCTTTTCCATATGGATTTTGACCACATGTGTGGTCATCCTGATGTTAAAAATTAGATAACTCCCCTCCCCCCAACCACCAAAAGGCATTTTTCACAAAGTGTTTTAGGTTTGCTAACCATCACCTTTATAACAATTCTTCTGAGAAGCATGATGCAATGTAGTGTTCCAGAGCCAGAAAGCACACGGTTGTTCTGGAAAAGGTATCTGATTTCAAGGTTAAGTTCTTTTCTCCCAAGGTAAGTATCATTTACACACTCTCCAGAACCAGCGGAGCTAAGCACGTTTCACAAGGAAAATAAGATTTTTTTTTTAAAAGCAATAATGAGGAATATGCCAAAATGGAAATAACACCTTTATTTTAACTGCTTGATGTCTATCACAAAAAAAACCAAATCAAAATGAAGCAAAAAAAGGTCATCATGTTTAAGTTTAGAAGGCAGAAGAACTTTCCCCATGTATTTTTTCCAAACACTGAAGTATGCCACTGCTTTTAGATACACATAGTGTCTTTCAACCTGCCTGGAGTTACTCAGATGCTTAAAGAGGAATATGCCAAAAGATAAAAGTGCCAAAGCACTTTCCTGGAGCAAGATTTTACCAATTCAGGAAAGGGAGAGGATTCATACCAATCAAGTAGTGAAGTTGGCGGGCTTGGTGCCATACACAGCCATGGAAGAGACACAGGCTCTCACAGAGCTCCCAAATTTATCTTCTGTACTGGAGGCATCACTCTTTCCATGACTCACCCTGGGAGTCATGGGAAAGTGGTGCCTAGTCTTGGCACCTCGATTCCTCATCTAGGTTGTGTTACACAAAATAATCTTTGTCTTGTTTTACAAATACCATTTATCTGTTGCTCCTGCTAATTCCAGTAAAACAAAATACACTCATCTTTTGTACCCAATTGGGTAACTCTGTTCACATTTCTGAGGATAGTATTTGTTAAATGTTTTTGCAAAACATTAAAGAACAGAAAAATTGAATGAAAACTTTGTCTGTCGGCAAACATTAGGATAAGGAGCTTTATGTACAGCAGTTTGCATGTTCTAAAAATCATCTTTTAAGCTTAACACAAGCCAAAGTCTTCAACCATCACCTGCTGAACTAGAAAAATATATTCCCATTGCCAGCACAGGCTTTTGCTATAAAAGTGGCTGCTCAACACAGCCTAATCATCAGATGCAATCTCCCATCCCTTACATTGCATGTGGAAAAGAACTTTGCTTAAGGTAGTGAAATGCCAAGAAAAGCAGAAGTAGTCATTCAAGATACCATGTTCACAGATATTTCCTCTGTTTAGACCTGCTCATTTATCTATATTCAAGTTAAAATTTTCAAAACTTGCACTTCGAGCCCTTGACACTGGCAACAAAGTCATTGTCTGGAGGTAAAGCTATGAATTTATGTATATCTGAGCTCCAAATTATTAGAGTCCAGTCCTGAAGGAATAAAAATTGTAAAATCACTGTAAAACTTTCTGGACCAGCTTTGAAGTCACGAAGTGTGAAGGAGGAGAGCTGTAGAGGAGCAAAGGGAAGCCTGTAAGAGTGCCTTGGTAAGATACAGCCATGATGCTGCCAAACACCATCCTTTCAAGGCTGTGCACTGTGAATGAGCTGTAGATTTCCTCCCTTTTCCTCATTATAAATTCCATACACAAGGAAATTTGCTCTATTCAGGCATGTTAAACTGTATTTGCAATAAAAAAGGAACTGAGGCAAAGGGCACCAAATCATGGAATCATATTTGCCCTGCAAAGTCTGTAGTGAAGCGATACCCCAAATAACCAGGAATGAGTCTTCCAGGTACCAGCTGCTGCATAGCCATAGCAGGGACCTATGCCTGGGCATATTTTCCTGCAATTGGACTGCACCAATACCACTGCCAGCAAGCTGCCAGTCAGCACTTCATTCTGTTCTACTTGTTCTCTGAATTTCTTGGTGTTCTGCTAACAAAACTATGCCATAAAATCTTGCAGGTCTTGTAGGTGGGCAGAGGAAAACCTTTATACTTTGGCTTTATTTAAAATCCTTGAGTCATCCTGTGACTATGTAAGAACATGGGCAAGTAGTCCTTTTAATTATTTAGTGAAAGGACAATAATGTGCTTTTCAGGGTTTATAGCGTTTCCACAGCATTATTCAGCAACGCTGAACACTGCGGTTTGTCTACAGGAAACTTAGCTTTGCATGGATATATACAAAAATTTGCCTCATTCTTAAAGATATTTCCTGTGACCTTCTCCCGCATGTGGCATGTCTCGTACCCTCCCCCACCTAGGAGCACTACTGGTGGCCCTGCTATAAGCTGTGCAGATGTTTCTACCCCATTATTGCAGTTTTATATTTGCAAGAGCCTTCCTCGAACAGATGTTCTTTCTGTGTGCATATACCATACTTCCCACTGCAAACACTTTTACAACACAAACAGCAGATTGTCTTGCTTCTGTCGTTCGGATCAAGAGAGAGTAAATGCCTCATTCTAATGATGTGAGTTTTCTTCTCAGAGTGCTTAATGTCTTCCATTCTCGCTGGCCCTGCTCACTTCAGGTGTTTCATTTCTGTTCCTTGGGCTCTTCATCACTTATCTTTACTCTAAAGGGTCTCCCTAAAAATATCCTCTTCCTGAATTTCCTTTACTGCTTTCACCTTCTTTTAATCCCTTTTGCTGTGTCCTCCTCATTTTGTAGAAGCTACTCTGCCTTCTTCAGCTCTGCTCAATGAGGAGCTAATTCAATTAATTTAAAGGAGAATGCATTTTCTGGAGTAAGAATTAATGTAAATTGGTGGATATAATTCCTAAAAGTTGTAGAATAAGAGACAATAATAATTCAAAAATGAAAGAAAGTTTGTGTTGGCTAGGTATTGCAAAACCAAGAGTTGAACACCCCAATCTCTCTGATGTTTAATCAAAAGCCTAAGCTGTAAGTGGAGTAATTTGTACAGAGTCTTGTAAAATTATGACAACATTGTATAGATCTTTGGCCTCTTTCACAGTGATTATGATTGCTTTCAGAGGACATCTTCGTTCATAACTATTTCTGATTAAAAATTATCTGCTCCTGTGCTTTTAGCTTGTCCTGTTTTTCATAAGACATTTGTCAGTAATACAGCAGCAATAATAATATAAATTTTGTAGCAATTACAAAAAGTAACATTTGTCATTGCATAGTAGTACATCATGAAGAAACAATGGTGTGGAGATTCCTGCTGCCACAGCTTGTTTACTTTGGATACTTGAGTTGGACAGTTTAGAGGTACCTGAATATCCCCTACAGCTTGGACAGCAGAGATGTGACAGAATGCTGAGAGCATCTTCTTTGGATTTCTCCCAGCCTCAAAGTCATGGAAGACATCACACTTGTGCTCTGCAACCTCCTGAAACACAAGCTCTGTCACAGTCCTACTATCTGTGATAAAAATCCTACCCTTTGTTTCCTTATCATAATTTGCCTTTTTGTAAATCTTTTAAAATCACCTTACATCTAGCTTTTCAACTGACCATATTGTTCCATTTTTGCTCACATTGTTTTCCTCTGCATCCGCTCTGCTATAGTGCTCTCCCACATAAACACCATTCCACTGAAAAATACTCTGTCACCTCCTCGTATTGGTTTCAGTTCTCACATTACAACTTCCCTGTTACTCCTTACACAGATGGATTAAAAGCTATTTGGCCTGCTCACTTCCAGCTTCATGGATACAATATTAGATGGCTGGCACCTACCATGCAGGCAGTCTTTCAGGGTTTTGCAGCTAAAAGGTGTACTTACCAATGGCGGTCATACAGCTTAAAAAGCAGATTAGGTTCCACTGATAGTAAAATCAGACTATGGTCGTTTTGAATACAAGAACTAAATTACTATAGGCTGAAGACACAGTTCAGGTTTTCATCAAAAGCTCAGTGATACCCTCTTTTACCTTTCTTAAAGCACTGTAAAATTAATAATAAATTTCTATTTGTTTGAAAATCACCAATTTCTCTGTCTGGTAGTCTATGAAACTTTCTACATCTGCTTACAATTACTTTGGAGATGACAATCTCGACACAAATAAATTTTTCTTCCTTTCAGTCTTTTTACTTGTTCACAAATGAAATCTAGCCATTCTTTAAAAGTAACTATATACCAGTGAATTAGTAATAAAGTCTAGCTGTAAAATTTTCTCTCTCAGAAATGTTTATAAACCAGTTCTATTAACTCTTATTAATACATTACAAATACAATCTCCATTGCACCCATCTACCTCGAGATTATGGCCCTGAGCTAAGCATTAGCACTAGTTAAAAATTCTTTTGAAAAATAGCAGCTAGGAAGAGTATGTGTGAAAACTGAGGAACAACAGATTTCTGCTGTCATGCCCTCTGCACCATGCCCATCCACCTCACTGGCACCCACCATGGGCCTGTTCAGTTCCCTTCCAAGATGGTGGCTGCTGCACTGAGGAGCAGCACACGAGTGTAGCTCTGAAATTTCTGCTCAGTTTGGTCATGGCTTGAGATGGTTCTACTTATCAATATTACCAATGCTAACTGTGGCTTCCCCACCGGGTAAAGGCAGTTCTACTGAGCTAGACCCACAACAGAGACGTTTAAAAGTGAAAAATCAGTATTTTGCAAACAAGAAATACTTGCTATACCCAGGTAAATGCAAAGATACTCCATAAGATAATCATCATGTTACTGTTGGAATTTAGCTCTTATTTTTGAATAGTCGGTTAGACATGCTTGCTATCTTGTAAGAGCAAAGGTGTAATTGCATTTAACCTTTTTCTCCCCATGAAGAAAAATTAACAAATAAATAACCAGATGCCATAAGCTGAATAGTTCACAGTATTTGTATTTAAACAGTAGTTATATTTCACTGAAAATAAAGGAAGACTCACCTAATTCAAAGATAACCTGGAGTTGCTAGGATGTCGATGATGTCACCAGCATTACCAATGTTTCTACCACTTCTTCAGAAAATTATGCTCTAATGGAAGTATGAGAGGGAAAGTGCACTCACATTTTCTCAAAAATCTCACATTCTCTTAGCCAGTGTTTCTTCTCAGTCATCCTTATCCACAATCTCAGTTCTGTCAAACCAGAAGAGAATGAGCCTCATCTTTTCTGTATAGTGCTTCCTCTCCTACTCCAGATTTGCCAGCTCCAGTTTCACTATGAGACGGGTGTTCTTGTATTTTTCAGGAGGAAAGTAGATCAAGCTACATTTGCTGTCTGCTACACCCACATGAAGCTGGAGAAAATAATTTATGTGGAATTAAACTTTATTTACCCAATTAAGTAAAAAACAAAACAAAACCCCCCAAAAGCTAAGAGTGGGACCGACTAAATATCAAGAGTTTCAGTTCGCTGAAATACTGTAATGGGATTGATGAATTGGAAATATTTCTTCATTGTGGGCTGCATGTAGGGCATCAGCATTAAGAAATTAAAGTCCTGAATTGACACCATGAGCCATCTGAAACCACATACACTACCTGAAGACAATACATATGCTGAAATATTAGTGCAGAAAGTGCTTTGTATTTCCAGTGCCAGTGTGCTTAATTTGCTTACTAATTAAGGAGAATTTAGACTTCAGGGATGGAACAGGCATTGAACTACCCAGTTTAGGGAACTGTTTTATCTGGATAAAGTGGGGAGTGGAGGTTGAGTTTTTTCTTCTCCTTCCTTTTTTTTCTTTTCCTTTCTTTTTTTTTATGCTGGAGGTTGATGATGTGGAGTGTCTGCCTACAGCAGAAATTCTACAAAACTCATTAACTATAGTAGAATTAAATTAGTGCTCTCCAGATAATCCCAAGTTATTATCCATGAATCTTTGTACAACAGTGCTTTGCATCCCTTTTCCTCTCACACATACTATTTCTGCCATTGGACTGCTTTTTGGTGCCTTTTAGAAAGTCTGTGGTTGAGCCATTGAATGAGTATGATCCCCACAATAAAAAATTTGAGTGGTTTTTATTCCACCTCTCCTCACAGCTGCATGAAATTCTTCTTCTGTAGCCCTCTGCTAAAACAGGAGACCAAATTCTCCAATGTTTCCTATTCCATTTAGTTGTTTAGATCTGCATGAAAAGTCTCCAGTCCTTGCCTACAGTCAGGGAATTCAGAGCACAGCTAAAGAGGAAAACTGCTGGGATAGCCCTGAGGCACATTTTTGAGCAATGCAGTTATGCTGGAGGTTGATTGCAAGGGTCCAGATGTCCTACAGAATTGAAATCACAACTATGGCTCAACAGAGCACTGGGACATCTTGTTTCTGCTCCCTTTTTCCCAGCATCAGAGACTGGGTGAAATTTAAGGGTGTTTTAAAGAGGCCAGACCAAGGAGGTAATTCCCCTCATGCCCCCAAGCTCTCTGAGACGTCTGGCCTCTCCACTGCTCTCCGTGATGCAGAACTGAAGCTTCAAGGACATTCCCCAATAAATTGCCGGAAGATCTTTGCATCCTCCTTGATACATGGGAGAACTGTGAGAAGATTTTGGAGGATTTCAATAATTTCATGGTTTGACTTCATTCTTTTCTGCAACACAGGTTGACTACAACACCGCATGAAGACAACATCTGAGCCCCAGCTTATAGCCAACATTGAGGCAGCTTGCACACTTCCAAGCTAGACATTTTGTAGGTGATTGGAAGACAATTGGAAATAACCTTTGGAGTCAGACCTTGTAATTAACTCTGCAGTGCAGATGCATTCCCAAGTTCTTTCACCCACATTTACTCACAAATATTTTCTCAATCAAAGTGAGAATATTTTAATCTGAAAAGGCTTTTCATAAAAAAGCCCTTTGGATTCCTTTTATACAGCTTGAATAAAAAGCTAAGTGAAAAAAAACTGGTTTTCAAGAAGCTGAGTTAGGAAATCTAATCCTGTTCCAGACTAGCAACTAGTTGAGTGCCTAAAGGCAGTCTCACAACACACCATCTGATTAACTTAGAGCAAATCTGGACAGCTTTCAGAGAATACACAACGAGCTGTTCTCAACCATGGCAACAGAAAAGTAAAGGGAGAGAACGCTTTCAAGGAAGATCACAAGTGAAAATATTAATTGAAGAACCATCTACTAAAAAAAAATTCCCTTTGTGAAATGATGATTAATCAAAGCAAGAAACAGTCTGTGAAGGGGAATAAAGTTAATTTTGACAAATCTCAGCAATTATCATGTTAAAATCTTATAAAGTTGTATTTATTTATTTATTTTTATTTTAGCTGGGATCAGGTCAGGAAAAACTTCCAAAACTCTCATTTGTCATTGGCAGCTCAGGGCTGTATGACACGAGAAAAATGCAGCAAGAATAACAACACAAATATGTAAGTTCCTCTGAAGCCAATTTTTACATCTCTTTCACTAATCTTCTCTGTGTCATTGTGAGGAGTAAAACACTCTCCTGATATTAAACATCTACATTCATTGATGGGTAGAGAACACCTGCATCCACAAAAATTGCACTGTATGATGTAATCACCACACAGGACTTTCTGCTCAACCATCTACCACTCACCACTGTTACCAGCCAGACCACAGGGTAGACGAATGCCTCCAAGAAGCAGAGACCCCATTACAAATATTTGAGAGAAGTTTTTCCTGGAGGCATCCTTGAGGTGGTTCTTGCAGAGATGACTTTTGAAGTGTTTCTGCAAAAATGAAGGAAGACATTGGCCCATCTCTACTTCTTGTTGAGAACTGTTACTTCCGAAGCAGTGCTAAACCAGCTGTACTAGGTAGCACCCCTGGAATTTATCATCATAATGCTAAAGAAGATATTTCAGTCGAGATTGCACCAAACCAAGATGGCAGATTGTTTTTTTTTGTTTCCCAGTGACATACCCTCTGCTTTTTTCCCACTTTCAGTCTGCAAAAGCTATGTCATAATATCAATAAAATTGGTACATGGCTAGAAAGCCACAGTTCCCAATCTTTGCTTCATGTGCAACATGTTGCCCACAAGACTTTCAGATATTACCTCTTGATACAGTAAATTAAAAACTTAAAACCAAGGCCAACAGAGGGACCAAACCAGTACACAAAATGCAAGTTGCTCAGTATTGCTCCTCCTGGGACCACTGTTCTAGAGTAATGCGCAAATATTCTCAACAAATCACAGCTTAAATATCACTTTGTTTGCCAAGTGATTCTCCCAACTCCCTGCTTACAGTCATGAGAAAACATTTTATTTATTAATTATTATTTGTAATTTGGGAAAACAAATGGCTGTATTCCCAGTCAGTCAACTCTCCTATCCACATATGTGCATTCCAGGAGCACAAGCTTTACCTCTGGCTTAGAGAGGTATTTCTTTCCCTGGGATCCTTCATTAAAACATTAGCAGCACATTACTGCTTAGCAGGTGCACAGACCCCATAGCCAAATGTTACTTGTTAACTGTGGTGCAACATTATATGGCCATAAATGTCTAGGTATTAATCACATGTTTTGATTTGTATCCAAAATGTGATTTATGCACCAGATTTCTAAGAATGCTTGCTAAACTAACAAGGGAGAGTGAAGAAATTCAGTTCAGTCAGACAGCTGAATCACTTTCTGCCACGAAGTGGATGTACCTGTGAGCAGGCAGGGCAGTGCTGGAAGAGCAACTGGAATCAACCACATCAGCAATGGGAGAGGGAAGGGAAACAGAAGCTGTCTTTGACAAATTCAACTAACTTCTTTCCTTTGCTAAGGAAAAGAATATAAAAACAGTTCACAGCAGGGTTCAGAGGGTAAGGAAAAATACAAGCAAACAACCTTCCCAAATCCAATTTCCTTTCAAATAAAAGAATAGAGCTGTTCCCACTAGAAGAGGAGGTCTTCTACTATATTCAAAGCAGGATTTGACAACAATATAGTAGTCTGTTGGTACTTATATGCTAATTTATACATGATTCCAAGAGGCAACAAAGCATTGACTGGCAGAAGGTCTGTAGTACGGTTTCACTAAGTCTCTCTACAGCACTATTTACTCTACTGTGCTGCCATGAGGGTCAACAGTAGAAGTTTTATTGCCACTGCTCATGCCACCTGATAAAGTGGTGACCCCTTGACACTCCTGAGTTGCTTAGCTGTGTCGATGAAAACACAGTACAGATCATGCTTCAAGCACAGCACCTCCCATGGGACATGGATGCATCAAGAACGCTAAGCAAAACTGCGGAGAAGAGGAAAGCCCAGAGAAGGATACTGCTTTCCAGGCAACTGTGGCTTGATGGTTTTCTCTAATTTTACGAGAAAGTCCCATATAATCTGGCCTGTAGCAAAGTTTAGGAATGGATGAGGGTACTCGGATTTTTGCAAAATCCTCTCTTCATTCTTCCTTTGAACTTCCTAATTCATACTTTGGCCTAAGGATGACTGTGTTGAAAAGGTAATTCATGAAAACAGGTGAAAGCAGTACTTACATTCTGCCTGCACATGCAACATGGTAAATAACTGGCAACCGAACTCCAAATCAAGAGAGGAAAAAAGCATAGGATTCCACCCAAAAAGAAATATCTGAAAAAATGTGCTTCAAAAGACCTGAAACAGGATAAGTGTATCCAGTTTCTCAGGGAGATATCCAAGGACTGGCTGAACTGCATCTCACTGCATAAAGACCCTTAACTCTCCAAGGGATTCACTGTGATGCTCTACTCCTCATCTTTCATTCGGACTCCTTTTTCCTGGCACTGATTTTACCTTCACCCACATTTGCAATGATTTGCTGTGCTTACTGTTAGAAGGGAGGACCCCTGTTTCTGCCCTGAGACATTAACCAGCATAAGGCATAACATATGCAAGATATGGTATATCCTTCATCCTTGACTTCCACCTTCCCCGCTCTGACATTAACTTTCTCCCTTAATTTCCAAGTCCAGTTAAGCAAATCACAATAATCAATTATGATCAATGATTTTTTTTATCTGTGACCTCCCTTTTGTGTGTGTGTTGCTTCCTATTAGCTAATGCCACAAAATTAATTTCTTCTTGATATTCCTTTTGTGCTCAACAAGTAGTCATAGTTATGGCCAACCCATCTTTTCAATGTAAACCTTGCTCTAACATGGGAATGAAATCACTACAGATCTATTATTTCTCGGAACAGGATATTTCATTTGCATAAAATATTCTGCACTTGACACAGTGCCAGGAAGAAACACCTAATGTCCATTCTTCATTGCATTCCTGCTGTGGCCCAAGGAACAGAAGGAATCGCCGTGTTAGTCTCGTGCCTATTACTCCCGAGTTCCCCACTTCTTAGTCCCATCTCTGATTTATACTGCCACGACTCTCTGAGAGCCCTGTCAAGTCAGTGACCAAGATAATGGACAAAAAAGAATTTCTTACATGATGTAATTTCACATTAAACAGGATGGTTCACAGGTTGTAATAGAAGGTCAATAGCAGATAATATAACCCCTAAATTGGTTGGGAAAAAAATGGTTATTTGAATCAAAACCTAAATAAAGTTCTATACAAGTCAAGAGAGCTGAAGGAAAGTGTCTCCATGCATGTCAGTGATATGCCTGGTCTAATAACCTCAAAGGAAGGCAGATCCCAACATTGTTCATTTTCATAGCAGCGGGACTTACTGGCAGGGAATGGCATTAGCACTGTCTTCAAATGTACAATGTCTCTTTTTACTTTTAAGTTGGATGGCTATATTCCAAAGTAAAAAAATTATCTAAATGTCATTAGTCCAATGGGAATGCAGAAAATGTACGTTTTGGAGACAGATCAACCTGTTAAGCAAGAAAAGGAGACCAAGAAGAAATTAATTAATTGAATGGATTCATGAGTCCCTCATTTGTTATTAATAAAGCACTGAGGAATAAAATGTTGATGAGACACAGTCATTCACCTTGGATCAGTATGCAAAAGGAAAATTCAGTGCACTGTAGATAGTTATCAAGGCCATATGCACGGCTTTTTGTACTGAGTTATGGATGTTATATTAAATGGTAGACTCAACATCGCGTACGTATGCTTTGCCTAGGGATGAATTTCACCCTAAAAAAAAAAGATGAGGCAAATTTTAGAGAAGAAGAGAGCTGATTTAATACAATGTATAGCATGTAGCCACTAATGGACTTTTAGTTATTCCCAAAGATAACTGACCCCATAAAGGGTTTTAAGTAATTCTTAACATTATTTTCATACACTTCAAAGACAATCAGTCTCTTAAAACTATTTCTATATTTCTCCATATTGCAGAGCTATATGCATCTTAATATATTACACAATTACATATACACACTACTTTCTGCTTTCATGGGCAAAAGTGTCCTGTGGTAATGACAACCACAGTATTGAATTTTCCTGTTTCAGGAGTCTAATGCATTTTGCCTCAGCTCTTAGGTCTTCTTTTTTTTGTTACTTATGTTTTCCTGTTATTTATAGCAGTCTGGCTGTTGTTTTTCATCTCTTATCAAATACTACCAAAATGAATACGATTTTAGCCATTGTATGGTATAGTCGAGGCCTGCTCTTACACAATGGCATCCATCTGCAAGATCTGCTGCAGTCCATTCTCTGAAGAAAACAGAATTTATAATATACTGATTTGCTAAAACTTGCTTAAGTTACTTGAAACTGCCAAGGAGTGAAATCCACTCTTGAATATGAGGCCAGGCACAAGGCCTAAGAAGTGCTTAAGCTCATTTTGAGGATATAAAAGTGATTGAAGTGGTTACACAGGATTGGTGCTAGTACTTCACACAGCAGAGGAGCTGACCATGTGTGAGCACTTCAGGAAATCACACCAGGTTCTGATTTCCCCCCAAATTTCAGCAACTACACTAATAATTCTACCAGGCCATCACAGCCATGCTACAACTCAGGACTGTTTCATTTCGTCTAAGTAATCACAGAGGGATAAACCACTCTAGGTCATGGTAGAAGCTCAAGTCATTAGAAATACCTCCTCACATCTCTAGTGTTATGATTGTTCCAAAGGAAAAAAAAAAGCCTCAAGGCAATTTTAGAAAAAGGAAAGAAGGGATAGATTCATCTAATCCACTTCTAATACAGATTTAAAGAATACTCTGCTTTTTGCCTTTACTTGAAACCAGATCTGCCACATATCCCTGAAGATATGCCATGTGCTGTGACTGGTTAGGACCAAGCCTGCTAGTCTAGAAAACTACTTTTTTCTGTTCACTAAGTGAGCCCAGACTGTATTGAGTTGCAAAAGGTAGAGTAAGAAAGGGGAGAAGAGGTTTTTTTCCAGTACAGAAAAAAACTCAGAAGCTTCATTGCATCTGTTTACTGCTTTATTTCTGAATTTCTAAATCATTGGCAAATTTAAAGAAGGGCCAGCTAGTATTGGAAGAGATCCTGAGTAGTCAGCAGTAGTTTAGTGAGATTGGTCAGACCACATAGCCTTGCCAGAGTTGCTCCTCCCTCACAAATTTTTGAATCTATATTTAAACATCCTTGATCTGGCCACAAGAGACATGATAGGGCTGACAGCGAGGGAAGAGGGACAAGGAGGAAATTAGGGTTTCCAACAGAAGGGGGGGTGGGACAGCACTTCTAGAAAATCTGGGCTCTCTGGACATAATTGTCTGGCAGTGTGTAGGTATTACTAAAACCCAGGATTATTTCCAACACTACATCATCATATCCACTACTAGTGTCTGCCAGTGCGTTAGTAGTAAATCTGAAGAGCCAGGAAAATAAGTGGAGCCTGTCTGCCTGCAATGAGGGTCTGGCCTCTGTGCTGCAGCAGTCAATGCCTTTCTCAGAGAATCAAATTATCTGCTAAATATCTAAAATATTCCTGAGACAATAAATGCACTTTGCTAAATTTCTGGGGGTGGAAGGTGGGGGAAGTCTGGGATTTGAAGAGGAGAACAGCTACAGGTATAAATGGAAAGTAGAGTGCTCCTGGAAGTGAAAGGCCTCGCTGGCATCACTACAGTGGCTTCACCGGCAGCCAGTCCCAGCCTGGCAAAAGCACACTTTGTGCTTTCCTTTCTTCTCTGGCATAATAAAACTGCTGTAAGGTTTGGGAGAAACTCTTTCCGCTTGATTCCCTCTGAGGTTGTCACACATCAAGTCAAGACCTCAGGAGTGAGAAAACCAGTGCACCTCAGTCAACACTAGAAAGAATTGCCTGCAGGAAGGATGTTCAAAAAGAGGATGAAGTGACAGACATATCAAATCTGGAGGATTTTGGGTAAAGGAGGGAAAGCAAAGCTCAGACTGAAGGCAATCCCATAGGCTTGTGAGCTCAAACAGGGGATAGACCAGTTTCTGAAGTGTAGCTGTGAAGCAAACAATTTTTGAATTTTTAACAAGGAGCATTTTGCCATCTAATCAGATCTTTCTTGTGTAGTAGCCACATCCCTGGAAGAGAGATTGGAGCAAACCTAACCCGAAGTAAGCCTACTCTTGTCTCTGTTGCAGCTGTTCTATAGGGCAAATGGGGCCTTATTGTGTCATCAGTTTTAATAAAAATTTTCCATCTATCTCAATGGGAAGTTTTGGTTTAAAATAGATGCAACTCCATTGCCTTTTCATAGTGCAGTTGAGAGTGTTAAGGTACAGAACTGGACACCAGCTGCCACGGTAGGAACCACCTGAAACTCTATAACATACCAGTAGTAAGTGCTGGTACCTGCAGGGTTCACGTGGTCAGTTCAAGTCGTTGTCTTCCTAGAACCTAGAAAGTATGAGAGAGGCCTGTCTTTCGAAATCATCCATCCATAATACACCGGTTTTCTCTGGGATAAAGATAATTTTCTTCATGCTAGCTAGCATGGTGCTTTTTTTGTATTTATGATGAAAAAGAGTCGATAACACAGTAACACTAACGTGTTAGCTATGGCTGAGCAGAGCTTACACTGTCAAGGCCTTTTCTGCTTCTTATGCCACCTCACCAGAGAATAGGCTGCTGGGAGTGCACAAGAAGATGAGAGACAGCTCCCCAGCTGACCAAAGGGATACCCCATGCCACATGGCTTTGTGCTCTGCAATAAAACCTGGGGGAGAACTTTTCCAGGGCCGCAATTGCCTGGGCATTGCTCAGTTGGCAGAGAACAATTGTGAGTGAGTTTACATCCCTTGTTTTTCTTGGTTTTTTTCTTTGCTTCTTCTGTTTTGTTTTTTCTTTTTCTTTTTTTTAACTTAAACTGAGAACTCAACTCACAAATTTTCACACTTGTACTCGTCCGTTCCCAACCTCCATCTCACTGAGATGTGATGTGAACAAGCAGCTGTGTGGGGCTAAGTTGCCCACCATGGTTAACCCACAACATGTGTCTAGGTCTGTCACTGTCACTGGGCTCACCAGAGCACTCCCAAGGGAGTTCCTTGAGGCTAGGACAAGCCCTTCACTCTAACAGGCTCATTCCAAATGTAAAGCACTGTTCCCAGCATCCAGAGTAGAATAGTCTTTCACAAGACCAGGACTTCTCCTTCAGTTTCCAGGCTCAATTTCTTCCCATTCCTTTTCGTCTGTTTGCACAGTGATATCATCCTTTAACTCAAACAGCTTATCTTCCATATTGGTGTTTGTCCTCCTTCACTCAGGAAAAATCATGGTCTCTATGTGAAGGCCAAGCAAACCAAGCTCTTCTAGCTTCCTCTCATTTCACATGCTTTCCACACTCCCAACCATCCCAGTAGCCATCCTTTGAAATCTATATTCACTTTCCTTGAACATGGGACACCACAACAGCATGCAAGACTCTGTATGAAGCTATCTGCCTGAATACTCTTATGAAAGCTAATAAAATTATACATGCAGGAATTTTTACTGCAGCAAAAAAATCATATCCATAAAAAGCAGTTCTTTCACATCTTTTCTTAGTATGACTGATATTTAATATGTGAATGATGGCAGACATATGAAAAAAAAAAGTAGGTGACTGAAACCTGGAACTACAAGGAAGGTTTTTAATAAGTATTTTTCTTGGTATAATTGCAGTGGATATTAACTAACAGTTATACTTCCTCACAGAAAAAAAAAATTCAAATAAGCCTAATATAGAACTTTTCACTGAGAATATATTAGCCACAGAACAGAGCAGGATTCTTGGGAATTTTGTACACCATCAGTGAAGAGACTTGCAGGAAAAGTATGAGATAAATAGCTTGTGGAGAACCACAATTCCATGCCAGTTCCATGCAATGAAAGCCTAATAAAGTCCTTTTTAGAAGCCTCTATCAACACACTGGAAGATAAGTCCCATTTTCACAGAAAAACACTAACACATCTCATATAAGTGTGAACAATTTATTCAGCCCCTTAACATACCACATTATCACCTACTAGTAAGTTACTGTAAGAACTGAATAGGAAAATTTCCACCTCTCTTACAAAAACTCTGAAGTTTTTCTTTAAAAATACAAAACAATCATAATAAGCAAAAAACAAACCCCGCGCAAACCACCAAAGAAACCGAACCACAACACAACAACAAAATAAAAAAGACCTCTTACCACCTCCACACTCCCCAGCTGCAGCATTCAGCCAAGACGTGGCTGTGCTGACTGCAGCCCATAGTGTCCCTTGCCATACTGCAGGGTCGATGCAATGCTGCCTACCTTCTCCAAGGAAGTCTCACAGCAACATCTCAGCAATCATTTCCCTTCAGAGCTGAGCATTGAAGCCTGAGGCTGTCCTCTGAGTCAGAGAAGGTGATTATACTCTGATTTCATTCAGTGAGAGCAGGGTCCTAATTAAGGTTTCTCACTTCTCTGGTGTAGCCTATGAACACCAGATCATGGGGCTTATGGGGGCGTTGGCTTCTCTAAAATGAAGTTCAGGAGACTTTTCCTAACAAAATCTTCCTGAATTGGCTATACTTTCTGTCTCCAAAATGTGTTTCAATGAAATTACATGTTTCAACGAAAGTATTTTTATTGAAAGGACTTGCTGGTAAGCTTTGACTAGTGTGTTGAACCATGGATTGTGCTCCCATATAGAAGAAGCTAAAGGACCCAACGCATTTTGTGCCTACAAGCTGAAAGGAAGTTTCCAGCCACACCCTACTCTCAGTTGCTCTCATTCCTTGCTGACCTTCTCCAGCAGATTCATGAAAACCATTGGCTTTAGCAGAAGCCAAGGAAAATTTTGGAGTTCTGTGTGAGATTTCACTACCTTAACTCGAGCTGACTGACCCTTGCTCCAGACAAAGCCCTTTTCTTTTTACAGGCTTTTCTGCCTCTGCTACCACTCTTCATGTAGGACAGCCCTGGATCTCCTCCAGCTGGACAGCTTTCCTGTCTGGTTTGTGCAAGAGGAGAGACTTGCCTGCTTCTTTACACATCTGAGACTGCTTTCTTCCCAAGAACAATTCTGCCTGGCTCTCTCATGGGCTATATGAGGTTGCAGTTGCTCTGAGAAGCCCTGGCCACCACAACTGTCTTGATTTTCTCTTTATGGTATTTGTTGCAAATGTTATTCCTAAATCCTCATTTCTTTCCATAGCCCACAAACTTGATGATAGCACAAGCCCTGCTGCTCTTTCCAGTTAAATACATTTTCAGCCTGAACAGTTTCTCTGTGGAAAAAGAGACTCTCACAACCTTTTGCAGGTGCACTTGATGCCTACTACTTATGCTTAGGGGTTAAGACTTTGTGGCAAACACCTGCCAACTCAGCTCCCACTGCTACTTACATAAATATGCTTTTGTTCTTAGAATACGTTACGCCAGGTTTCATAAAAGCACCCGTGTACAGCTATAAAAGATTTAAAATATATAAATAATAACCTAGGAGTCATTTAAAGTTAGGATCAGCAAATTTCAAGGAAGGGATCAACCAACTTTGGTAATTTAACAACTGTTTAAAATACATTAGCAATATCTGGTTTAATCTTATGGTAATTTATAAGCTATGAGGTTTTGTAAGAAAAAAGTCACAGTAATACAGGAACACGATAAATTAAGTACAAGCCTACAAGTGAGTTTTTTAAAGAAAAAATTCTACAGGATTGCTAAAGACACATAAGCATGAATATAAACAAACAAATGAGCACACAAAAACAGGCACATAAGCATTTCAAATAGCTGCATAGGGTCGGTTTTGAAAGGAGCAGGAATATTTGATTTGTCCCTTATATTTCTATTCTGTGCAACAGTAATAATGAATTCAGGTACTCAGAATTAGCACGCAGGCAGTTTTCATGCTTGAAAAAGAATACAGTAAGCCCTCGGTACCCCTGTTCAAGGAAGACATGTAAGGAACTGATTCATTGTATGCATACCTAGTGTCTTGTTGCATATGTACCTCATTATGTCATGTCTGGGGGTTCAGCACTTTTTTTCAGCTTTTCTTACATGCTTTGTTGCCACTAAGGCAAGGAGCCGAAGTGAGAGCTGTTTACCCTTCTATCTGAACTTAGGCAGAACCTGTTGTCTAGCGAGGTCAAAACTGTTTAGCATAGTAAATGCAGTATAAGGAATATTTTGAAAATATAGCAAGGCGGCCATACACTAGGTGCTCCCCATCAGGCTGTTTTACAACACCGCTGTGTCACTTTGAAGGCAAAGCCCTCACCACGAAAGTGAATCAAGACATGTCTGTCTGCACAAGGGCAGCAGAGCTGGCCTTCTGCTTTAGGAAGGACTGGAGGCTGCGCTGGTACCTGAGAGGAAGCCTTGGGTAGCTCTAACCGTGCCATGCTTTCGAGTGCTGCCAGGCAGCACAGGGCTAGGTGTGCCCACAAGACCCGGGCAAGCCCCTGTGCCCGGGGTCTGCTACAGAGCACAGACTTTTCTTGGCACCCTGCTGTCAGTGGCAGCCAACCCAGCACGGACTCGCGAGCATGGCTTCTGCTTTGAACGGGGGTTTCGTACACGGGCATGCATTTTCATGGCTGCCCTTCAAAAGTTTCCTCTTAAAACCAAAAAAAAGACACTTTTCTCTGAATTCAAACTAGGACTAAGGGCAATTATTATGCTTTGGAGGGGTTTAATTACTGACTTTGTCTTGCTTATTCCCCTTCCGAAAAAGAATAAAACTTACTGAAATCTAACAAAACTTATTGAATCTTACGTAAAGTTTCATGGAATAAATCACGCTCTTCAGTTTTAAATTCTGTTTTAAAAGTCCTTTCCATTCTTTCAGGGCTTTATTTTACAAATAATGCTGAAGCAAAGTCTATTCCTTCAATATAACTGGTGTTTGTGATTTAAGTAATCAAACAGGATCCTTGGCATCAGGAACCATGAAATCTAGACCTACTTTGACCTACTTCTGTTAGGTGACCTTGCCTAAACCAACAAGGGGCAAAATAGGGAAGGTGCTCAAAGAGTGAAAAAAAAAAAAAAAAATTATTCTGAATCTTTGATGCAGAGAGACTTTCTGCACCCCATTGTCCCAGTCTTGGCTATGCTTGCCAAGTCTTTCCACAACACAAGAGGTTAATTTATATTCTGTGGATAATAAAAACAGGAAGCAAGGTAATACACAACTGGCATTATACAAATGGGCTTGGGGCTGCACAAGAGGAATATCAATATTATTAAAGGAAGGACTTGCCTTGTATTATATGCTTCCCATTAAAAAAAGTCCTTCGCATAATTCTGCTGAGTTCTAGTGCTCTGGCAATATAAAATATCTTTCCCTCACTTTCAAAAAAAGTCAAAGAGGCAAGAGCAAGGCTATGTTATTAACAAAGTCATACAATGTCAATAAGAATAGAAGATAGTAAAGAAAGTAATATAAGTGCAACACTCATAGTGCACATTTCACAGCTTTTAAATATACAGATTTTCAAGGGAATAGAATATTCCTGAAAAAGGATAGTCATAGGTTTGTTGTTTGTGGGACTCAGACTGCTGAGAATATCTCAGGATTGGACCCCCAAGTTCAGCAAGACATAGAAGAAGTTGCCTGACACAGCTCTGCCAGCCTACTTCCAACCTGACCTAGAAAAACCCATTCAGTTTTTGTTCTGAATTTCCCTGGAGAAGAGTCTGCCAATTGTACCAGCCTGCAAGGTGGTTTAATGATGTGGACAAACAGGCCTTTTATTTCTCCTGTGCTTGTCTGGGAAAATTTGGAAACCATACATTGTAGTACCTTACAGTGTTCCCGCAAACTGAATAGGGAGCTTTCCAAGGTGTACAATAAGTTGCCAGAGGTTCAGCAACGAGACAAAACCTTGCAGCCTGTTATTGATAGTTCGCCTGCACATACAAAAGAAATGGTCCTTTGTAAATGCATTTGAAAATTCAGGAAAATTGTTCTTCTTGCTGATATTTAGAATACGATTATAGAAGAAAAATTTTCACCAGATGTATTCATAGCCTGAAAAGACTCCATATGTAAGAAAGAACTTGACTGATTTCCTATCTATTGAAGTATCCCAGGTACAATACAGAGATGTTTCAAAAAGAGACTGAGCTCCACCCTCCCTTTCCCACATCCACTGTTTTCCACATTTGCCCATGTATCATTTGATTGCCCTTATCATTCCCAGAGAATACAAAATATCCTTTCGCAAATTTAGTAGTATAAGTTAAATAAGAAATAAAGTCAGAACCCAAAGGAACTCCTGTAACTTTTATAAATAGTCTTTTACAAAAGATAAGAGCTTACAAACTAAAAAGATGATACTGTCTATTCCTGAGCAGTTTTCTGGTCAATACCATTTTACATGTCATCTTCTCATAATGGATAGTCCTCCAACCAAAGAAATGTTCCAAATACTGTTTTTATAATTTGCAAATTACTTTGTGAATTTTTCTCTCTGTTGTAATGGGAGCTGTGCCTAATCCTCTTTGTAGTTGATAATCACATTTCCCGTTAAAGTAATCTTCTCTCATACCCATAGGACAAGCTGGAGAGGGAGATTTCACAAGGGCATGTAGTGATAGGACAAGGGGTGATGGCTTTAAACTGAAAGAGAGTAGGCTTAGGTTAGATATTTGGAAGAAATTCTTTACTACGAGGGTGGTAAGGCACTGGCATATGTTTCTCAGAAAGGCTGGAGGTATTCCATCCCTGAAAGTGTTCAAGGCCAGGCTGTGTGGGGTTTCAAACAACCTGGTCTACTGCAGGCGTCCCTGCCCATGGCAGGGGTTTGGAACTAGAGGAACTTTAAGATCCCTTCCAACGCAAACCATTCTGTGATTCTATGATTCTAAGACAAATAAACATGAGGTGGTTCAGGTCTGTCTTCACAACCTGGAGGGTCCTTGCTGTTCGTAATGGAATTTTCTCATTGGAAGTCCTCTCATGCCCAAATATACCCTTGCCATTCAACAGCCAGTTAGTCAGAACACAGGAAAGGGGACTCAGCTCATTCAAACTTCAAGTATTCTGTTCCCTTAAGCCTTCTTTCTTAGATTTTAATGTGAAGTTAGTGGATTTTTATGAATGGTAACTAGGAGTGGCATAGCTGTTCTTGTCCCTCTATTCTCTATTCTGTCTCTCCCTCCACATGGAATTCTATTAGGGAATATACTGTCCTGGCAGAAAGATGGATTCAGAGATTCAGCAACCTTTTCCAAATCATGTCTGGTCTGAGCTCCCTGCACACGTGCACACGCATGCTCTTCCTGGGTCCCTGTTTTTGCTCCATTTTTCCTCCTCTCTATACCATAGTTCCTCATCACTGGAGCACCAAAATTTTTGTATCCTTCAGAATCTTTGATTGGCCTCTGTATGAAAACCCTTGTTTTGCAAATAAAAGGTACAAAACTGATTTTGCCGTTAGTCCTGTTGCTTTCCTTGAGGCCATCACTATGCAGGATAGGGATTCACATATGATAATGCTGACATTCAAATCTACGACTGAACTGTCTAAAGACAATCTCCAAACACTACTCCAGTGATTAATCAACTGTACATTCACACAGAAATATTTGATGTACTGCTCTACTCACCAAAGGCTCTTATTGTACAGTCAAAGGCTATTTGGAATTTATCCGTCGCCACCAGGCTGGAGCTCACTATTTTTAAGCAAGATTCAACCTGGAGAGCAGTGAAACTGTAGAAGCAATATGGAGTGTTTTGATTCATAAAAATACTGAAAAGTAGGTTTGGAACTTAGATTTAGGGAAGATTGCATCAGTCTTTTAAATTAGCCCCCCACAGTCACAGGCACTCAGTACATGTGTGGTCCAGAGGGGTCACAAGAATATCTGCTCCAACTGTCTCTATATACCACATATACAAATGTCTTATAAAACATCTGAAGAAGGCCAGAAGTTACAACTATAAATTTCCATGGAAATGTTACCATTTTGATGGATCCCTATAACAGCACAAAATTTTCCTTTCTATCGTCTTTCTTCAGATGGACCTTTGCTTTACAACTTGAGCATACACCTTGAGCTCAGAGAAAGAAATGAAAGACAGAGAAATACTAGGATTATACTGCAAAGATAGACTCAAAAAAAAGCTGTAAAATTCACACTAAAACTGAGAATCTCTACTCTCTGTTTTACTGTGGAAGAATCGCGATATCTTTTCCTAGTATTCGTTATATATACACCTGGGGAAAAAAGTGCACTCTTAATGCCTCACAGGAAAACGAAATCACTCAATGAAAAATGTGCATTTCCAAAATAAAATAAACTCCCCTTAATGATCTTTGAAAAGAAGTTATAAATACATCTGGCCTTGTGATTATAAACTATGCATCTCAAAAAATTTCTGAATTTCCGTGAAGCACAAGGACTGTATACCCACTGAAGATCAGGAGTATTTCAGAGTCCAAGCCCCCTCAGTGCCCAGAGATTACACTGCACTCCAGTTCTTACCATGCTCATGCACCTGTGGTTTTTTCCCAAAGTAGCTGGAAACTGTGTACCAGGTACCAGGACTCTGGTCCTGTGTTGAATGTATTCTCCTGCAGATTGCATACAGACAAGTCTTACATGGAAATCTATAAAAATGTTGATTTTTGAAGACCCAGACAGTGACTGAAGCTACTTGTTTTTGTATAGCTTCTCACCTCTTTCAGCTTGGACAACTTTTCAAGATGCAGCTGAACAAGCCAACACATTTGACAGGACAAGAGAAGGTTGCTGCCATTAAATAAAAGCCTTTAACATCACTGGTTTTCATTCTTACCATAAGAGAGACCAGAAATTGTCAGGAAAGCAATGTTTACACTGAGACCAACTTTGGAGCCATGCACTGACCCGATGGATCTGCCTATTACTATCAATATTATTCCTTGTTACTGGAAGAATCAAGAAAATCACTACCTGGGCTCCTGATCCCTCTCCCAATTTTCCTAGGGCCCCAAAGCCTCTTTTGACGGCCCTCAGCCTTCTCCTTGTTCTTTCTTCCCTGCCAGTTTGAACAACCAATAGCAGATAGTAATCAGAGGGCCTTACTAGACTGGAAAGTTTTCCAGTAATGTCCCTTCTCTGAGCCCCTGGGAATCAGCAGACTTCCCTGTGAGTTGGGTCCAGTCTGTACATCAGGACCTCCACCCCCCTTAGAAGGGAGTCTCCAATTAAAACCACCCCTCTTTTCTTGTTAACAGAGGACATCTTGATGCACGGTAAGGGTATTGTTTTAGGAGGCCCCACTATTTCAGAAGGACCTTATCCCACCTCATCTGTTGTCTGGCCTTCTGGTTCCAGAGCCTCAGACGTGTTGTAGAAGGCACCAGTCCCACTTACCAAATTAGGAGAAGGAGGAACCTTCCTCCTGCTATGTGCAGTGACCTGCTTCCAGCCCTCATCTTTAACAGATCTTTGACTAACAGAGCTTTGACTAATTACCCTGCAGGGTTCTGAGTCCATCTGCTTCTCCACTACAATGCAGGTTCGGTACTGGAAGGGATACTAAGCAAGTTTACAGACGATACAAAACTGAGAGGAGCTGCTGACTCCCTCGAAGGCAGGGAGGCCCTGCAAGACACCTCAACAAATTGGAGGCCTGGGCAATCACCAACAATATGAAGTTCAAAAAGGGCGAGTGCAGGATTCAGCACCTGGGACACAGCAACCCTACATGTACATACAGACTGGGGAATGAGAGGCTGGGAAGCAGTGCCACAGAAAGGGACCTGGGGGTCCTGGTTGATGGCAAGTTGAACATGAGTCAGCAGTGCCCTGGCAGCCAGGAGGGACAAGTGTGTCCTGGGGGGCATCAGGCACAGCATGGCCAGCCAGGCAAGGGAGGGGATTGTCCTGCTCTGCTCTGCACTCAAGAGACGGCCTCACCTTGAATATTGTGTGCAGTTTTGGGCGCCACAGTATAAGAAAGATATTAAGCCATTAGAGAGTGCCCAAAGGAGGGCAACAAGGATGATGAAATGTCGAAAGGGGAAGCTGTATGACGAGCAGCTGAGGTCCCTTGGTCTGTTCAGCCTGGAGGAGACTGAGGGGAGACCTCACAGCAGTTACAACTTCCTCGTGAGGGGAGGAGGAGGGGCTGGCACTGATCTCTTCCTTGTGACAGGACCAGTGACAGGACCCGAGGGAATGGCCTGAAGTTGTGTCAGGAGAGGTTTAGGTTGGATATTAGAAAAAGGTTCTTCCCCCAGAGGGGAGTTGGGTGCTGGAACAGGCTCCCCAGGGAAGGGGTCACAACACGAAGCCAGACGGAGTTCAAGAAGCGTTTGGACAATGCTCTCAGGCACACGGTGTGACTCTGAGGGATGGTTCTGTGCAGGGCCTGGAGTTAGACTCAATTATCCTTGTAGGTCCCTTCCAATTCATCTTATTTTGTGATTCTGTGTTTCAGTAACCACATAAATAACTGGTTTCCTAAATGGTGAAACATATCCTGTCTTGAAAAATTCTGCAGTGACCACCAGTCTTCCTTGGCTTCCACAACCTTGATATTGAAATCAAGTCCAAGGCAGATAATTTGGAGACCCCCAGAAATTAATCTTAAAGCCACCAGTTCAAACCACAAGGACAATGATGAGCTTAAAAACACTTTACGAAATGAGGTACTGTTCTTGCTCTTTTTCTTGTTTGTGAAGTAGTTTACATCAGAAAATCATTAGGGAAATCCATATTAAGTTACCATACTTTTATTATACTTTCAGAATAAATGCTTGAGACCTAAGGAATGTTTACCACCTGGGAAATACCTCTATAAAAGGGGTGAGACAGTGGGGAAAATCACAGAATCACAGAATATGCTGAGCTGGAGGGGACCCACAAGGATCATTGAGTCCAACTGCATAGGACCATTTCTGTATTGAGGGTATTTCAAGCTTAAGAGCTCAAAAGAGTCACCAGTAAGACACATTGTGCCTACCTGTCTGTCTTTCTACAAAATATACTTTTCTTGAAATGAAAGGAAAGTTTTGATTTTATGGAATTTGAATTCATGTGGTGTAGTGATCTGCCATTAGGAAATATGTGCTTCTATCCTAACACTTCATGTGATAATTCTAAGACTCATAGACTATTATTTTAGCAATAACAATTTGGTAATGTTTTATTTGAGTTAAAAACATTCACCGTGCTCAGTTTTAAAATGCCAGAGTTGTTTGAATAGCTTTCCTCTAAGTTCTTTCAGTCTCTCTTCCATATAGATTGTAGTTGCTCATCCACACATTCCCAAGCCTTAAAAAATAATTCAGAAAATATAGGGCCGTAGAACCAAGACAGCTCAACTCTGTTTAGTTAGCAACCATTTCACTTTCACCACAGGGGGAACTATAGTACTAAAAGCTAATAACAGAGAGGTTATTTACATGGATAGCTTGCTGAGACCAGGAAAATTGCACTTACATGAAAAGTTGGTTTTTCCTAAGGTCTAACATTAAAGCTTAGTTCGTCTTTATTTTCTTTTTATTTTTTTTTCCCTTTCCTCAAACCTCGGTGGAAAACAGGAACTTACTGTGAAAGTAATCCAACCAGATATCTTCAAAATCTTAATAGGCAAAGTGGATTGACCTCAGTTCATCTTCATGGAGCTTAGGACAAATTGATCAATTTACTTCCTAAATAATTACCATTTGAATGTTGATTTTACCTTCCTAAGATTAGTACATTAAAAAGCCTATATTCAGGGATGCTAATGCAATGCAGTTCCACACACACACAGATTCACAAAAAACACAATATATTCTTTATATAGACAAGACTCAACTGATTCTGGGTAATGAGGATTTACTTATTCTTTTGTTGAAGAATGAAAAAAAAAACAACAGAAATAAAACAGAGAAATGGATATAGTTAGAGCTCTGGAGGGAAAGACTTTATTTAGCATTTAGATTTTTGAGGTTAGGCATTAAGATTCCATGGATGCAACAACTACAATCTAAAGTTTATCTGTTTAAAATAAGCCCATGGAAGAAAGAAGGCAAGAAATTATTTATGTTTGAAATGAGGGATCTAAAATGGGAAAATTAAAACAACATATAATTATTTCATAAATGTTGTAAGTTGCCTAGTAAGACTCCAATGGAATACATTGATTGAGCAATAACTTTTGAAGTTTATTTGCAATAAAGAGCACTTTTTTTGTTCTCCAAAGGAGTCAAACGTTAAGGCAGGGTACACACTTGCATATATGCCTGTTCATTTCAGTGAAGGTTGGGGTAACTTAACTGGTATGGTTAGAGTTTCCCAGGTGAATGAAAACTCGTCAGTCCAGACTCTTAGCCATACACCGGTAGGCTCCATTCCCATAATCAACCTCTCTGATAGTCATTTTCTTTGTTGAGAAAAGCTTTCTCTGCTGCAGCAGATGTTGACAGATCTCCCTCAGCATCTTAAAGGAAGAGGAGCAGAAGAATTTACTCTGGCATCAGCTAGAGCATCTGCACCTCTGAATGTGCAGCAAATGAAGAAAGTTAAAAAATGTGTATTACAATTTAACAAGGAAATTCTTCTTTTCACTTCTGTATCCCTGTCTCAATTCCTCCCATTTCTTTTGGTATCAGAAGTTTTACATTTTTTCTTGCAACATTTTTATTCTGATTCTTCTCTACGAATGTTGCTCGTATCTTTCCATTTATCATCTCTTGGCATTTGTCTCTCCTGGAAATTCTCCATGACAACTTTAGTATAAGTTGCTTTTTCTGCACTTTTTCTCATAAGAAAGCTGAAGTCCTTCTGTGCTTCTTTTTAAAAGTTTTTAAGTTCAGATTCCAATACCCCAGGAGCCTGCTTTTTCCCTCTCTGCAACAAATATAAGCTCTGAGGGGACCCTCAAAATCCATCCAACCTGATGAATTCTGTTTAGAGCCAGTCTCTGCAAGATGCGGTCTTGTCTATTATCCTGTCCTTCATCTTGAATTTTTTAGAATTCCCACAGACAGATCACAAAGATGATGGCTCATTAATTAGCTTATAACCCAGGTAAGGGTCACTTAGGTTACTTACCTTCTCTGGTTTATAAAAAAAAAGCTTAAGAAATACTGTTAATAATTTTATATATATATATATTTAGTGGGAAATGGATTGTGTGCCTTATTAAGTCTGGAAGAAATATAATTGTAAGTTGGATTAGTACTATATATATGTTGCAACTGCCATGGCTTAAAAAGATTTTCTTGTTGTCCATCATGAAATTTCAAAGTTACTTTCCAAAATAGCTAAGTTTGGCACAAGATTCAGTTCACCTGGCACACTTCAGTCCAACACCTCAGGGAGTGTGATCCGGGGCTGTTAATGCCCCATCACAGAGCTACTTTCATCACCAGGTGAACCATCTACAATGTGGCTACAACCATAATCATTTTTCAGCACAGGTTTCTCTGAGGATGCTAACCGAACAGAAACACTGATTCAAGTCACACAAATTTCCACCAGTTGGTGTTTGGCGGGGGTGCTGAGAACACCTCACTTTTTCTGTCTTTGGTCACTGGCATGATTGTATTTACTAACACAACATTGCCATTGTGTAGCAGTGATACTGCCAGACACAAAATGATGCAACAAGCAGCTAACATATCACATTTGGTGAGTTCATTTTAATCTTGCTTCCTTTATACTATTCCAGCATCCTATCAGACCTGTTTTCATATAGCCAAACATGCCAAGTGAAGAAAATGTGTGAAATTTGGAGCAGGCAGGTTGGTCTTAGTCCTAAGATGTAAGACACTGAGTGAAAAATGCTGAGAGCCATTTATTTAGACAAATAGACTCCAAAGTGACATTTGTATTTTGCTATCGTTACTATAAATACTTTGTCTTTTTTAGGAAAGCTTTTCCTGGATGTTATTCTGAGAGGATCAGTCACAGCGCTTTTGACCTTTTACTGTACACTACTCCATTAACATCCTGTGGAGAAATTCTCCTTATATATGTAATTGATGCATTTTATGAGACACAAATCAAAATAGATAGTCAAAAAAAAGATAGCACGGAGCTCAGGAAGAGCTGCCTGCCTGAGTACTTCGTTGGCATATTGCCTATAGTTGATAGTGTCAACTCAACATATGGCCCTTCAAATGCACTGATGAATCCTCTTGTGGGAATAAAGTCAGACTTGTCTGTGAAATGTTGGAAGTTTCAAAGTCCAACAAATAAAGCAAGTTGTAGCTCTAGCAAGGAGGAGACCTTACAGGGTTCTATGCAAACAGTGTATCTTCCAAACACATACTTTTCAATAATTTCCACGGGCCAGTGTGAACAGCCTTGCACACAACCAGAGCAATTGTTAAAATAGTTGCTACTTGCACAGAACCAAATTATGTTACAAGTTGATTTAGTTGGACAAGTACTGAACTTCAAACAAAGACAGTTGTGAAGCTTGTTCTGAAGCCATGGATGTATCCTCAAATTAGGGAGAACTTGAAACAGTGCAGAAAGGAAAGGATGGCAGAATTATGCAATTAAAATTCTCATCTAACCTCCTGAACAAGATCCAAAAACCACAGAGTGTCTGAAATTATATATTCAGCGTTCATATGTGGCAGTGATAGAGTAAAAGAATTTGTACTAGTTTGGCTTTTCACATAGACATGCAAAACAAACACAGTCTCCATGCCAAGAAGTACAAGGGCACATGGCAGAGGACCGGGAACAGAAAGGCCTCATCTGAATGAGGTAAAGTGATGGGCACATGACCCAAAGGACATATAAATGACTGACATAATGACCCTGTTAAATAATGACTCTTTTTTGTGTTGCTATTGTTAAAATGAAACAAACACCGCTGAAAAAGGATTTCCTTTGTAGCATTTTTTGCCACTGCTTCTAGTGGCCCTCTCAGGCAATGAATAAAACTTGAAGGGCAGTGTGGTGCACAAATGCTCTCGTTATCTTAAAGGGGTCAATGGTCAAAGGTGAAAAAGATTCATAGAGCAGTTATGATTAAAGGTAGGTTTTTATATGCTTTTGATAAAGACTTGTAAAATGGCCAAAAGAGATCCTGCAATTTTAATGTTAAGTGGCTTTTGTATTGGAAAAATGCCCAAGGGCCGTGTCTAGCACGGTCACTTACAAATGACTGATGGGAGATCAATACAGACAGAGTGGGGATGCAGCTTTGTCACTGGGAGATGTAGTTAGTATGTGATTAGCCTTAAGTAGCATTGACGTGGATGTAGATGGGCAGTAAAGTGCTTAGTACCCAGTGAGCATGATAGCTGTTTGTACACAAAAGTTAATGAAAGAGGAAAACCACATTATGATTAAACACTCAGAGGGGCTTCCCACACCCATTCGGGGATTTTAGGAGTAGATCCGTCTGACAATGAGCTGTTTAGAGCTGCCAGTCCCAACAGTATTTACTCTGAATTTGGTTTTCTTCTATGAGGAGCAATCCCACAGGACTTGGTAAACCACCTAGTTAAGTTCTGCATGCAACCTGATTATAGAGGAGCAAGTAGGCCACTTAGCCTTTCTGAAAGACAGAAAATCCTGTAAAGTAAGCACAAATTGAAACTTAGGAGTAGAAAGAGGAAACAAGAAGATACCTTGAGGAAGGTAAGACTCTCTGGCACTGATAATATTTTGCACTAAATCTTCTCTGTTCCTTAGTGTGGGGATCCTTATGTTTAATCAGATCCAGAATATCTCACTAGGCATTTCACTTTTATTCTCTTTTTTTCAGATGCATTACTGGTAAGCCAGGATTTTAAAATTCATTTTATTGCATTTTTGATAAAGCATTTTTACCCAGGGATGTGGTAGAGTTCCTATGACTGGAGGTTTTCAAGATGTAGTTGGACAGGGTACTAGATGATCTCCTCGACCCTCTTTTCCATGAAAGTTTGGACCAGACAACCTCATGAGCTTCCCTCCAACCTGAGTTGTTCTATATTTCTGCGATGTTGCTAAGAAATAGCACCTTCTTAATTCACAAGCACACATACACATATATGCACTCTCTTTAGTTTCAAAACAGAGATTTAGTGGAGGACCCATAGTTTTTAATTCATACATATTAGATGTGCCTCAATTTGTCTTTCTGGAGGGTTTTGGGTTTCCTTTTTCCTACCGGAAGTTCTGTATTGCACCTCTGTTAAACAGCAAAATAAATAATATACGAATCGCATCGATATCAAATTATGTATTCCCTTTTTTGTTCTGCAAAAGAAGAGAAAATCACACTACTGAAGAAAGTGACCATGAAACAAAAACCAAGAATTTAGTAATTTCAAGTGCTCTGATTAATATTTACTCCTTTTTTTCCTTTTTTTTTTTTTTGGCTATACAGAAAAGAATTAATCACGCTCTGAAAAAGCATCATCTACGCTATCTTCTCTGACCTCCTACCCTGCTACTCAGAATATTAAAAGGTTTGCCTCAATTTTAGTCACATGGTGTAAACTGAAATTATTTCATGGCTAACCTGATATTTCCAGGGCCATGGTAAAGCCAGAAATCTGTGGCCTAGGGTCACCACACGCCTTTCTAATGGACCCTCAGAACACAGTTAATTACAGGGAGAGTTTGGGTATCCTGCTGTCAAAAGCCACTGCAGCACAGCACCAGTCAGAAAAGCTCCTCGCTCAGCATCTCTGCTGCATTCAAACCTGGACACCCTTTCAGGATTCCCACTAGAAGTGGAAATGACCCAGAAGAGACCAGAAGGCTTAACGTTGGACAGTGCACACGTAAAATTTGGGGGCTTTGTAGCAACATCCATCTAAAATCATTACACCCTTTATTAGCAAACGACAGTGCACACATCATCAGCTAATTAAAATTGGGCCAAACTACTAATGGAGCCACAACCTGGGTCATTGATTCCCAAAGCATTTCTTGCTTTACTAAGCTAAAAGAGAAGCTCTGTAATTCAAAATAAGGCAAAATCCCTGCTACACTTCGTCCATCTTTTTTTAACTGCCTGAACTCACTCTTGACTAAAACTCCTCTGGCGGCATTGAACTGAGTTAGTAGCTCAGGCTTTGCAGTCATGGTTATTTCTTGCCTCTTTGATTGCTCCTAAGTGAAATGTAAAAAACATTATTTATTAATATTTACAAGAAGGAGACATAGTTTGTTCTGTGAAGAATCTATGTAAGCATATTCAGAAGACTAAACAGTCTATTTTTCAAATTACTTTGCACAATTCATCAAAACTGAATAGTTTGCCCAGGCAAGATTTGGCCACTTGTCAGAAGAAGCATGGCTGTCCAGTCATTTTCCAATATGGGCAAGAACATATTGGTGTCCTTTGGAGTGTTTTGTTAAATGTGCAGTCAGCTAACACTCAGGAGTAAATATAGAGCCCACAGCTGAGGCCTTCAACTCGACATTTCCAGGTTCACAAGTCCCAGACCTGTCACACATTTCCTTTTTGACCCTGGACAAGATATTTAATCTCCTAGTACTCCATCTGTATAACAGCTAATATATTACTTGCCTTTATTGCTATAGACTGCAGAACAAGAACAGTGTCCAATTACAAATATGTTCAGTGCTGGATATGATGGAAATGTGTTGATAGTTGAGGCCTCAGAAAGCTGCTCTAATAAAAAGCAATCAGAAATTACAAATTATGATTTTGTCATGTAGTTTCCTGGCTGTGTTTCTGTAGTGTATTTACCCAGATCCTCCTTACATGTAAAATTTGCCGGACCATGCAAGGCTACAAGGGCAGGTGGGGCTCGACCCAAGGTCTGTTCCCTTCTCCAGAGACCTCTGGATGTATTTGAGAACCATGCTGATATGGCTGCCCAGAAATTCATAGCCTTTGGAACAGTCCTGGATCTTTATTCCTTTGACAAAATGAAGGAGAATTATTAATTTGGTCCTCAACTTCCATAAAAAGTATTCAATTTGTTTGTGTGGTCATATATTTACCCCACCGACTTTGTCTCCTAGAAATACAATGCTTGCCAGGGAGTTGTTTCTCGTGACCTGAGAAGCTAAGCAATGTCTAATATTGATCAGTGGTTCATACATTAATGGAAATAGCTAAATTGAAAAAGATCCTCTTTATACACTGTGGCAAATTGTATCTGTTTGACTGGAGAGGGCAACCTTTTATTGAACTACATAGTGGTTTGCTTTTAGTTGAGTTTATTCCTTTCTACAAAGGATTTTCCCTTTCTGAATAGTTCCACAAAAGAAGTGTTTTTTTCAGTTTCTGCTGAACATATTTAGTACATGTCTGTCTTCACAGCAACTCTCAATTTACCTTCAATCACCCCCATGATGTAGGAAAAGCCAGTTTGAGTTTCCTAGTGAAGTCCAACAGTCCAATGGGGGACTAACTTATTACTACCAACAATGGGCAGGACTTTACTACACCTTTTCCTAGCCTTTTGCAATGAAAGCATTCCCATCAGTATCGGCGCTGTTTCCAGCACAAATCCAAAATACACCCCCATAGTAGCTACTGGGAAGAAAACTAGCTCTATCCCAGCCAAAGCTAGCACATACACTAACCAGCATCAGTAAGCTGGTTGACAGGAAGACAAAAAGCAAGCCTTATGGGACAGGGCAAAGGATAACCCTTTATTCAGGCTGGAGGAGAAGGAGCCAGGTGAGCCTGACATTACACAATAGACATAGGAGATTTTTCAGTTTAACAGCTTTTCTTATGAAGAGACAGAACAAATGGAGTTTGTGCAAATCAAGCTTAAGGTGAGCTGATAGAGCAGTTTTGTTTCTCAGGAAATGAGTGCACTCTGCTTGGCATCAGTCATTGCCTCCTGATCCCATCTTTGAAAGATCTCAACATTTTATATTTATTTACCAACACAAATTACATTGGCAGCCAGTCGCTTCAAGCAATCTGCCTGGTCTGGTACAGCCAAGCATACAGGGTTTTAACAAAGAAAAATAAAAGATCTGTTCTTCCTTTTTTGAGAAAGACAAATATAACCTACCCCAGGCTCTTGGTCAGCCAGCTGGCACCAGATTACATCACACTTTAAAAAAGCACCCAACTCCTTCTTTAATTAATACTTTCAATGTGACTAACTATTACAGAAGACAATTATTGGCAGTGCAGTGTCTTTACTTCAGCTAGACTGAATCTCTTTCTGTCTCAAACACATTTTTTGACACAGCACTGAAATGTGATGACCTCAAATGAAGACATATCTCGGCTGCGGTCAAGCTGTGTTCTCCTCATTTTGTTTTGATTGTAAATAAAAGAAGCAGCAGAGAAAAGGTCCTATTGTGGATATGGGCAAGAATAAAGCAGTACAAGCAAGTAGAAAGATGTTCTTTGTTCTATAGGGCCTCTCACTTCCATTAATTTTTCGTTCGCTGTATTTGATGAATTCTCATTTACACTCACTTTCTCTGTCCCACACAGAATTACTGCCTAGTCATCCTACAGAATAAACAAGTAAGAAAGAATCATCACAGTTCATAACAGAGGGGTATTTAAGAAAACTGGTAATCGTAGATCTCCAAGGAGATGTGATTTGTAAAAAGGAAAAGGTGTCCTAGGGGCAGCATGGTGCAAGAGACGAAATTTAAGACAAGGACACATTAATCAAGTTATTTAAAATGTTAGTTTTCAATTTCCCTATGAGTAAAGGTGTTACTGTCATGTACCAAGTGAATGCTGGGAGGCTTAGTCAAGGAGTCGGCTTCTGGCCTTTGCGCTTCCTGGGTGGCCCCATGGACGTCGGGAGAACTTTTTCCCTGTAACAGAAAGGTTTGACTCAACACACACATAGTGGCTCAAATCCACGGAGCACTAAGCTTCATGCAGATCAAAGTGACAGCCACTTCTTAGCATGAGATGTGAGGTTTGTTGTACGTTGTCAAGCAAGACTCATCTCACAGTCACATCTCATTACTCCCATAGCCTCTTTCTCAAAGCACTTCATCTTCGCCTGCTGGAAGGTACTGGCTCTGTTCGAAAGGTTAAACTGTTGTTTCCAAAGGATCCAGAAGAACAAGTCTTGACAAGGAAGAGAGCTGCAACTCCCTGATAAATCATGCACTGCACTCGGTCATGGGGCTTGCAAAGTACAAAATTAAATTGTGTTCACACTGGCCTGTGCTGACTCATAGAAATGCAGTATGCATTGTTTTAATCAAGTCACATGTGCTAGGTCTTTTTGTAAAATAAAAATTAGAGTGGGTTATACAGACTAAGAATAAATACTAAGGAAAAGAGAGGAGAGTGGTCTGTGGAAATCAATCTCTCCTTTATATACTCCCAAATTATACTCATAAAGAAGAGGCCTCCAGCAGCTCTGTCAGTCACGATAAAGCTATCACTCTCAGATTTATTACAGGTTCTCTCCTTGTGTTTTCAATGGAAAACATCCTACAGGTGTGTTTGCATTACTACCAAAGCTATATGAAGATTAATTACATGTCTAAGAGATGAAATTCATGGACATATTTTCAAAGATCTAACTTGCAAGCAAAGTCATGCCTTAAATAAACAGCAGGGGAACTAGCTGAAAAAGCCAGAACGAGAATAAAATACTTCCAAGGATCAGAGGGTAATCACCATTTAACTCTTAGATGCACTAATGTAGCCTTGGTGCATTAAGGAAGCTCTGCTTTGTGTTTGACAATATCCAAGTTCTACTTTTTTCACTATGGCTTGCACTAAAATGATACATATGTCTACCAAAAGCCTCATTTCCCATTTCCTAAAGTCCTTGGGTCCTCACCTGGGATAGCTATTTCCATTCTATTGAGTCTACACTGGGTAGCAAAATCAGGCTTTTGGGCAAAATAAGTGAATCACAGCTGTCAATCTACAGTGTTGATTAGATTATTTTCCTCTGCGAGGAAATAGTGCATGCTGCTTAATTTCCTGGGATGGGAAACACTGTTATTTTGTATGTCCTGCTCTCTCTCTCTCACTGACCCTTCAAGAGCAGGTAGAAACTGGAGTTCACTACGTTGGGGAAAGGCTAGCAGAGAAAAAATCTCTCTTTTTCTGCACATCTAAGTTGTTTCCAGAACACAGACACTGTCCCTGAATTGTGGAGTAAACTTGTTTGGAAAGGGGGAATGTTTAAGGTCCATTTTGCCATGGGGTTAGACATAAAATAGTAATCAGATTTGCTGTAAAAAAGCTGCTATGTGTTTTAAAGCCACCATCTTGACAAACATCATCTAAATAAGTTGCAGCAGTCCAAATGTATTGGTCCTGTCATGAGAACTGAAGGTAGACCAAGAAAGGATTTTGATTTACTGCTTTTCAAGGTCTTAGATGAACAAATAGAGAGTGGTGCTTTTTATTTATATTCTTGCAATTGATGCTAAAGTAGCACTTAGGCAATGAAGTATATAGGTTGCAATTGAAATCGGAAAAACTTAATCCCTAAACATTGTATATCTTTGTCCAAGTAAGGAAATGAAAAATCTAACCAATGCAATCCAAAGTGTCTGGACCTTATTCAGCAGAAAATCAAACTTTCTGAGAGCTGAATCAGTGGTATGGTGGGGATGGCAGTGCTCTGGTGAGAAAAACAAAACAAGACCCACTGCAAAAACAGAGACGTGTACTTGTCTCACCACCTCCCTTCCCCTGCCTTCCCAATCCTCCTGTCAGGGCCTGAGTCTTCTTATTCACGAAGTCCTCTTAAAATCACACAACTAAACACAGTCTGCCCCTTCAATTCAAATAATCAGTAAATAATCAGTGAGGAAGAGTATGTCAAAGAGACAAGAATGAAAGACTGCAAGACAAGCAGTTCATTATGAAGAATGTTTTAACACTGCCCAAAAGATAAAAAATATGTGTGAAACAGGAAATCCTAACAAAGTCTTTCAAGTTGAGAACTAGCAACTTTTCAACTCCAATATTAATCTATTTTTTAAATCTCGTTATCTTCAAAACAGCAAGATTTCAAGATTCATTTCCAAAAAAAAGGATGATTGACTCTTACATAAAATGCCAGTGGTAGGTTTTTCCAAGAGACAGAATACACTTTAAAATAGGACTACACAAGACAGAAAAGATATAAGGAACTTACTGCTATTACGTCTACCTCCAGCCCTTACTAGTCCAGGAGTTATCTCTAGGCAATCGTAGTGGCAAAAGTTTCATGTGGGAGGCCGAAGGTTCTCCTTTAATGAAGAAAGTTAAAAGTCTTTAGTAAAACTGGCTAAATCCTGCAGGTAAGCAGAAAGGCATATTCTGCTAGCAGCCAGCCCATCAGATTTCAAATAATGTTTCCAAAGCCACGTCTATTAGGACAAAAATTGGACATGAAAGTTGCTGCTCAAAACTTATTGTCGTGGAACTACTGTCAGTATTGACAAAACTCAAAACCAAAACAGGCACATAACAGCTTTGCAAGGGAAGGTGACAGTCATCTGGCAGCTAATCCATGAAGTCAGCAGGTAAATCCAACAGGATAAATCTCATCACCCATTTGTGAGCTAAAGTGATATAGGAAAAATGTGAATTTTTTACTAAATACAAGGGGCAGATTTTGATCCTTCATAATGAATTATGAAAAAATTCAAATAAATCAGCCCTCTCTGTCATTAAATCACAAGTGCACAATTTAATGTCAAAACATAACTTTTTGCAAGTGTGATACTCTCTCAAATCCAATTCAGCAGGTGCAAGCTTTCCCAATAGAATTCCCTGCAATATTCGCTGTTACCAAAGGACTACACTGGCCACTGGACACATGGATTCTTCTATTTCCAATGTCTAGAGCTGCTTTCCAACCAACCATATAAAATTTGCTGTGTTCCTGTACAGACATTTGGCAGGTACAGCCAACTTAAACAAAAAAGGATGATACATCCATGTCAAACATGTTTATCTATTATCCTTATTTAAACAAAACCCCATAATTATATATGCAGTAACTAAAAAATTAAAAACAAGAAAGAAAAATATTGTTTGATACAAATTGTTGTATGATTTTTATCAGTATTGCATGCAGCTTCAATGTTTTGCCCATGTAGTAAAATGTTTTGTGGATGTGATCCTTTCACATAGCAGAATGGAAGAAAAATGTTTGTCAGATGAAAACTTGATTTTAAAAACTAAACACTATCAGAGCTGCTCCAGGACAGATTGGGGATTCAGTATTGACAAAAATATTTGTTTATAAATCAAGACACTGACTTAAAATCAGTTTATTTTAAAAGCAATATTGTGTTCCTTTTCTCGTTGTGTGGGATTTAAACTTTTATGTGTCATGTCATCAAGCTTTTTCACCATTATGGGGTTTAGAAGCATCACATTTTGTATGAAAACCAAGCTTTTCAGGTAATTTGGTTAAAACAATTAGGCCTTTAAGAAAAAAATAATTTATCGCAAAATGGGCAATAATTTCCAAGAATGGAAAAATCTGAAACCACATTAAAATAATTCGTTAATAATTTGTACCTCAAGCTGAAATTGGAAGTTTCTTTAATATAGTAAAGAGTACCTGGGTTTATAGTAATTTATTAATTTCTGTACTGGCAAGGTAAGGCTACACTATATTTCTACACTTTTAAAATCTCTTTGATCAGGGCAATAAAGCATAATCTAAAAATATACAATAATGTATTACTGTCTACAGAAGATTGTAACTCAGAAAATTTTGTGTCTTTTCCTAACTTTTTTTTTAATTAAAAAATAAGCTCACTAGAGAGAGAAGCTGGACATGAGGAATGAATTGTGAATTCTGATTAAGATCACAGGAGTTTTAACAGAGAGAAACTTGCAAGTATCCAAGAATTCACAGCAAACACAGTGCAACTTACTTGTACACAAAATGAAATCATATTAACCAAAGAGATGAAAATTAATAATTTCAAAAACATTTCAAATCTTGCAGGGGAGTCAGGTTTATTGTTGTGTGAGATATGTCAATGATTTACTTTCTATGTAATCAAAATTGTCCCTTTCTCTGAAAGTTTAAAAATAGCTGATGGAAAACTCGCCTTTGGAGAGTTTGGAGCACTCTCAGTAACTTTACAGAGGACACCAAGTTGGGTGATGGGAGTGTTGATCTGCTGGAGGGCAGGAAGGCTCTGGAGGGATCTGGACAGGCTGGGTCAATGGGCTGAAAACCATGGGAAGTTCAACCAGTTGAAGTTCTGCATCCTGCCCTTGGCTCACAACAACCCCAGGCAGCGCTAAAGGCTGGGGGCAGAGTGGCTGGAAAGCTGCTGGTGGAAAAGGATCTGGGGGTGCTGTTTGACAGTGGCTGAACATGAGGCAGTGTGTGCCCAGGTGGCCAAGGAGGCCAGTGGCATCCTGGCCTGTAGCAGCAAGAGTGTGGCCAGCAGATATTGGAATACCAGGGCAGGGACAGTCCCTCTGAACTCGGCACTGGTGAGGCCACGCCTCAAATCCCGTGTTCAGTTTTTGGCCTGTAACAACAAAAATAACATTGAGGTGCTGGAGTGAATCCAGAGAAGTGCAACGGAGTTGATGAAGGGTTTGGAGCACAAGAATTATGGGATTGTTTAGTCTGGAGAAAAGAATGCTCAAGAGAGACTTTATTGCTCTCTAAAAGTACCTGAAAAGACATTGAAGCCAGGTGGGGGTTGGTCTCTTCTCACAACTAATAAGTGATAAGACAAGAGGAAATGGCCTCAGGTTGCACCAGGGGAGGTTTAGGTTGGACATTAGGGAAAATTTCTTTACTGAACATGTTGTCAGGCACTGGAACCGGCTGCCCAGGGAAGTGATGGAGTCACCATCCCTGGAGGTATTTAGAAGATGTGTAGATGTGGCACTCAGGGGCAGGGTTTAGTGATGAACATGGCAGTGCTGAGTTAATGGTTGGACTTAATAGTCTTAAAGGTCTTTTCCAACCCGAACAATTCTATGATTCTATGAAAAATCTCATGGTTTAGTATTTTAAAGGACATTATATCCCAAACATGTCTGGTTGATAAACTAGGTAAAAATTCAGGTAAATTCAATTTTGCTGGAAGAAGAACAGTGGAAATAATAGAAAAAATTCTAACTCTTTGGAGATTAGGTCAAGAATTCCAGATGCACTTAGCATATCATATCAAGAGACAGAAAAATACTGCTGGTCGAGAGTCAAAACTAGGCATTTTCTGATAACAGAATCTTACTCCCTGGCAAGATAAAGACAGTGGCCTTTGCTTCCTAGTGATATTCAAATTAAAAAATCAGTTGGTCTACCATAACTTCATCAGACAATGCTTCCTCTGAATTTTTCATTTCAATGGAAGTTCTGCTGAATAAGAATCGCAACATCAAACCATCACTAATCAATTTAATATTTTGCATAGACAAAACACAGAAGCAAAAAAGGTAAGGGGTATGTAAAACAAATCTGAGATAATTTCTTTCCGCTATAATTCCACTTCTTTACTTGGTAGTTGATATTGCTTGGAAGCAAAGAAACACAAACAAATTATCATCTTAATAGTTGAATTACAATCTAGGTGTCAGGAAAATATTTGAAGATATTCATTGAACAAGCACCGTCTCTTGATAATCTCAGTTATTTCTTGACTGTATATATCAAGCACAAAGTACAAAAGCCCTTTCAATATAGATGTTCTAGAATTATTTTGTATACATGCAGGTCTGCCTTCCTTTGTTAAAGGATTTTAATATAATCACAAATGTTATTTTTTGTGGATTGTAATGTTTGTCGCCTTGTTTCTCTTTCTTCAGAGTAAGTATACAGCACCATTTAGAAAAGTAACCACATTTGAAAAGTCCTTGCAGAAAAAAAGTATCTATTTCATAATATTTCTTCCCCTCATGAGTCTAAGAAAGTAGAAAAAATCTAGTGTCCATGATGCCACTTAATTAAACATGTAGAAACTCTGGCAAGGAGGAAAATGTGGAAACTTATACACATCAGGACATGCTGTAGGTAATATAATTGAGTCATTGGAAATTGTTTCTTTCAAGCACTTGGAATCTGTTCTTGCATATAGCAGTATCACATCAGAGGTTTTAACAACACAGAAAGCTGCAATATCAAAATGATTTTAAAATTTCTCTCCCTGAAGGTGTTGTATTACTAAGGCTGCATTGGTAGCTGCTGAATCAAGTGTGGTTGATGATAGTCACAGGTAACAAAGGGTTCATATGCCTACACTGGTGAACTGTTAGAACAATTCTTGTTTGCTTTGTGGATTCTCCCAAGCAGCCAGAAACTCCCTCATCCTTTTCCAAGCATTGTTTGCTCTCCAAGGACCTTGTGCCATAATTCATGTGTAAGTTCATTAACAGTCACTGGGGCTGTGAGACCCTGTCTCCATGCCAAAGAATATTCCTAAATGTGTCAAATTTTCCAGACTAGACGTACCTGATTAACTCTAGACCAAAAGGTAATTTTGTTTCGGTAATATTTCTAATGCCGACCTGAATCTAGCAGTTTTGGAATTGATGGACACAAGCCCAGCCCGTAACTTTCACACCCATGGGGAAACCCGTGTCCATGAGGAATGGTGCAGTAGCCTCTTTGTAGAAATTTGAAAAAAAAAAGTGCCATGACAGTTGTCCCTCTCTCACACTTTCTTGCTCCAATTATTTCTGACCCCAACTGCAGATATTTGGGACAGCTCAAAGTTTCGATTACACAGAAGGACCAAAGCAGCTCAAAGACTGGAATATTTCACAGCATTTAGCACGTTTTTTACCTGGTTGCAGAATTACTGTGGTTCCTGTGGATCAGTTCCAACCTCAGAGAGACTTGCAGTTTCCAAATCATGAATTTTGCATCAAGGCAATCTATCAAAAAAAAAAAAAAGTATTAACAATACATAAAAATTGATTGACATGAAAATGATAGTACTTCTATATATCTTTACACAACACCGCTGGTGCTAATACAGCATGACTAAAACTTCGACATACATACCAACACTCTTCAAATCAGGGATGCAGGACAAACACATGTTATCTGAGCATTTTAATGTTTTCATTCAGATCTCGTATGTTTTCATGTTAAGTACTCACAATCATTTAGCTACAAATCTAGACTTGCCCATGGAGATCTGAAGGAGGAAGGTTTCTGAGCCTCGTGTTAGTCAAGATTTCAATGGGGTGACATCACTTTATATCAGGTGAAGATCTTGACTAATAGTTTAAAAGGATGGTATAAAATAAGAAAGAGGAGAAAGCAAAATTATAGTCAAGGTTACGTGAACCCTTGCTACTATTCTTCTGTTAATGAAGGTAGAGAATGCTTTTCTTAATGATGAGGTAACTTGTGACTGGCCTGAATCTTGCAGATGAAATCAGTATTGCTCCTGGCAAGCAATAAAAAAACTTGCTGATAGTAGTAGTATTAAAGGAGAAGCAGCAGGAAAGGAAAAGAAATTGCGTAATTTGTAGGGATTCAAAACATACATCAGGGTTTAATGTCTGAAACTGGAGTGCAGATGGAGATGCAGCATTTAAAATTTAAACAAATACTTCAGAGGATTCTAGATATGTTATAGTCTGTAGTTATTTTGCACACATTCCTACATACCTTCTAAGAGTAAAAAAAAGGTTTTTAAAAAAATCAAAACTTCACATAAACAGAAGCCAACTGCTTCATCACTCATCTCTGCAGCAGTGGCATATTTCCCTTGAGTGTTTCAAAGCTGTATGAACAAGGTAACTCCACAAGGCAGTGTATTTTATTGGTCAGCAATGAGGAGTTCATATCTACACATCCTGCTTCACACAGATGCTGGCAGTGACCAGCCTCTAGCTCTGTCACAAGGAAGGAGAGAGACACCCATTTTATGCCCTCTTCTGATGTGAAGTACAAAATGGCCATGCTGTTCAACGTGATAACCATTATTAAATTTTTTTGGTAAAATTATTGCAATCGAGTTAGGGAATTAGAAATTTCTGTGATGGGAGTATTTAGAAGACTGATAAAACAACTTTAAAATGAAATTTAGTAGATAGACATTCATTAATGACAGATGTGCCAATGGTTAGCTGTTACAAATTATCACCATGGAGCTTTTACACACACAAATCTACTAGTCCACTATATCCTGAATTAGCTGTGAGTATGTAATACCGAGGAGATGATGCACCTGTGGATGCAGAGCTGGTGGTTGATAGTCAAGGAGATCAAGGTGATCAGGCTTGGGAGCCCTTTTACGGGTAAAGATCCTCCGGAAGCCTGATACTTTATGCAGCTTGCCTCTCCCCTGAAAAGGGATCCCCTCTGCTCCCAGTGCTGCTTGTCTTTGTTTTGGCTTTGCCAGTCATCTTGACACTTGTGCATTTAGTTGGATATCCTTCCTGTTTGCTGCCCCTTGTGCTTATCTTGTCCTTTTGTTCTTTGTCTTGCAAATTCCGTTTCTTCAGTTGTTGAGTATGTGTTTTCCCACCTTTCCCACCTGCCTCCAACTACACAAGTTTTTGTTTACTCTTGGGTAAACATTATGTACTCTTGAGTGAACACATTGTTCATATACTTAAATGCAATACTTGCTGCACGCTGTTTTGCTGTGCAAACATATGTGTTGAATATATATATATATATATATCTATCTGTGTTGTTGGCCACACTGTTTTAGTATGCTTCTAGTTGGGTTCAAGGCAAGCAAATAAGAATTCGATTCTAACTATGCCTATATTATGATGTGCATCCTGAATCTTAAGTATGGCAGTAATTCATAGATGCCACAACCTCTGGTTTGGCTGTAATGCCTTGAGTTGGTGCTAGAAGTGACCTCAGGTAAAACCATTCTCTCTGGCAAAAATAAGGAAGCAAAGAGTTGTCTATTAGATAACTAGAAGAACAGAATAATGAGCATATTTCAGTAGTGTGCTTTGAAATAGAATTACTGTACTTGTTACAGCATTTTCGTTAGTCAGTGTGGTGTCACTGTAGTGGTGGTCTGCACATTTACTGAAATAAAATCCATTTCAGAGCAGCAAAACAGAGATTATGTGAAGATGACATCATACAAGGATTCACTATTCATAAAATGAGTCTATTCTCTCTTGTGCTGCAGAAGCTGTTAAATTAAAGAACACAGCAGTTAGTATCTTTGATGTAGAAAAGAAGGCAAGAGAGAAGAGAAGGATGAGAGTTATCAGCCTGTCGAAGGAAGAAGCAGAAATAACAGATACAGGAATAGACTGATTTCGACTTAAATAAACCACTTTTTCCAGCCTTAATGAAATGATTTTTTAGCCCTAATGTGCAGTGGAGCTAGCAGCAAAGGCTCTCTGCTTTGATATAGATGAACAAGTGAGAAATGACATGCAAGTATGTTTAGGAAACCTGACATGACAGCTGGTTACCTAGTCTCTCTACTCCACAGATGTACTATTGCACTGGGGAAGAAAAGGCATCAGTCATACTCTTCAGCCAGAAGGCAGAGGAGGATCATTTCAGGAAAAGTTTTCACAGCTTCTCTGAAAAAAAAATGGAAGCCGTGCCAAGAAAAAGTGTATTCTGGGAACAGCCCAGAAGAGCGCTGTATTGCGAAGACGGTTCAGTGCCGGGGTTTGCTGCGGTGCCTGGGCAGGAGCCGTGCCGGGGAGCCAGGGCTGCCCCAGCCCAGGGGCCGCCGTCCCCAGCGCCCTTCGGCGGGCGCAGGCAATCAGCGGCGCTCGGAAATCTCATCACCATTCCTCCCTCCCCCGCTTAAACAAACTCTCCGCAATCAGCGGCACGGACCGGAGACGCGTATCAGCAGCAGGAAGGCGGGCGGGGTGAGGGGGTGCCGGGGGCAGCCGGAGCCCTCCCTCCCGGCTGCCTCACACGCAGCGGGGCAGCGAGCGCCCGGCGCCCCTGCGCCCCGAACCCTCGCTGCTGCAGGCCTTGTGCCGCTCACCGCCCCGCGCAGGTCCAGGGCTCCCGGCACCGACAAGCAGCAAAAAGACCGAAGGGAAGTTTGTCCCCGGTGCTGGCACCTGTCGCGGGGTGAATGAGCGCTGCACGTGTCCTTGGGCCGCCTTAAAAGGCTGCCGCCGACAGCGGTAGGAATTACTGACCTACCTCCGGTATAAACGTGGAGGGAGGCATGTGTAATGCGTGCCTTCTGACTGCTCTGTTGGTGATCTCAGTCCTGACCCAATGGGTCTAGTCTGAAATTAGTGGGCTTCTAATTGCTTTTTAATTTAAAGCAATTACAAAAGGGGACACTACCAAACATCATTTGTACTTGTGGGATCACACATGGCATTTAACTGGGAAAATATCATGTTGGGCAATTTTTTTCATTAGAAATCTTATTCTAACCACAGCAAATGCTGTAATACCTGAAATTCAGAATTTATATAGCAAGTCGTACAGGCATTTTTATCAACAGACGTTTATTCTGTTTAGAATACTGAAGTGAAAACCAGACTCAACTATTTAGACTGGCCTGAAACTTATGATTCATACCCTCAGCTTTGTGGCATTGTTCTTTATTGTTTTAGCCACTTAAGAGGAGACCATTGCTAAAGGTTAACTGAGCCAAAGTGGCATCTAGAAAGAAAATAAATTCCTGGTGGTCCTTTATCTTCCTTCAGAATTTACAGCAGTGTGGAACATGACCTTGAGAAACCACACTAACTGACACAATGATGACCACGGGCTCGCTGTCATTGCAGACAGAGATAAGTTGTGTCCTGCAACAACTTGTGAGGCAGTTCTCACTAGAGTAAGGTATTTCTGTGATGGAGAAAACACTTTGCTCCTGCCTAGGCACACTGTGTAGTCACGGTCATAGTTGCATTTGTTAACATGAGTTCTCAAGGACATGTTTTAACTTGTCGTGCTGTTAGAGTGATGTCAAGCCCGCTGAGAGGGACATCAAGAGGGTATTTGTGAAGTATGAGGCCAGCTCCATCAAAAAGGACAGATTCTCCTGCATCAGTTCATAACAGAGAAGTGACATCTCTGGATTGCCTCTTCAAGCCCACAGTGCTATCTAAAGTGACATCTTCATGTTGCAGCATGATGCCTGTAGCGTTATGTGGAGTGACATCTCCACAGAACTGACTGAAGCCCATGCTAATTGCAGCTCAATCTTGAGAAAAGAGTTTTGCGAAAACATTACTGGAAACCCTCTGAGGAGAGCACCAGCTAGCAGTGCTGGGCTCCAAGTACCAGAAAGTGGTTACTCCTGTTAAACAAAAAATAATGTGACACTTCCCCCTGAGTTACAAGAACAGATCGCCTCTGATAATAAGAATTCATTGCACTATTTATCTGAAAGGAGAAAAGTCACTTCATTTTTCCTCTTGCAAATATGTCATGGAGAAAGTAAATCTCTTCCCTACACTTACAACTGCTCAGCTTTGCCAAAGCAAATGTAAACACGTGACTTACAAAAGTAAACACGACTGATTTCTACCAGTTTGAGGCTGTGCCTGTGTGACTGCCCCTTTAAGAAAGCGACCTTAAGCTCTTGCTGGTGCCGGAATCAAGGCTCACAGATTCATGTCTATCCTTTACAGCTGAGTAGTTCTCTTTCTTTGAAAATCTCACCAGGGCTGCCTCTCCAATTCTGGCTTTGATGTCATTATCCCAACATCCCTACCTCCTTCCCAGCAAAAGAGCCCAGCAGACTGCAAACAGCCAGAATCCAAAAAAGTGCTGGAACAGAGGTTAAGACTTAGGGGTTACAACAGACATAAACCAGCGTGAGTATGTGTGTGTTCGGGGGTGGAGTGGGTGATAATGTAATAGCATGGTTCCATCACCCTGGCTTCCAGCCTTCAGAAGTGAAAGGGCAAAGAAGAGATGCTCCTTCTCAGGACTTGGATGCTGTTACTTTATATATTCATAGATCATTATGGGATGCTCAGGAATCTGGTTTTGACCACTAGCCAGTATTCTCAGATGGCCAAATTTTAAATGCTTGACTCAAATTTTACTTTAGGTAATGACCCTTACACTGAGGTCACCCTTTTTTGCTGGTTTTAGGCCCTTCAGAAGTAAGGAATGAATTACCTATGTAGACATTGACCAAATCAGATCTCAGTTCCTAACAATTTGTTTTCAGACACATTTTCATCTTGAACTAACTTGATTTTTATCACACATTAGTTCAACTAAGCCCTTTACTCACAGGTTTTGTTTTTCAGGTGTGTATTTTAAATAATTCCAGTATAGGGAAAGGAAAGGTTTTCTCCTTTCCAAAATTCTCTTTTTGAGGATATTTTACAGACCCTTACGTGCTTTCTTCTGCTATACTAGTGGAAACTTTCTCTCCAGCTGGGGATATTAAAAGTTTTTATATTTACCATGAACCCATGTTTTGTTTTTCATATGTGGGTCTGGTTTAAATTGGCAGTGACAGAAAAGTTACCTAATATGCAGTACAGGGGAATTCAAACTTGCTGCACCAGTTACTCTCAGCATTGACCTGATGCAATTTAAGGTGCAAGGTGAATACCCATCAGTAGGAAAATGTCATTATTCACCACAAATAAACAGAATTACCTGTTCTTGAACAGTAAGGTCATCTGTTTCACATTCTATCCACCTTGGGCTGATTAGAGCAAATTAGGTCCTGTGCTAATCAGCTCAAGACATGTGCTGAAAATGTAGAAATCTGTTATTTGATTTTCTTCCAGTAATTATCAGATACTTTGTATGCCCAATGAAGAATGAAGAAGTATTTAACCTTGGTAGGACCTGATCCCACAAGATTTTGGGACTTAGTCTGAGTGGTCTCAGGTTAAATAGGACCCTGACACAAGTGAACGCTGCATAATGGGCATGGTAGGAAGGTGGTTTTTCAGCCTGCCAACAGCATCTTTTTAGCTCCTTCTACCAGTACCTTACTTTCTTCTTACCAGTACTTAGTGTACCTTATCTACCCTAATTTTGCAAAATTTAGAAATTAGTAGGTTCAGCTGCATCTTTTCGCTCCCATCAGGAATGAAGCGACAAGACCAACACTGGACAATTATCACTTTATATTAGAATGAGACTTCATTTAGACATGAAAGGTCAGGGGACAGTTAAGTCACTCCTTTTTTAATTTAAATTTCATTAGTTTTGCACATTACGCTTGTCATGACTATACTAAAATAAGTCCTAATTCAGGTCATCTATGAAGAATGTAGGAATGAGAGCCTAAGTAGATTGTTTCTATTCTTTGCTTTACTGTTTCTTCCCATATGAATTTGGGCAAATCATATAAACTTCTTTTTCAGCTGCTAAATTAAAAAAAATAATGTGTTATGTCTTCTGTGAGTTTTACTTCACTCATAGAATTAAAATGCATTCAGAGTCTCATATACACTCAATATATAAATCCATATTCATAAACACCAAATAAACATATTTATTAACAGTATTTTTTTATTTGTTATATCATCATTTCAATATATTTCAATGTTGCACTACCTTAAGACTTTAATCATTATCCTCCAAGAGATGCACATCTCTGCTTCATATGTGACTGCCTTAAAGTCAATTCACATTTTAAAAAATCATATTCCTACAATCTGTTTTTTGGAAAAGTTTGTGGATATTGTAATAAAATTCATTCAGGCCTGAAAGGCAAAGTGACAAAGCAGAGATTGAACAAGTTTACAGATCAGAAGCAGAAATTCTGCATGAACATATATCAGATATTTTAATTTGTGTCTGGCACCATATAGGTGAAATTATCCTTCTTTAAAATTTCAAATTAGCAATGTCACTCTGATATCTTTGCTGCATCAGAGGCGTGGGGAGTTATCCCCTCTCATTTATTTGCACAATTCTGAATACAACGTCTGTTGGCTGATTTGTGCAATAGTGTCCCTTGGATAGCCTGGAAATAGTAAGAGACTTTTTAGTTCAAGGTAAAGATGCTGTAGGTTTGTGCAGCTGGGGATTTCCTTCATTACAGGTGAATTCAGGGCCACGCTGAGGGTCAGCGCCAGGAGACCAGACACTACGTAAATTCCCAAAATGGGAATGAAAAAGAATTAGTGGCTCTATGACTTGTTACTGGATGAATTTCCCTGTAAACGGGAACTGCTTCATTAGCACATACCCTCTCCTTATCGCAGGACTAAAACCAAATAAATCAAACCCTGGCTAGACTTAACCAATATTTTTTGTCATCATAATGTCTCCTTTTCAAAAGAGTTACATGATTCAAATTCATTTTAATAGCAAGCAATGAAGAAATTACAGTTGTTTCCATTCACACATAGCTCTAATGGGAAAAGCTTGACAGTAACTGCCGTTTCAAGAAATTCTTAACTTTTTCAGGAAAGGCACTAGCATTCCTACATAGGTAATTACAGCATGATTCTGAGGTTTTCCAGAAAAAACATGAGACAATATCTTTTGTCTCCTAGATTGGAGAGGACTAACTGGGAAAGAAAAAAATCTCTTCAGGTTAAAAAGTAAGTGATTGTGATGAATAGAGTCAATTACATCATTCATTTCCATAAAAACAAAACTTGTAAAAGAGCAATAATGTTAGCAGAAGTTATTTGAAACAGCTTCCTTGTGAGTTGATATAAAACTCCAGTGGAAAGATGAGATAGATAAACAGAAAGATTTGCTCCTTCTATTGAGGGCTGATCTGCTATTTGTCCTCCTTCTAAATCTTTTCCCCTTAATATTTTGAACTTCTTTGGAACAAAGAAATACTCCTTTGACTCTTTGATAACATAAAAGCAATTTTCTACTTTTTATTCATTATTCCTTCTCCTCTCTACTTCCCCCCTGCTCTTCTGCTTTCCTATTTTGTTTGTTTTCATCTACCTTTATCATTTTCCCTATCCAAACAATTTTCTTAACAGAGTCAACGAAAGAAAATATGTAACATTGGAATAAAAACAAGGAGGTAAATCTCAGAATAAAAGTCAAAAAATACCAAAACACTGATGGCTGAGGAAATCTCACTGACAACCTATATCAGTAAGGATTCCTTCAACTTCATTTTTCCTCTGAAATATTACCATATTCTTCTCTAATCAAAGCTCAATTTAAGTGTTGAGGAAGACTGAGAGAAAAATGCTTATCTACTGAAATCAGATGCTTCTTGAATCTTCTGCTGTGCCAAAGCCTCTCTTTACTCACGATAAATAGAGATATGTTCTGTAAGTAAATCCTGCAGGTTTTGCTGTGACTACTTTCAAAGTAAACTGCTATGCGATAGTAAAAAGGATACTAGGCTAAAACTAGTTGGGAAGTGCTGCATGAAATAACTCCTAGAAATGTTATGAACTTTCCTTTACAGCCAATGACTTTTTTTACAAGAAATGTGGAAAACATTAGCTAAAATTGTGTTGGTCTGTACAATTTTATTCTGTTAAAGACAGGTTTTATGATACATTTAGCCTTTTAAATGACACTAATAGTCTCTGGAGACACATGGTCTTTCCTGCAGTTCAACAATTAAGTCTATTTCGATGTTATTTGGATAAGTTGAAACAATTCAGTTACTGTATGTCTGCTCAGTGGCATGTACTGTAAGGCTAATGGAAACCACCTAGAGTTAACTTAATAATAAGGCTTTAGCCAGCCTTAGACATCCACCTAAGTTTTGGAGGGAAGGCTGAAAACTGAGAGGGTGGAAGGGTCATTTTATTGGCAGAGAAAGGAGTGTATTTTTCATCTCTCATTCCAAATATATGCACCCCTCCTCCCATCCACCACCACACACACACTTCAAAAAAATGCCCTAAAATTTACACAGGTCATAAGTCTGAGTTGATAATAAGCATGATTAATCACAATTGTGTTTCTGTTTCTCCTCTCACTCCTTTTGAAATGTGTTACTTGCTAAATTGTACTAGCAAGGTTTTTAGATGTGTGTATGTGTATACACACATCATGCAGTCCTTACACATATATATATATCTACACACACATACATATATTTATATACACATATATACATATATGTATACACACACACATATATATGGCATGTTCTGAATTGCTCACACTTCTGTGTAGTAAGTGTATTTTATATAAATTGTCTAATGTTGCTATGGCCAGACTGCTTCCACTACCAAACCAGCTCTTTTAGACCTAGCTTAAATATCTCTACAGTATGTTACTAAGTAGGCATATCTATCATCAGATTTTTACCACATGAAAAAAAAAGTGAGAGAAAGTAATTAAGAGGGCTCTAGATATAAAATCTTGGCTTTGTTTCAAATCTCAAACCTAAAACTAACCAGACATGAGAAGAATAAAATGTACAGGGGGAGCTAAATTAATCACTGGTTAAACTGGTTAATAGCTCTCTACCAACCTGTACTGGCAGTGGGAAGAAGTGAAACAGTGCTGATATAAACCTACTTCCTACAAACCTCAAGTATTCCATAATTTTTGCATCTTGAGAATCAAACTGAAAATATTCTGTTAGAGTTGATTTAATGTCAGGTATTTCTTTGGGCTCAGTTAAATCTGTGTTAAAACTGTGAGGCTGCAGAAGCACATAATGAACATTGGTGTGACATAGGATAAACCACAGGCCTGACCTGTACACGAACTACCTGAGGAGACTTGTCTGATCATGACATACCACTGGAGATACAGATGAGAGAATAATACCAATTCCGTGGATCAAAATTACACATAACATGCGGACTTTCAGCTCTAGAGAACCTGAGAAAAGTTTAAAAAAAAAACAAAAACAAACCAACAACAATAACAACAACAAAAAACCACACCAAAACAAACAAACAAACAAAAAAACCACCAAAAAATAATAATAAAAAACCAAAACATAAGAAACAGATGTGTTTTACAAAACTTTTTGTGCTGCCAAAAGCTTGACTTTACATACACATGTGCAAAACCAAGGTGCCGGTGAAGACTATTCCAATATTAATGAAATTACTCAGTCAAAATACTCAACAGCTATGTGTGCAAGGTGAGGTGATCTACCCTCCAAAATTGAATTTTCCCTAGGAAACCATCTCGTTCATATCACCAGGCTCCAGATGAGATGTGTCACATACATCCAGAGAGCCAGTAGATCCTGCCCAGAGCAGCCAAGTAGTGGCATACAGCTAAAAGGGATGATCTAACACCAAATGCAGTAGGACTGGAAGGTCTACAGTGCCCTTCTAAAGGTCTTGGATTTTCGGAAGAGATTTTCTGTATTGAGAACAATTGTTCTCCTCCTGTGAACAATTACAGCAGGAAGGTTTCCTCAGAAAATTCCTGACAAAGAATATATCCAGGCAAAGCCATTAACTATACTGAATGCTGAATTTTGGGGGTATTCAACACTGAATTGGACCTAGAAATTATTAGAATACAGCATTGCAAACAATTAGATCATTTGTCCAAAAGGTGTCTTTTTGCTAAAGCGTGGTAGGTTATGAAGACTGGGCTAATCCTTCTGCATTTATTTAAGAATTTTCAAGGGACAACATGAATACAAAATAAGGTCTGTGGAAGAGCTTTTTTTTGATCTAATACAAACACACTACTATTCTGCAAGCTGCAAAAGTACATTTTAATTACCACAGTGAAAGCAGATGTAAAATCAATAAGGTGTTTTATTTCTCTCATTGATGTGTATAAATACTTACTTTACAGCAGGGTTAAGCTGAGTTTTCTGTCATTAAAAATGTAAGGATTGATGCAGACCATTCAAACCAGGTTAGAGCACCAGAGAACAGAGTACCCCTCTATGTCACACCATCATCTGAAAATATTCATGCAGCACTTCAAAAACTATTTTCTGGGATATTCAGAAATTTCTGACTTCACACATTTGGGATTGAAGGCTATAATGGACAAAACTTTATTCCAAATAATTGGGTCAGTGATTCCAGTGTTTATACGATTGTGCTTGCTTGTCTTAATTTATGAAGTAGTTCAATTACTATAGAATTTCTTGGGGATGTCTCATTTTAATCGAATCATTAATTCTATGCTCAGAGGATGTATAGAAATTGATGGTCAGTTCCTATTCTTCATTTTAAGCTGAGATGGATCCAAATCAGAGCCTCCCGCTGAAACTCTCTCAGACTTTGAGGAAAATTCAGGCTGTATTCAAAGTACCAAAGGCCTAGCTTTTTTTATTTTTCTTTTTTTTTTTCTTTTTGCATTTTTTATTTATTAGGTGAGAGAATCATAGTCTCCGACTACCCTTGACTGACTTGAAGTCCATTGTATCTCACCTCATAGTTCTCATTTATCTAGGAGAAATCAGAGGACCATTTTAATCCCTAAAGTCCCTCTGTCAAAAACACCGATGGTCATTACTACAAACCATCTTTTACTTCACTTTGAATGGAAATAACCTTTGAAAAACTCCATGGGAGAAAAGCTTGTCCAGCCAGAGCAGCACCAAAATGGACTATGCCTCTACTACCAGTGCATCTGAGGCACTAGACAGAACAACAAACCCAAAATTTCAGAAGACCTAAAATATTTAAGCATGGACTACCAAAGCACTGAAATCAAATGCAAAGTTTTGTATTTTAAGTCTTCATAGATTTTATATCTCAGTTTTCTCTTTTAGAAGCCATTTCCCTCCCCGACAGTGGTGCTGGGAATATGCCTTCAGTTCCGAGAGGCACACAAGTGTGTTGCTAATAGGTGCTATAGAAGTACTACTGATTCAAAGCCAATTCCACATTATTCTCATAATTTTATGTCTTCATTTAGAAGTTGGTTTAAATGAATATACCCCTATTTACAAGGCTTTTCAACCACACCATTATGCACATAGTGCCCAAATGACAGTCCAATCTGCTCGACAAAAATCTGTAATTTTTCTTCTGCTTTTTAAGAAGTACTTTCTGTATTTTTAAATTTCATTTTAGCTTATTTTATGACCTGTTTTCACACATTCCTCATGTATTCCATTGTGAGGCTTCTTGGAGAAATCTACAGGAAAGAGGTACTTGTAGTGTCTGTTCAATGATGTGCAGAGGGACCCAAACTACAAAACATCTGGTTATACTGTACAGACAGGGGAACCATGGAGGCAAGTTTGCCAGTAGCAGAATTTTAGTCTTGAATAAATTAGAAGGGAGAGATCATTCACAGGCTCTTTTCTAGCAAAATTATATGAATATCAGATTAACATGGGACAAGAGCCCAGCGAGAATAAAACCCTTATGATTCAAAATGCAGAAATATCAGAGGAAACATGTCACAGAAATAAGGAGCAGCAAGGATAAGGATGTTATGATTCTGGGTTTTTTTCCCCTTTTTTTACTGCAGTAACATAAGACAAAATGCCTTATCAAGGCATATGCTTTAAGGAGCCAACTTTCCATCTAATGAAGTCGATGGAAAAAAAACATTGAGTTGAATGATGCAACATAACGTCCTTAATGAAAAAAGTAATCTTATGTTAAGACCCACTTTTGAACCCATTTAGCTTGATGGAAACCTTTCTTTTGATTTCAAAAGCATCAGATTTAAATACCAAGTATTCAAGAAGGAAGGCATCTAGAAGCTCTCTTTACATGGAGTGTACCCCATCTATTTAAAGTTTGAATTAAGTCATGGAGAGACCAGTTCATGACCCCACAGATATGGTCGACTACCCACGTGTTTAAAATGATCCTGGGCTCATACACTGCAGGACAATAATGCCTGAATATCTTTATGTTTAACTCTTTCTGCCAATAAAATTCTCTCTGACATTTATGGACCCTGCCATTTTGACTTACTGTGTGCTTATGCTAAAATTCCAAGGAAAAGGTGTAATTTTTTTTTCTCTCCCCATATAGTCTACCTTAATAAGGAACAATTCATTTTACTTAGACTTTTCTTTTTTAATATCACTGTAGCCCTGAGACCAGGCAGAGAAAATATCAACTGGAATGTTTAAGGCAGGAGATGCTGGCGATGGGGGGAGGACACAGAGGGAAGAATATTATGAAAGGAAACCACTGTGGCTGGTCCATTTTTCAGAAAGAGCAGTGGCCTGGAACATGACTTCCTCAGTCTGAATTCGGAAAGCCCAAATTTGGGGAATAAAGGGATCAGTACTTCTGCTCTTGGGGTAAAGTTTACCTCAGAATGAAAAAAAATTATAAAAACCCCAAAAGTTATGGTGGATCCAAGAGTTAAGCAATGCTTGTTTTGCTCCCAAACTAAACAAACCTTTAAATTAAAAAAGGCAAATTCTTATTGTCGGGCATGAATTTTCTCCAAAGCAATTGGGATAACACAGCACAGGAGAGAAAGCAAACAAACCCGTTATTTTTTCCACGTTGATAAGACCTTCTACTCATTGTGTGACAGGAAGGTCATCAGTACAGGGCCACCAAGGCTGGGCCTCCACACTGATATGCTACAGGTGCACATCGGCCACAAGACGTTCCCAACATCAGTAGGGAACGTGGTGGCACTGGCACTTATTGGGGCAAACCTGTAACGTAGAGGTGTTTCAGTACTTCCCCCTCCCTGGTACTAACCATAATCTAAACCTCTTTGAGTATCTAACTACTAAAAGGACCCAGATTGTTTAAAACACAGCCAAAGCTTAGAGGAAATGAGGTTTCTTTCATCACCAGAAAGGAGAGCAACAGAAACTCTGTTGAAGAAGACAGCAGAAAGAGGAAGACGAGGACTACTTCCACACAGCCCCTCTGGCTGCTGACACTGAAATCAGGACAGGGAACCTGAATTTTAATTGCAAGGCTCGGTTTCCTAGATTAATAAGGAGCAGAGGCATCCCACTGGCAATCAGGTCCTTCAGTAGGAAAAGCAGAGTATCCATGGGTATGACTTAACCCAGCCCGCTCCACTTAAAACCTTGAGCTACCTGAAACGCATGTACAGTTATCTGTGCTTTTCTTTTTAGATAGGAAATTTGGGGTCAGGGACTATCTTCTTTCATGTATTTGTACAACTAGACAGCACTAAAGAGACCTATTTAACATTAGGGCAGAGTATTCATCCTTTGATGCATGTTTAATGTCAGTTATACATCACTGTTAGATCAGTATATAAACACACATATGCTCTTGGACAAAAGCATCCATGCATCAAAACTGTGCATCCATACTTTAATGTATTTAATTGAGTAAGCCATTATCACTAATTATGGTTTATATTTTCATAATACTGTTTTATGGTTATTACCTATTCCTTTCTATCTATCCATCTATAAGCTGTATGTGCTATGGTGCTGTCTGAAGAGCTCTTTGTTTCACACAAGGCCAGAAATCACCACCCAGGCTGATCTCAGGGCTTTGACACCACCCATTCTGTGATACTGGGGCTGCACACTGACTTATTCAATTTCACATACAAATCTCACACTTTGTGAAATATTCACACGTGCATGAGCACACTCCCCAGGGAGTTTTCCCCATGCTGTGGTGCCATCCAAAACAGCAAATGCTACAGAAAAGGAAAGGTGGTGCAAAGATGGAACCAACGTTTTGAGCATTTTATTAATTCCTTCTAAGGACATGAAAACAATGCATCAATACAGGCAGAACAGCTCAAAAGAGAGAAATTATACGAACCGGACACATACAGAGAAAAATATCAAAAAGAAAGGACGTTTTGAAAGGAAAGCTAAATTTTGAAGAACATTGATTTGAGAACTTTTTGTATCCTCTGAAAACTTTTCAATCAAAGGACCGTCAGTGGGCCTTTTTCAATGGAGCAAAAAGACTTCACCTCCAGTGGTGTCGTCATGCTGCTGACTGGCACAGCCTTTCTCCTTCTGAGGGGTTACTCAAAAGGCACAGCTCGGTTGGCAGCATGAGGGTACAACAGCTCATGGTTTCCCCATCACAGAGCAGTAACAGGATTCACCACACAGGTAACAGTAGGAGAGCCACCAGTGTGCAAACACGCGACAGCAGAAGTAAGTGCCATGTTAGCCCAGCAATTAAGAATTGGTTTTGAGGCCTGCTTTGTTTCATTTAATTGTAAATATTTGTATTAATTGAAAAGTCTGGTTTTTCTGAGCACTGCTGGTGGTGCGGAGGCTGCAGCCGTGGCTTGGTATCGGAGCAGCACAGGTTCCTTGGGCATTCTGCAAGAAGCAAAGCTGCCTCCATGGAGTTCCGCCAGGTCTCCTAGATTTTTGACAAATGATACACAACTTTAGCTGGGGCAGTGACTCCCCAAAATACACTGTTTTTTCCCAGTCCATACTGCTGCCTTTCGTTTTTCACTGGTTGCATCTGACATCAGGCACAGAAGAAACAGGGTAGTGTCTCAGTTGTCAGTACAGTGGTGTAGACACCACAGCAGAAAAAACACCAAAAAGTAGGACCATAAAACCTTTTTTGGTTTACTAGGATTCGAAGCCTCAACTCCTGATAAAAAATTCTCAGCAGGAATCACTGGAAGTTTTTTAAGGACTCCAACCAATCCATGCAGACTTCAGCAGCAATGGGAAAAATAATTTAGAAATATTAAAACAGATCAAATAAAGCTCAGTTCTCAGAAATAATAATGGCAATTTTTGAGCCACAAATAAAGTAATGTATGTTAAAGTATGTATGAAAGTAGGCAGTAAAAGATCCACATGTAATTCAAGTCATTGTACTCCACAGCTGTAACGAGCACAGAGGTAAATTCAACTTGTTACACTGTAGCTCGGTCTTACTCATGCTCACCCTGACCCTCTCATCTTACCACTGATTAAATAAATATTATACGAAAAAAAATCAAGGAAATAAAAAAGAAAAATAAGGAAAAAGAAAAGAAAAGGGTAGACAAAGAGACTAAGAAAGAAAAGAAGAACTATTGAAAGCCTGTGCAGACACGTATGAATCAACTATTCTAAAAAGGAGATGCAAAATGAAGCTGCTTAAACATATAAGGCACTTCTACATTGTATTCAAATAATGCTGAAATTATAGAGCTGTCATTTGCAGACCTGTCGAGGGTGCCTTTCTTACCACATTATGATTTAGCATTTCTCTTAGAAGGTTGTAGCAATTTTGACATTAGAGTCATTGGACAGAAAAGCCATAAAATGTACATAGAGCATCACCTCTCTTTTTTGTAGTCTTAAAAAGAGCTCTGAGATTTTTGCTACTAAAAAAAATTTTAAAAAAACCCTGAAATTATTTGTAAAAGTGCAGAAATGCTAGTCTCAAGAGAGAGAGTGCACACATCTGTAGAACAAATGTAACTGTGAAGATTTAAATAATTTGATGGCATGTAACCTAATCTGACATGGCAGGAGGTTATTTTACAAACTGTGAAGGGCTCTGCCCACTGGTGTCATTAGAGCCTCCTTGAGAGGCAACTCAAAGCTATGGATTTTTCTGGAGGCGAACATGCAGGTGGTAGAAACGGAGATTGAGGGAGCAAAGTAACTCTTGATGACTCGCTTCCCAGACTGCTCAGCTCCTGGAGAGGCAGCAGGTGTGGCATTTAGACACAGAATCCCCACAAAACCGATGGGCAGATCCAACCTAACACGAGCAGCACGGAGCTGAGTACGGATGGCTCCAAAACTGCTTCAGAGGCAGTGCTGTGCACCCGTCAGCAGGGTTCCATCCCACACACGGGTGCGTGGGGAAGGGCTGCAGGTATCCCTGGGAAGGCACACTCCCCTCTGCCCGCTGCTCGTAGGCTCCTGCCTGGGCACAGGGTGCAGCTCCGGGAGCTGACGCACGGATAAAGGGAGCCTGAATTGCTCAGAGGTAATTGCTGACCCTCACAGGTCCAATTAGCAGTTACACGCTGCCTGGGACGGCCCGCCAGACCAATCCTTTTTTTGCACACACATATATTGAAACTTTCATTGCACACTGTATTGTGTCTACTAGCTTTGCAGTTGGTTTTCAACAAATCAAAGGCATATCTGGAAGGCTGAACCGGCTCTGGAAACAAACACACATATACACACCATATATGCATACCACCAAAAGATATGAACTGCAAATGCTGGTGAACCGTGCAATATATTTAAGGAGGTATTTTTAATCCCTTTCTCAGGTTGTTATAATTTGATGAGATAATCCTAACCATTTAGCTCTAGTAAACTCACAGATCATGAACAATGGCTGCATTAAATCTATTGTCACTAGCAGTAACACGAGGAGCAAAGGCTCAATGGCTCTTCTCACGGCGTTTGGTTTTATTCACTCAGTCTCTGATTCCACATCAGCTGCCATCTGGACAAAATTCAGAAACCATGACACCTGCTTGAAGAATAAGATGCTGATCAGATGGAATGGGCTGGGACTTTATCTTGAGAGCAGAAATGTGAATTGTTGGTAACACAATCGCTTAAAAGGTTTGTAAATTAGGTGCCTTCAGCTCAACATATGGCTCATGTGAAATATGCACTTGTGAACTTTTCTCAAAACTTGAGCTTGGATGATATAGTGTGGTTGTTTCATAAACACAAGGTATAAATAAGTAAAACTTTACATGTAGACAAACAAGAGAGCGTGTCAATGGCTTTCAGCACCCTTTAAAATCATGATGCTATTTTATTTTTCCTTAGCAGCATACAAATACTAATTTTACCCAAAATATCCACACAAAACCTCACAATACTGCTGTAAAATCCAGGCAAGGAAACCTGAGGCCTTCTGGTTATCCTGTCCTGGTGTGGAAACCAGCCCCCACTGCCATTCTGCCCAGGCAAGGAGCAGAGATGTAGGTCCTCCTTCGGCTGGGTGGAGCATGGTCCCTCACCGCCTCCACCCCAGCAGAACTGTAATTTCTGAAAGGACAGGTACGGTCAGCACAAAGAATATTCTATCTGGGAGAGGCGATTCTCTCTCTGGAGGCTCTGAAGTCGGCAGAGAAACCCACAAGAGCAACCCAACCTTCTGCAGATGAGTGGCTAGAGAAACTCTTGATTACACACTAATGAGTTTGTAGAAGCATGAATATCAGTTTGCACACACAGATGTGGACAATGCAAGTGTTTCAAGCCCTGTTTTGTTGATTTTCTGGGATATATGTCTGTGTGGGTTTTTCCAATGTCATGAAGGGGTTTCTGGGTACTGATAGTCAAGAACTGGATCTGAAGAAACATGGCTTCTTATTACCCTTAGTGACACCAGCCAGTGCTGCTGAGACATTAATGAATTTCTTTCAATTTCTTTCTCAATTTTGCAGAAAAAGAAACCCTAACTGTTCAGAACTTTTTCAGAAGGATGATACAGATTTTAAAAAATTAGTCCCCCACTCTAATGCCAAGTTATGGTGCTTTATAGCAGCCAGCTTTGCAGTGCTAAATGGTCTTCTGTAGCCTCATCTTTCTGCCTGCCTACAAGAAATAGTGACAAATTACTGCTGGGGGGGGGGAGACTGAAGAAAGAAATATTCCATTTTTTAATTGCCTTTTCATTTTCTTTTTATAGCCGTGCTTAAACTGTGAGTTATCAGAAGCTGTTCGAAGTCTTTCTTTTACCATTTTAAAATATATTCCTCCTAAAGCCAGATGAAAAATACGGTTAATGGGGTTTTGTGACTCCCACAAAGTCCCCTACAAATTAAGGGACTTTGAAAAAATGTCAGCTGCCCAGTTCCCAAGAAAGAAAAATTAAACAATAAAGGCTTATCGACTTGTTCCTGAGAAGATAAAGCACTTATGAATGAGACCCTCTCATACTCTCTGCTTTGTGATCAGAGCAATTTCTAAGATCCAAAGAAAATATTCTGATTAGCCAAAAAAATGCTCTGATGAAATGAGGTTTAAGATTTTATAACTGAATCTCATCCTCCCTTCAACCTGTTTTCATACAATGTGCTGTCTCGTTCAGTCATGCTGCTATCACTACCAATTATAACCAGTGCCATAAAAACATCACATTCATGCAGATCAGCTGATTGTGCCAAGTTCAAGAAAGGACAGCAGGATAGAGATGACAGCAGCTTCTGCTGGCTCTGCTCCAAAGTCCCTGCAGTCCCTGTTGTTTTTCTCTTTTGCAGACCCCCAGGATTTCAGTCTCTCAGAAAAATTAATGCCAGGCCTCTCTCTAAGAGGACCTGACTCCCAGTCTACCGACACCATGGAGGGTATTTCTACTGACTTCGACTTGTCATCTGCAGATCTCTTCATCTTTCATGTCTTCCTCTTTCATGCTATTTTTGATCTTCCCGCCACGTGTCAGCCTGAGCAAAAGCCTTAAACTGCGAACTCCAGCCCCTCATCACATATTCAATACATACACACCACATACAGATAGAAATAGGATTATGGCTGCCACCTTTCCTGTTCATATAGCTTCTAGATGGTCTAAAAGACCTTAGACCAGAGTTGAGGGAAAAAGCAACCTGTGGAAGACTTCCAATTTTAAATTTTCTCACTTGTGGAGTCCTCTCCTATGCCAACCAGTGAAAGTGAAATAACACAAAAGGAAAAGGAGGCCTCCTATTACATTTTTATTGTCCAAGCACGGTAAACCAGGCATCTTTCTAGAATTTTGCTAGACTACAGTTGAAAGTCCATGTGGATTTCTGAATTAATTTCTTTGGAAATTGAGAACTATTTCACCTGGAAAACCATAACCGTAGCTAGCTAGCCATATTAGTCAGAAATGAAAATTGGTTTAAAATGTTCAACTTAAGCTAATGCCATTAGCAAGAGTAAGCTGAAGAAACCACTTCTTCTTACAATGCACAAAGGAAAATGAGATTTCAAAACATTTTTCTTATTTTCTTTTTCTCTGTTACTTCATTTTCCTGACATTAGAAATGTGAGGAGAGTTTCATCAGCAGCAAGACAGTGGTCACCTGTAAAAAGAAGGATCATTCAAATCTCCATATAAGCAGCAGCAAAACCTGGCCTATAATGTTCAGTGCAGATTTTTTAAAAAATCCTACATAATAGTTAAAGATAAATAAGGCTTACTTATTTACTTACTATCTTACTTATTCTACATTAAAAAAAAAAAATCTAATATCAAGACAGCTGAACACAATGTTCAACTATGCTTGGGCTCCCAACCTGCCCAGAGACGCATATTTTTAGCATTCAGCTGATTTGACTACCTAAGCAGGGACAGCATTAGTTGCTGCGGAAGGCTGACGTGGAAGAAGAGTCACATTCTTCCCTTAACGTGGTGCAGTCTGCCATGACTCTGCAGAGTGACACAGCGAACTCAGAATAGCAACTGAACCAAGTGAGTCTTCCTAATGCCAGATGGGGATAACAGGAAATGATGGAGTGTCTCTGAATTAAAAACAAGAAGTCGAAACTACGCAAAGTCTGTAAAAGCAGCTCATGCCGAAGGAATATTTGCTTTGATGTAATTGATGATAAAAGAAAACCCAGGAGAAGGGTGAGTTTGGATGACATTCAAGTGTGTGTCCTGTGTTAGGAGGAGGGTAGAGATACCATCTGCTTACATTACCCTTCATTGCTAGAACCACAATGGTACATTGTACATATGTACCACTATGAAAAGAGCCTTTGCTACACAAGAAGAGGCCATGGCCAGCAAAGCCAAAGATTTGCTGTTTAATCAACTGCTGGCCTCTGCTAAGGCATCTCCTCTGGAGAGGCTGGTGGAAGGCAGAACTGACAGCTGTGGGGTGCAGTAGGCAGGAGCTGCCTGCTCCTTTCGGACTGAATTTTCCCTGTACTCATTCTCTTCCACGTAAGAGAGAAATACTAAAGCAGTGCAGTTATGTTTCATGCACTCCAACAAAAGTGACTCTGGACTCTTTGGTCTGTGAGTTATATGTTGAAATTGATGCATCCAAATTCTAAAAAATGAAGGTATGTTTTTGTCAAAGGTGAAACCAATGAGGAAGCAGAGAAGACATTTTCTAACCTCCAGGAACAGAAAACCCTTTGTCTCTTTGAACAAAACCAGATTCAGAAAACAGTCAGGCTTTCTGCATCTGATAAACCACCTGATGACCACATCCCTTTCTCACCAGTAAGAGATGCAGGTGGTATACAATCACTTTCCTGGTCAAATGCTAAAGAGGCGCTGTATATAAAATGCACAGACAAGCAGAATAGGTTTACATAATGTTAATACAGACAAATGACATGTACAACATATCTAGCTGCAATTTAATTAGATTAATTAGATCAATATAATTAGCAGTGGTATATTATGCTATCAAGACTTAGCCTTGCAAAGAACGCCTCTAAAAATGGTTTACAGTCCTAAAGCATTGTAACAGCGTATGCAGTATCCATGCTATCACGCATCAATATCACCGCTAACACACTATTAATACTGGGAGTTTATAGGACACTCAGGAGACACATAAAACACTACCCTTGCAGAGGAAAATTCTGATAATGGAGCCTGTGAAATTATTTCAACAGTTGAAAAGAGCTCATGGAACTTAATTCCAAACAACAGTGTGGTCATGATTATATAGCAAGTTAATTTAACCCATCGAGGCAGGAGCAGACATAATGAACAAAACAGATTGAGGTAGCATGACTTACCAATGAACACTTTGCTGAGAGTTCTCCCAAAGTTTTGTACACATAATAAATCACAACTGGCTGCTTAACTATTGCATCATCTACTTGGACGTAGACTAGATGTCACACACGGTGAAATCTTATACAATTGTTATTGTTATCAATAGCGATTTTGCATTAAACAGGTCTGTGGGGTTGTGCTCGGACATCTAAACCTCCACAGTGGTAAAAAAAATGTTAATTTACATCTGCTAGCACTCTCAGTACACTTGGGGTCAAAGCATACTGGATAAACTATGTATGTGTAGCAATTCAAATCAGCTACTATGACTTTCTATATGCTAAAATCATAGCCCTTGCAAGGAGGGAAAAACAAAAAAACAGCACTTCCAGCTTGTTCAAAATAGCAATAGCCAATAAAATTCAGCAACACAAAGTGATAAATTCACCAGAATTCATGTTTATGGTTTCTCCCACTAAGAGATGTTCATCATTACAAGCCAACCTGCATTTTTAATTCGAAGTTTGCGCCAAAGTCTACTAAGTAATAAAATCTAGCATATAGGCTACTTAGCTAGAAAATGGGGGGTTTCCCCTCTTTGCATTTGGACACATGTAAGAATACATCTGTTAATGGAAGGAATAAAGTAAATGCCTTGAAGCTGCAATGCAGAAATACATAAACAAGGTAAAAATACTCAAATGCATATTTCCATTTTTTAGCCTTTACCAGTGAGAGGTGGCTCAAACTATATTTCCATTTGATCATGGAGTACTGAAGGAATAAAATCAACGCATTATATAAAGATCATCTCATAGCTCAGCTGCTACCACATTCACCTCCCTAGAAGACTGAAGAATCTAAGACAAAATGGCCATATTTCAGTGTGTGTATCTCGACTGCCCACGAGAATTAGGTTCCAGCCATCCTCAAGTATATTAAAAGCACAAACGCAGAAAGTTTAGATGTGGCTCAGATTTTCTTTAGAACAGATACAATTAAAATGTATGTATCTCCCTACAACAGTCAAAGGAACTCATCCCCTTCTCCACAGTTTTTCAGGGTTATACTGTCCATTTTTATTGATACATTAAGGTTTACACTACTCCAAGTCATCTGTCCTTGGTCATACAAATATTTTATGGATTTTACTTTTTATTACTTTCAAGAAAAAGTTATATGCACAGTGAATAATTCCCCTGCCTGTTTGTTGGGAATATACATTAATGCTTTCCTGAAAAAAAACAGCACCATTTTGGCCTTATCTGTCCTCAGTAGCATGTTGTATATGCACTACCTGACTTTGACTTTGGTAAATTTTGCATCCGTATTACCTACAATCTGCAATCAAGTCTTCAGCAGATTTACACTACCTGATAAATAGAAGAAAACACAGAGGACTGAAATAGAGTCCCTTGTGTCTGGAAATAATCACCTATATTATGGAAATTGTGAAAGCTGAAAACAAACATTATAGCTTTCCAGGTTTTTTCAATGTGCTGATTATTTTAGTTTCTCTGACAGAAAACTTTGCTTGCTCACTTTCTGTGTGATATATTCAGAAGAAGGTAGTAATATTTTCATGTGTGAGTGCAATTAGTAAAAAGCAGGTAGGTAGTCCAGCTGATATTAAATTAAAAACTTGGGAGCAGAAGCCATTTGTGTCAAATTTCCATTTTGTCACTCTCCTTTCAAATAGCTAATTTAGGATACTCCGTCACACACTAGTGTTTTATGGTATGTATATTTTATGACAGCTAAATGACAAATTTGTCTGAAACGAAGCTATTCTTTGAAGAGTTAATTATAACCTGTGTAATATATTAAAGAAAATCAATATATATTTGGAATGAGTCACTATTGAGTCTTATTCCAAACAGCAAACCTATTCTAAAAATTAAAGCTCTATTTTTAACTCAGGTTTTGCTAAAATAATCTAATTTGAGAGTTAAGTAGTAGAAAAGAAATAATTTGGCAATATATCTGTGCAACAATCCCTTTCTAATATAACATTATGTAGTCTTCTTGTATGATGTACAGCTGAAAATTTCACATTTAATGTTGTTTGACAGCAAAACAATGGACCAGACTGGTCTAATTGATGAACACCTTGACATATGTGATATTTAGACTTTGGAAAATCATCAAATTTTGGGTATCTGTTCCAATCTTTCAGGCTCTTTTAAATAATTAGACACAGATCTGAGAATTCACTCTGAGGATTTCTGAAGGAGGAAATAAAAAAAAAAAGCCCCACATTACATTTTTTCAGTCATCTCCACAACGAGGGTTTTTGTTCTCAGGTAACTACCAGTAATTTCAGCACATGGGTTTCGTCATTATAGTTTCTTTCTATGTGTAACACATATTACAGCAACAGTATCTCAGTTCTGCAGCTACAGCCATCCAAAGCACAGTGAACCAAAATTTTAATATGAAATATCTCAAAATGTTTTGAAGTTGACCCACCTTTTTCTAACAGTGATTACAACACTTAAGAAACAGACTTCAAATATATCATTTGTACAAACTACAAATACAGTAGTAGGAGAGAAAGATCCTGAAACAGAGAAACAGAAAGACAAGATTTATCGTATTCATTGGTTTTATAGTTCCAAAGGAAGTTTGAAAAAAATTAAGGACATGCATAGAGTGATTCACACTCTACTCAGGGAAGAGAGGTTATTATTTATATGGTGATGGTAGCTTCACATATAATTATCTCTAGGTATCTAACATTATCTGTCTCATCTAGTCATACTTTGGTCAGGTAGGTTCTGCAATTACACATTCATTTTAAGGAAACAGGTTTTATCATTGTAGCTGCAAAGAAGGCAGTGCTAATGTAAAACCAATCCACTGTTTGCAGGATTATGGGCAGATTATGACCAGGATTACAGGAGCAAATCAATATGTCATCTGCATACAATGAACCAAAATTTATGGAGTTTCCAATTTTCATTCCTTGAAGCAATTCCTGGTTGCCAAAAAATCAGGCTAAATGTTCCATTACAATTGCAAAAAGAAAAGAGGATAATGGACAGCCTCGTCTAGCTCCCTGGTGTCATTTTAAAAAGGGCGAGTTTAAATTGCTAGTATGTACAGACCTGGTCAGGATATTACAGAATATTTTTAATCCAATTTTTATGAAGGTCTTTCTAAAGTGAGGAGTGTGAGGGTTTGCAGGGGTTTTTTGTTTCATTTCCATGTATTTTTTTTTTAAGAACAGTTACCAAGTATTTTCATTTTAATGAGTCCAAAGAGTTACCCAGTCAGTCGAGTGGACAAATCTATATTATCCAAGCTCTTGTTTGATATGCAAGCACAAAACACCTGAATCATCCCCAGGGAAGCACAATGGAAATAAACCAGACTGACCTATGTGGAAATCATTTGCAATGAGCTGGGGAAGTGTCTCATACATTTGAGTGCCTGTATGTGCCCTTTGCATGCAGGCGTGTATTTCAGCACTTGTAAACAAATTTTGTCCAGCATTTAAGACCAATATTCGATGATGCAGATAAGTAGGAAAACCAGTTCATTGGGATGGTCAAGTTGTGTAATAAGAGCCTTTTTGATTCAAATGTTCAGTTAAACACTTCCAGTAACAGTTCAGTTGTGTATCTATGATTTCTCACTAAGTGTTTACTGGCAGCTCATCTCAGCATGCATCTTTCCCCACTGTTAGACTTTAACAGCATTTATTATTTCTTATTAAGTCTAAGGTTACACTTTGATCTGTTGAAAGTTTCAATGAAGTGCTTTTGTTTACAAACTTTATCTCCTGTTTAAAGCAACTTGGAAGATTAGAGCGTCTGACACTGCTCTTTGAAAGTGCTATTTATGATTTCTAGATCATATGTCAAAGTTTGAGCTTTTAGTTTTAATAATTGACACAGTTTGGGATACTTCATCTTATTCATTACACAAAACATGTGCCAGCAGTTTCTCATTTGTATTCTTGCTGGTTTACTTTATACAAAAGCTTTTCTGCAGCCATGGCATGATGCCGTTTGTTCACTTTTTGTCAGCTAATTCAGTTGAGGTTTTTTACTACACATATTAGTATTCATTGATTTTTGTCATTTTAAAACTATTATTCAAAATTACTATTGTTGTATCTCTCCTTTTTGAGGTCTGCATCATTGTTAATTGTGGTTTTTAATGATTCACATCTTGGATTTTATAGCATATTATTACCATCACAGAATCAAGTTTCAAATTAATATTTTGGTCTGAAGAAAAGCACTCTTTCTTTTAAGAAATGCTTGATGCTGTTCATGCCGTTTCTTGCTTGTGACAATTGCAAAATTATTTTTTTTCTGCTAGTTCTGGAGTGGAAAACCACCCCAAATCTCTTATTTTAGTCTTAAAGTCTGTGAGACAGGGATGAAACAGATTTCTTCTTTGGCAATGAAAATTTTCTGTGGAAAAGAATCCAAGTCCATCTCCAAGATACATAGTCTTAAGGGCAATCATCCTCAGAATCCTTACCACAGTGGGCACAGGACTATCCTTCAAATTCTTCAAATACCAGGTTGGTTTGGAAGAATGAAGTCCCAAATGAAAAGCCGAAAATATGTCTGTAACACTTTTGAGACATTTTTACCTGGGCCCCCTTTTTCTACAAGATAGATCACAACATGCTAATCGATTTTCCATGTGCTGTTCATACATGGCACAAGACAAAATGAACTGAACCGCTGTAAGCTGGGGACAGTTTACAAGCCGATCCCTGAAATTAGTCATTCACTGGAGGCAAATGAGCACACCCTTCTTGCTAACCCCAAAAGAAGACCTTCCTCAACATTGCCACCTGTGTGCTCATGACTGATGGCACTCCCAGCTCAAACTTGGGTCTGTGCATCACACTGACAATCCATGGGGAAGAGCCCTCAACAAAAGTTGAGCTCTTGAAGTATTGCCTTTCCCTGCCAACCTCACATAGTCTTATCGACAAAAAGCTGGATCCTGATTCTTTTCAACCATGTAATTATTTCTCACAGGCGCTGGGACATCTGGGCAGTAATACTGACTGCCTCTGCAAAAGCAGACAGATAGCTGTGCATGTGTGCTCTCGGTGATGGATCCCACAAAGATGTTGCAAAACATAGAGGTTTGAAAACCACACAGCCCACAAGGGAGGGTCTTTGTCATTTGTCCAAGAGTAACAGGCAGAGCCAGCTCAGAGCTCTGCATCCAGCCCAGCCAGGTCTTGAGAGCGAATCAGCTGCACCCGGGAGACTGGTGGTGTCCAAGGCTGTTGATCGATCAAGCAACAGTAACATACACATCTTCCCATATGGAGTTCACCCACCAGGATCACTGAAACTGTACTCCAGACTGATGCCTGATTGTAAAGAGCTCTGGATTTTGGCAGCTGGGGTTCTAGACACTCTTTTCCCAGTATTTTTGCTTACACGTAGGAGTTAAGAAATCTTAGGTACTCGCTTTTCATAAACTTGTTAAGCTGAAGAGAGGTGGAAGAGAGAGGTCTAAGAAGCTTTAAGCACCCTAGCTTTCAATCACCTCTCAGCTTAACTTTCATATAAAAATCTATTATTTCTAACTCTAAATATTCTCTTAGAATTTTAACTTTAAAATTAAAGGCCTCTTTCCCCTAAGAGATTTAATTTCTTTGTGGATTTTTGGATTAAAATACAATTTTCTGATTGGACTTCTCCTTATTTTTATGATTCAAACTTAAATACAAGGTTCTTGGTCCTGTTCAAGAAACAAAGAGGAAGAAAAAAGAAGAAACTGTACTTGTCTGACAGTCTCACATGGCCAATATTTTCCAGTAATACAGAAAAGAAAGGAAGACAGGACAGCAGCTATATTACGCATAATAGTTACTGCTAATTGAGAGAAATGGTTATTAATTTTTTGCTAGAGTGGTGACACATACACCACAGTACCATGGGAATTGCCCAAAACTCTTGCACTAAATTTCAACGTATCTCATGTATTAACTGCCCACAAATCTTGTATTACAGCTACACACCAAGAATGGGCAAGTAAATTTAGAAACTTGAGATAGCTCAGTCTGCCTGTAAAGTATGAGAGAAATTAGTAAAATCATGAACACCCTTAAGCTGGTCATCATATATCGATGTCCTAAATTCACGTTTTAAATCAACAGAAGTTCCCAAAAAATCTCTAATTAAATGCGAAGGAATGCTGAAGGACTGTAATTTATTTCATCTGTGCCAAGACAGCACATACAGCTGATACATCTGCAGATGCAGTGCGAAGAAAAGTACTGATACGTTGCTTTCTAGTATTAGCAGACAACCACAAGAGCACTGGGAGGAAGGTAGATATTCAATTTGCATAGGACAGAGTCTATACCCTACTTTTATTCACGTTAATATAACAAATTAAACCAGAGAGATACTGCTAACAAATAGCTCTTGTTTGTGCAGAATATTAATGGAAGGAAAAATTATATGAAGGCTCAGGGTTAGGTTTTGATTGAAGATTTTAGGCTACTGAATCTATTTAGTAATTAGATGAGGACTAAAGGGAACATTTTATCTCAGAATGAATACAAGTTATTGGTTGGGTCAAAGAGCCAAAGTCCCAGGTGCCATGTTTTCATCTACTTACGGCAAATGGAGGAAACTTGGCTTCTCAGCAGTGGTCAGTAATCAAATGTGAAAATTCAGTCAACTTAGTATTTTCTCAATTACAAAGCTTTTTAACGTATTGTTTTAAAATAATTGAAAATAAGCATCAGTGGGAATAAAATCTCATTTAAAAAATGATTCTGCAGTGGGAATGTTTAAAGAAAGTACGGCAAATAGGTCCATTCTTAACAATTTCACTCTGGCTATTGTAAGTGCTAATGTAAATTACACCAGGGTTCAGAGCCACAACATTTTCTCTACTGTATTTTTCTGCTTTCATTCCAAGGGCAATTTCACATAGGAAGGGTGAAAAGAACCACCAGGAGGGGCCAGGATTGCACAGGATGAGGGGTTTTTTCAGATTATTTTTTCTCTCAGAGGACATACCCTTAGAAACTGTTTTTAAATTTTCTATGTAAAGAGATGAGTTCTCAAGGTGTAATTCTGCTAGATCGATTATAAATGTATACTTACAAAAATTTGGACATGGAAACTTTGCAGTCAGTTCTTGTTTGGTCAGTATTATCATGTTCACTATTGCAATGCAACAAAAAAAACCCAAAAAAAAACCAGAATGGCAGGAAGTGATACCAAAAACTGTATCTAAAAATGACACAGAAGCAAAAGACAATCCAGCTTTACATCTTCAGAACATGTGCATGGTGGCAAAATCTACAGAAAAGGAGATGCTCTTTTCAGCTGGGGGGTAGCTGTGCTTTCCTAGATAACCGTAGTCTCCAACAAATTTTTTTTCCCAGGGTTCATGTGCTATGATAATTATTTTTTTCCTTTGAATTTCACTCTAAGAGAATACACAATCTATGCAAAATTTAATTATGAATTTGAGTTCAGAATTCAAGATGTATTGATTTGCGTTTTTTTTATAGTAGAGCCAAATTCTGAAGGATCAAAAAGAAGTGGATTTTGGGAGTGTTTATAAACAAACCATGTAGTTCATTTATCTTCTGTCTCTAGTTTCTTGGAATCAGTCTCTCTAGTGAAATATTGAAGAATCTGATCCTTTACATTCCTTCATCTTCTATTGATAAAAGAGGAGATATACAGTGACATGATTTGTATATTTGCTACTGAAGCATCTATTCTTCTCTTGAGGTGTGCAAGCACCAGTGCCATGGTAAAGCACAGCTTTGCCCAGGAACCTTTGGACAAGGAAGGCATCCGAGATCCTTCACAGACAAGCCTCATGGGGTATAGGTTAGGCATGCTAAGAAGAGATTGTTCATAATATTTCCATCTGAAATCTGGGAAGCATCAAATGGTGCTATGCAAACTAAGCCAAAATTCCTGAGACAATCATGAAAGTAAGATCAGTTCTGTCATCTGATTTTTGTCTCACAGACCCGTAATTTGAACTGAAAGTTTCCAGAACCTAGCTATGCTGAAAAACTGGGAACAAGTGGACTGCATTTGGGCATTTAAAATGGATGTACTCAAGAAGAAGATGAGTTTTTTAAACTCTTATGAAGAAAAAAAATTCCAGCCATGACATTTGTGTATGAAGGCAACCTTAGGCCAAAAAAGAAACAAGAAAATCAAAGACAAAATTATTTGTCTGCATAGAAAAGAACTTTTCAGAAGGGCATACAGAGCTTTCAGGTTTTATTTTAAGTATTTTAGAAATTTGTTTATTAAGAAATTAAAATATATCTCCGTGATGCACACACGCACCAAAACAGAATTAGAAAATTATTTTCTACTCCTCTCTGTTTTGGATATTGCGGGATGTGACCATTAAAAGCCTTCAACAAACATACAGCTAAATCAATCAGTTAAAATTGTGATTAGAAAAAAACAAGCTGTAAGTGAAGTAGACAGAACAGCTAATATCAGGCAACTGAGACAGAGAGTAGCGTAATAGATTGATCAATTTAATGACTGACTAAAACTCAGTTCTAAAATAAGCTGCAGGACAAATAGGGGTAAAAATCCTTCCTGACTACACAGTCGTTTCTTTATGATCAATTCCTTCATCTGCATTGCACAGTGTTGCACAAACTGGTTGAGATTAAAATCTTGAGGCTCTGTTATTTGGATTTGTCTCAACTGGCAGCTTATTCAAGGTTGTTAGTCAGATCTGATTTATAATTCTCAAAATGTCATGAAGAGGGCTCACATTAAAAAATAAAAATCATGTATATCATGCAAACATCGTTCTGGAGATGACTCAGTCACTGTAGGTTGTGCCACAGCTCTGTTCCAATGCGTAGTGCTGTTTGAGTCATTGATTCTAACCAGACTTCTTCAAATCTAATTTTTCCTGGAAATCCTACAGATTCTTTTTTTCCTTTCTTCCACCACTCAGAAGACCAAGAAGACACAGATTAATAAACCTCCCATACATTACTGTGACCCTGCCATTCCTTCAACACCCCCCAGAAATGGAAAGTAGCAATTAAATCTGGATGTGGTTGTTTTCTAATTATACACTGGTTACAAGCAGCAACAGGAAGAAATAAAATCGGGAATCTGGGACAGAAAATTTTTCTTTTCATTAAGAGTGAATCAGCCACCAAAGGATTGCAATGTTCGTCAGGACAAAATACCTTTTCTCATGATATTTCAGCTTCTGGATAAGATGCTCCCTGAAGAGGATACAACAAATGTAGGGGAAAAAGTCAATGTGGAGATGCCATCTATGCTGAAGGCTTTTCTGTAATCCTGTGGGTTTACTTCCATACAATAAAACCCAGTTCTCAGACTAGATAGGGTAGGTAGGCACGTTATGTTAAATCGGTTCAGTTGGAACCTCAGGACATTAAGAAACTGAGCTGTAAACTCTAGAGCCTGACCTGGATAGCTGAAATATTCTACAAAGTAGAACATTATTTGAAGACCTTTTCTGGAGTTAACAACAAAATGCTTAAGTCCTGAATACAGCTCATTAAAGAGTGTTTCTCAATCATCATTTTCCAGGAAAATTAGTTACCTTTTAGTAGTAATTCAAACAATAAAAATTTTCTTCCAAAATTCAAAACATGCTGATATGGAAATACTTTTATGTCACCAAAGAAAGAAGATATATATTTATATATTAAATTTGTTTGTTTATTTTTATATATACACATATATACACATATATATGTGTGTGTGTGTATATATATATACATGTAATTCAGACATTTTCTGCTCTCACTCACTTCTGTTGGTCCATTTTGCAGGCAGCTTTCACTCTCCAAAAGTCATTTCAACCTTTCCTCTAGGACAATGCAAAGGCAATGTGCTGGAAAGCCTTACACAGTGTGTGTCTTTGGCTTCAGTGCCTGGGTGATAAACACTGCCTATCTGGAAAGCCTGTCCCTGAAAGAGAATGGAGAAAAGAAACAATATCCCTACAACTCTCAAAAGTCTGATTTGCAAATCAAAGTACTTTGTTCTTTGCCAAAACTGCATATAAATTCCCGTAGGCTTTAAAGAAAACGCTTGGTTTTCTAATCTCCCTTGATGAAATCTGAAATCTAAAAAATAATAATCTTTCAATAAACTAACAATGTCTGATTAAAATAATTTAACCGTGTCGACACCCATGTGTTTCATATTTCTACTTTAAAGAACCCCAATTTTGGCTGCAATAAAAATGGTTACTACAAGTATAGGTATCTGTAGAAATATTACTAGAAGTTCAACTAAGACTGGTACAAAAACGTTCATATGCTTCTTAAGAAAAAAATCCAGAAATCATAAATGATATTTTAGAGTTGCCTTATATGAGGAAGCCAAGACATAATTTTATATTGTTTCATATTTCAGAAGAAATTAAACTCCATAAAATAGAAAATCCATCTTTTACCTGTCTATTATATAGTGTCATGAAAGGAAGGAAATAAATGTTTTATCACTGTCAACTTGAATATGCAGCTTAGGCCTTTCTTGCTCCATTTTAAGAATAGTCAAGAAGGAAAAACAGTATCAAAAGTTGATTAACATGTTTCATACTGAAAAGGTTAAAAGGCATATTTTGGTATCTTCTGCATGAACACACCCTAGAGTTATACTACCTAATTCTAAAGTATATTTTGTTTTTCATATTTAAGCTTGTAAGTAAACCAAATTCTGCTTATTTCTAAATGCCAATACAATTTTCTTCAAAGTATTTTCTAAATAGATGCAAAATGTAAAGGCTTTTAGTTCTAGTTACAAGTACTTCCCATTTTCTTTCAATTTCCCAATTCTACTTAGGTTGCATAAAAAATAACCTTGTACCTCTCCAATTTGGGTAAGTCTAATGTACAGTCCACAAATTAATTGGGTTTTTTTTAAATAGGACATTTAATCACCTTGATGAGATATGTTGCATCTACCCAAGGTCTTGCATATCACCCAAAATCACCAGATTCCAAACTATTTTTCTCCCCTTGCCCCTGACTCCATACTGTTGTTATCAGTGACAACCAGAATGATTTTCTATCATGGAAACACAGACATAGTAGAGAAGAAAACACAAGAATGTGGAATGATGTTGTCATACCCTGAAGTTGGCTGTGTTGCTCTTAGGAGAATCATGTGAGACTTTTATTCTGGTTTTTTTCAGCTGAATAGAAATAATACACATATATTACTACATCATTACCACAGCAAATTCTGTACACCTCCTTTAATATATTATGTTAATTTATGCTACTATTATGTCAATATTATTAGTACTAACACTAATGATTTTTTTTTTAAGTGTACCTATTTTCCTGGGCACGAATATGGAGACCAAGCACTCAAAAAAAAGAAGAGTATTGCCTGTACAACTGGCTGGAAATACTTTCGATGGAATAATTTTTCAAAGGAAAATTCAAAAGTGTCCTAAGTAAGATGCTTGGAAAACTTACATGGGGTTTTGCCAAAATTTTCTTTCAGAGAAAAATGAAGACAAAAGTACCATGGATGAAGAAAAATGTACTGTTTGGATCTTTTCCAAATAAATCAGTTCAGGGGGTTTTTAATGCATTACAAACTTGTGTTTTTCAATACAAAAGCAGCAAGAGGCAAAATGGTAGTAAAAGGATGGGATTTTTCCAAAGCGACATACCTTTATTGATCAGCAATATTTTGATATGGGCAGAATATGGGAACTGAAATTGTTCACTGCATAGAAATATAAACCTTGCATCTCTTACATTTTTGTCCTTCACCTGCATTGCTTCAGGTAGACAGCAGAATATTAAAATTCAGGTTAAATATGTGCCACAGGAAGTCTTTTTCATAAGGTGTTTTTCCTTTGTCTGCAAGTTTCAGCACCAAAAATTTCTATAAAACAAGCTGAAGCAGCCCTTATAATGTTCAATAAATGGCCAAACAGGTACAGGTGTTGTTTAGCCTACAAAAACCTCAGTGGATGCTATTTCCCAGGGATCCAATTGCAGACCACGACACATTCTGGAAAAGGTCCTGCACAGGTAAAATATCTCCACAAGGGACATAAAGCCTTTCGCCCAGTAGCATTGCCAATGCCACAGAGATTTTCTCAAATGATTTTGGTATAGTTACAAATTGGAAAAACATTTATATACTTCAGCGAAAGAGCATTCTGGGTACAAATTCAAAAGCTTCATTTCCTCCAGTGTATAAAAAGAAACTTGCAAGTCTGCACACAAATCACTAGGAAAAAAAACATTAGGAATAACTCCTGCACAGATTTTTGGCTGGCATCTGTAGTTTTGTCTAAGGATATTTTCTGTCTAATGCTGGCTGCTTGCTGCTTCATAACACTTGAAAAATTCTTGGTTCCTAAAATCAAATGCAAATGTTTTGAGAATTGCTTGATTTAGCAGGGAGTTTTCAGAACCTCACCATAGTATTCAGTGTAGTTCTGTCTTCCCTCTTTAGATTATCTCTACTTTTATACATTTTCAACTTCGAAAACTTTCTTTGTCTCTCCTCTCCCCTGGACCACAGGCAAGATTTACAATCTGTAAACTGGAAGTTCCCCAGGCATGAGAATTTTTCCTGGAGGGGGCTCTATTTTGGGGAGGCTAAGGCATACAGAAGCAGCACTTCTAAATCTAGTGTTTAGGGGAAAGAAAAGAAGACAGTAGAGCAACTAGGGATTTTTTGCAAGTGCACAACAGTTGTGAATTCCTATCAAAGTAGTATAAAGGGATTACCAAAATAGCTATTATATAATCTCTCTCCAGAACCACAATAACATATGTTTTGAATAACAACCATTCTAGAGACAAGAAATTATATGCATTATAAAAAAAGGAGGAGGAGGATAGTGAAAAAAATTATTTAGGTAGTCAACCTAGCAAAAATCACATACTGAGAATCCAGCTGAAGCAGAAAGCTAAATTGACAGACCTCCTCCAAAAGCTAACCTCCAGAAGGAAATATATCAGCACCTTGTTTGGAATATTTTGCTGGATAAATTCTCTTCAAAATGAGATACCATACTGTAAATATAAGATCATCTGTTCAATGGTTGTGTCAGCGCTCAGGGCTTCTGGTTCATTCCCCAAAGTACAGTGTACCAGATATTATACCTACAGGTTACCATCACTCAGAAAAGCTACGGTTTAAACCAGAGCTTGTAAATGAAATATTTTACTCTGCAAAACCAACCTTAGGACTAGTGTAACATAACCTTGATTCACTGCTGCCTGCAGTACTACTGAAGGTAAAAATCTTAACTTGCACTAATGAAAAAAAGTTATGCCTGATTTTACTAAGAGCCTAGACAGACACTTTAATAGTAAGTCCATGTTTCTAGGAAGATTAGCAAAGCAACACCCAATTCAGAATGAAAAATTTAAAATTAAAGAGCTCAAGGTGCTTTTAATATTTGCCTATGAGTAGCTCTGAGTTTGCTTTGATTGTATGCTTGAAGTCCACTTTCTGAGAATTCTATGATAATTGCCTGTATAATATTTGTTTTGCATGCAGCTAGAGAGTAAGGCAAACAAGTTATTTTCTCTAGTAGTTGGTAGTCATGGTAAAACCCAAAACATATTGTTTTTGTAGGCTTCCTGAATTTTTGAGTTCAAAACCTGTATCATAGGACAGCAATTCCCAAGCGGCACAAGCAGAGCAGCACAGTTCAGCCACATAGGCAATATATTTGCCAGGAAATACCATGTGGATCCTTGGAGATGCTCCTAGGATCTCTTACTCATGCCTGGGACAGCCCTGGCTGGTGTTTCCTTCCTATGAAAAGAAAGACAGAGATTAAGGAGAAAGAGAAAGCTCTTAGAGATTCCCTTTTAACGTGACATAATCTATCCTCTCACAAAGCAAGAAACTAGCCTTGAAGAATAATTGCTTTATTTACATCAAGGGAACAAATTGGTCCTTGAAATTTGGGATTGTCAGGGCACTGAAAGACAAGAACACTAATTAGGAAAAGGGACTGAATGCCACGCAACTCGTGCAATTCCAGCTACTTTAAAACAGCAGGATTTTGGAAGGTTGTTTGGAGGTGGTGATGGTCCTTTCTTATTCTTTTACTGCACTTAACTTACCAGCCATGCAGTCAATATATATCTGCTCCCGAGTCACTATTGGGCACAAAAAGCCACGTTGGACCGGACAATACAAAAAAACAAACAAACAAACAAACAAAAAACCACAAAAAAACACCCAAAAAACAAAAACAAAACAAAACAAAACAAAACAAAACAAAACAAAACAAAACAAAACAAAACAAAACAAAGCAAAAACGAACAAAAAAACCACAACAACAACAACAACAAAACAAACGAAAAGAGCAAAAAGAAAGTGTTTCCCAGGGAGCAAAATCGTGTTTGTTATTTCACCTGTGTCTGTCATATTGACTTTTCCCAAATTTTGTGAATAGGTTTGATAGAGCCAAGCCTGTCTTTTTTGGCAAATAAACTATTATCTCTCCAAATTTTATTTTCTTCCAATCATAACAAAAGAGTGCCAGCACTGAACAGCCTCCGAAAGCTCTCTGAGTTTGAGTGCAATGCTTGCAGAGAAAGAAAATCTCCCTGACAACTGCTGTTTTCTTTGCAGATGAAAGAAGGGTTCACATAATTTGAACTTTGATCACCCACAGACTCATACCATTTTGACCCATATGTTTTATTGAAATAGACTAAAATATATTCCACCTTATAGCTAGTTATATAAAAAGAAGTTAATATCTTGTACATCCCTGTGTAAAAGCATTTTCTTCATTCATTGCTGCATTTTGGAAAAGCTGCTACGTTACATTTAATTTTTTATTTATTCCAATGTATATTAGGAGTCTGTACAGGAAAGGAAAAAATCAGTAGAAAAAAGTTTCAAGTACCCCTGCAGATGACCTCCCATGCAGACTGCTCAAGATTTGACTGCTCAAGGACATCTGCTTTACCAGTCAGTGAAAACACTCTGTTACCTACAAATAAGTTAAAATGGCAAAGGAGCTTTGAGAATCAAAAACACAGCACCACAAGCATTGGCTAATACTGGAATGCGAAGCACAGTCCTTGGAAACAGATGGTTTAATATATCACAATAAATCTCTTACCAGCCTTTGAAACATGGTACTTTAGATAAAAATAAGTTTAAGTTACAATCTGTGGACAAAATGTTGTCCTCAGAGGCAGAAAGGAAATGCTTTTGACTTTACTGAGAGTTGCAGCTCAGAAAGAATTTAATAAATTTTTTCAAGAAACTGATCAAAAGTTCCTTCCTCTTCAGCTAAAAAATTGCCATGCAGCATTTACCCTCCTCACCCAAGACACCTGAAAGAGCAGCTCATGATACACCTGCGTCACAGACAGGTGTAGCAATGGCAGGACAATTATCAGAGCAGAGTACGTTTGTCATTTGAGTTAAAAGTGTTCACGTTACATACAGCTGACGCATCAGAATACCTGACTGGATTTCCGCAAATGAAAGAGCTATAGACCATGACTGTCACAAGGATGTCACATCAATTGGACTGTGCTTCCTTCCTCATCAGGTTTTTATGGGGGTCAGTCCTGGGAAGGAGGAAGAAGGGTTAGGTATTTGGATGACATAGTACAGCTGCAGTCTCAGTTTTTGACAAGTTAAAGGTTGTACTTTTAGAATTAAGAATTTAAAGGAGACTGGGTACAAGCTGGTGATTTCTTGATATAAGGAACATTAACATTCATTTCTAATTCATGTAAGTTGGCATACATCTTCAATTGCGACTGCAATGTTTATTCCAACATTTGCTTCGTTTCACATGAGTTCTTTCATTTAAACAATATTCTTGTACAGTAGGGGTGATGGGTCCTTAGCTCTCTCCAGTGGCATCAGCAGCGTCTTATGTCTGCCTTGGTGAAGTTAACAGCGGGCAGAGTTTGTACCACATAATTTATCTTACTCATGAATGCAGTTCATGAACAAACTGCAGTTTTTACAAGTTCGTTTTCTATTTGAAGCTGTCCAATAAATGTTTTGGGCAAACCAATTTCAGTCTGCAAATTGCTCATAAAGGCCTCGCTGTGAGTAGTACTCGCAGTACTTGCTATTTGTAATTCAGCAGTCAGCCTTTTGAATTGGTCAAGCTGATCATAAGGCTTGCTTTCCTTCCCTGAGCATTGAACTAATCCTACCAAACCCCAAGCAGATGAGAAAATAGGGGGTTGACTAGGTAATAAACCAGGACACACGCCCAAGTGGACTGGCAAAGATATGAAGGTCAGTAAGGACAGACCACTAAACATTAAAAAACAGCATCAGCTTGGATGTTAGCAGTACAAGAACGTGCACAGCAGCTCCCAGTGAGGAAATGCAAGTAAGTTTATTCTCTTCTTTATTTAGGAGGATGGCCCACACCAAGAAGAAATTCAGGTTTGATATGACCAAAATTACCAAGTTTCCCATGATGAATAAAAACTATTTCATTTCATCAACATTATAAAAAGTTGCATTTTTCGCTACTTGACAAATAGCAAGACTACGCCCTTCCCAAATTATTTATTTCAACCATCACTTCACAACAACCGGGTAGGAAAATAGAAAGGTTTGCGAAAGAACATGAACACTGAGTTTTCAACTGTTCTCAAGAAAAAAAATGAGGTAATCTAAAAATATTCTCTGATCTGTGTGTGGATACTGTCCCCTACTTCAGGCTCCATGTTCTAGAAAATACAGAAATACCAAGCATGCAATATCCCCTCTCATCCCTCAAATAGTTGCCTTAGAATTGAGAGAGAAAATAAAAATGTTATTTCTTCATACTACATGCAAGTTTAATCACAGTGCATTTTTCATTCCATTTGTCTCAAGGCAAAACAGAAATTTTAGAGAGGATTGAACAGTTACCAATAGATCACAGAGGTAGGTAGAAAGGCAAGAAAAGGACATAAAGGTATTATTGGCAAAGCAGAATAAGCAAAAGTGGACTCAGTAGAAGAAATGTAGGTCAAAGCTGAGGCCTTCATGTCCCTGGAGGCTTGCAAAGAAAGTCTGAAGCCACAGCAAAGTCACACAGAGTAAGTATTTTCCAAGGTGTGATTCTGCCCTTGAGTACTGGTGCTGAAGAAGCTTCAAAGAAATTACTATAATAATAACAACTGTGATTTCCTGGGCATTGCAGGAGTTAAATTCTAAAACATTCTGACATGTCTGGTTCCTCACAGAAAATGGTACTAAACAAGGTCCAGAAGTACTTTTCTTCCAGCCCTGTAATCAATATTGGAAGAAAAAATAAACTCAAGGCAAGTGAGAGGAAGTCCAAAAGATCCGGCATTTACTTCACTTCAGATGCGTGGGGGTTTATGAGACTGTGTGTGCTCACATCTTGCCAAGGCTTCAACAGCTGGCCACGTTGTTTGCTGCTTCAAACACAGCAGTGTCCCAGAACTTCCCAGGGTAGGAATTGCCCTCATGCACAATGCAGACCTCTAACCCAGACTCTGCCTCAGATTTAGACCTTTTAACGTGTGGTGTCCGACCAACCAGGGTCACTTAGTTATCTTCAAATGTTAGGGAGAGGAAATAATGTGCTGAGGAGTAAAAATAACCCATGAAAACATTTTTATCTAGTAGGGTGAGATTTGGAGGTATACGTCATAGCTTTTCAATCACCAATGATGAAGAGAAAAATTCTGCTCCAGCAGAAAACTGTCACGAAAAACTTGATAGTGAAAAGTCAAAGTTCAGAAGAGAAGCAAGTATGAAGTAAAGATAGCACCAATCACTCTTCCTCCATCAGTTAGTGGCAATAGCATTGAGAAGGCTAATACTCATCACGTCCCATTATACAGGTGAACTGTAATTTTACAGACTGGAAAAATGTCATCCTTCAATTACATTTGGCTTTTGAATAGGTAGTAAAATATTGTCATCATGTGTAAACACATACCATAACACTTTTCGTTCTTCTTTTCACAGAAAATTTCAATCTCTAGTATCTAGATAAATTAAATCAGGTCATATGTAAAATACTGCTACATGAAAACCAGCAACAGTAGATTACATCAACACAAGAAAGCATCGTGCTAACGATAACAAAATCATTTGTCCAATATTGCTGGCTACACACATTTTCAGATACTGTGGATGGTAGTTATTGTTCAGAGACTTCTAGAATAATAATGCATTGCACACGTAACTCTGTTAGGAGACATAAAATAGGGACGAGACAGATGATCTTTCCAACTTTCACTCACTGGATTCTTCTCAGCACTTGGTTTCCCTAGTCCATCCATTTCCTCTGGTCACTTGGGATGTCAGCAAGCAGTGATGATACAAGTACACAGTCAGGTGCAGCTATTTACCAAGCACCATGCTACACCTATTGCTTGAATAAATCTGAACAGCATCTTAAAGCAAAGGAGACACTGCTGCAGTAACATTGACAGAAGACCTAGCTATTAAGCTGTCTACAGAGTCTAGTATCAGTGAAATGTTTGACAGCCGCAGGGACAAATATGTATTAGCAACATTGCTTAATCCATGTTTCAAGGGCAGAATTGAAACCATGCCTTCACCCTATGCAGGAACAGATTGCTGGAAGGATACTGTCATAAATAACAGTGCTGGAGGCCATACCATTATGCACCTCCTCTTCTCCCTCATCCTTCCACTTAGCTCCCCTAGGCCAAGTATATCTCATAAAGCAGAAGATGCACAAGCTCCTGGAACACCACAGAGTGCAAAGAAGTAATCACAGCATACCTATAGTTCCTGGGTCTTCCTTTATCAGCTCAGAGTGGGGCAGTACCTCCCAGGAAAAACTCAATTTGTCCATATCATGGGAAGAATCTGTCCATTATGAAAGGTCTATAGGTGTCATGGGAGACCTTTTCATATGCTGGGAAGTGAGAAGTTGACTTTCGAAAAGATATGCTCTGGTTCAGACAGGAATTAATTCAGCGAAGCCTATGGCCTGTGTTAAACAGGAGGTCAGATTTGATGATTGTAGTGGTCCCTTCTGGCTTTATAATCTATAAAGACTAACTACTTTAGGGGATGTGGAGGGAAAAAGACAAAGAAAGAAACCAGTACCGCTACTTTTAAACCTCCAAATTCCCCACTATCCATTATGTGTTCCGATTTCTTTTTTAGGTATGTGTCTGGCACTGAGACATATTGAAGTGGGTTTAATAAACCACAGCATAGAGCACCTCTTTCTTAAGGGAGCAATTTGAAAAGCTTAGCAAGTTATACTTGCAACATGCAGGTGACTCTTTAAATTAGCCTAATGGAGGAGACTGCAGAGGAATCTATCAATCAAAATCCTTAGAGAAGGTGAGGAGACATTTTACCAAGTGGGGTGCTTACACTCCTCTTCCCTTTTTCCTCACTTCCCAGATATAATATAAAAGATTTTCTCTGTTCTCTGTTTGAATAATTTGGCATAAGATAGGAATTGTGCAAATCTCTGTTCTGTGAGAGCTTTTCTTGAAGCTTTGATTCATCTGGGTTCATAAATCTCTGGGTTTTGCTTCGAGGTTTAGGGACATGTGAGCTGCAAAACTGCAAACTGATCTCACGTTAATAGCGTGCAAAATTGCAAAATTACAAAGCCATAAATGGATTTACATTTGCAACTTAGGAACAATGGGCTTACTTTCCCGTTTGTAACAAAAATCTATAGCCAGGCACATTTTACCATATATTCACAGCACATGTGCCCGCAGATACACATGCAGACAATTTACTTGCTGGAAATTTGTGAGTGAATCCAAAGAATGAAAGCTCATAGAAAGTAAACAATTTGTAGACTATTCTTTCTCAAAGTATCCCTTATTATAGGCTTCTGGATTATTTCACTTTTATTTTCTCCTGTAGTACTGAATGCTAAATCAAATAAAACCCATACCATGTAAAACAAGAAATCAGTCAAACTACTGAGACTGTAAGGCTTGTGTTTGCACTAGAATATTTAAACAGAAAATACAAATCCCAGATTTGAATGCACTCATTCAGGTAAATTCAGCAGGTATGGTAAAATGGAATAACCTCTATTTTCCCTGGACTAATTTCGTAACTCAAGAAGCTCCTTTCCAGAATAAACCAGAAAAGAACAGTTGTACCAATACCAAAGTGTTATATTTATGTATTTTCACTAAGAGCAAACTAAGCAAACTGTAATACAAAAATGGGAAATTTATCTTCATTTGAAAAGGAATATTTTTGTGAGTGTAGTTACGGTGGCCAAAAGGTTCTATTTCGCTTTGATAAAACCAATTTTTCAGGGGACAGAGAGAATAAGGTATTTGCTTCCTGTTTTCCATTCAAATTTCACCTGTGAAAGAGAACGGGAGGGGTATATCTTACTTTCGACAAATTTTTGGCATGTGAGAAATCACCCAACCCGACTTCCATCATTATTCCACATTGCAAGGATGAATATGTGTTTCTTCTGCTATTAGCGCTATTGTTACTGTTTTTATCTGCGTGACAAAGAGGGAAGCTGGGCTTAACTTCCACGGTCTTAAGTGTTAAGCTTTCTCCTAATGTTGGGTCCCCACAAGTGTTACCAATATGCCTCGAATGGGTAACATTCAGCTCAGATGCAACTCTAAGAAATGGCGTTCTATTAAATGGCAACAATTAGTATTAGAAAGATGTATAACCAGAGACAATCCATTTTTAAAGAGATTTAGAAGCATAAGAATGCAAACAATTTTGAAAATCCCACCATTAAGGACTTCTATTCCCATGAACAGGTACCTGTGAGTTAGGCACATATAGCAAGATACATGATAATGCATAAGATTTTTCGGGTTCCTGAGCCGTGCAAAAAGTTCAGCTGAACCGTCCAGGGGCTCCTTCACCTCCTAGCATCCCATAAAGAAAGCTCTGACTATACAGATAGGTAGATGCTCCTCTCTTGAGCAGGAGTGACAAAACACCTAATCTTTCCCTTTAGACACTGCAGTTTGGAGGTGTGCAGTCTGTTATATTAAATCCATTACTTCCATGACTCCCTGTGTCACACAACCTCGCAAAGATCACATTACATCTGTCATGTGGGACTGCAAGGATTTATGCTTCCTGGTGCTACGTGTAGGGGAAAACCACAGTGTAGGCGGAGATGGGGCTGCCTGACCAGCAAGCAGCAAATCCTCTTGACCCAGCTCTCTGCAGAGGGGAAGAGGAAGAGTAAACACTTCTTTCCTGCAAGTACAGTCCCATTTCCCACCTCCCAGCTGCGTGCATGCTCTCAGCACTTTAATGTCAAAGACACATGCACACAAACTCACAACTACTAGGTCTCATAGAGCAGCTCAGGGTTATGTTTTCTCTGCCACTCTCAAGACAAGTCAGTAAAGAAAGAAACTTTGAGATTTCTGCTGCAGTCAGATAGCTTTATGAACATGCACTAGGTAGCTTTATGAATGCTTATCAGGAAAAACTTGGATACCTCAGGGCAAGGAGTGTGTGTGTTCGAAACACGTGTGACTGGGAAACTTTACTGCCTCCACGTTCTGGCAACAAAGCTGCTGCAGTTCTGGGGAGGTCAGTGAGGTTCCATCAGATAGCCATGGGCACTGAAAGGTTTCTAAGGGCCAAGGTCTAGAGCCTTGGCTTCACTAGCAACACTGAGAATCCAGATGCAAAGGTAACAATCTTTCCTGTTGTCATTGTATACACTACATTATTTATTCCCACTTGGAACAGACTAAGTAAACACAGTATTTAAAATACACTTTGTCTTCCTATATGAGACCTCTCAGTGGTTTTGGACCTGTGAAGCAACAGAGAGAAATATCTGCCAAAAAATCTCCTCAAAGCAGGAAGCATTAGGAAAAAGTCTCAGGAAAGCCTAATCCCTCAGTATTTTTAATTCAGAAAAGTTTGGCTGAGTCTCCAAGCCCCTGGATGCTTATGTGGATTGGAACCACTGATCTTTTTAAAAATTTAGTTTTCCCTCAGAAGAATTTGAAACTCTCTTCTTGCTGCTCGTTTGAGCTTAGGTAAAGTCAAACAAACTTTATTTCCTCACTGCCACTGAAGGCATGCCTACAGCACAGAGAGGCTCAGGCTGGCAAGGGTGATGGCAGAACTCTTGGCAAGGACTTCAGATCAGGCTGTGGGATCCCACCAGGACTTTCAGGTATGTGCTCAGATCACCAGTCCCTACTGAAGCCTGTACCAGTGTGCCTTCATGCCTCTTGCTAAAACTCAGCAAATTCCACAGTTTCCTGTCCAAGTAGCTCTGTAAATGTGGATCACCAGCAGTAAACCGTTTTCCTTTTTTTATGAGAGGCAAGGGGAACTGGGTCTTGGCAATCCATGCTCTATTATCACTAGCCAACTTTGCTTTCCAAGGGTGGCAAAGTTCTGGCAAAAATAAATATATAAATAACTATCTGCGGCAATCAGCACAAGGGAAACAAACAGAGGAGAAAGCTTTGCCCAGCAGCAGGCTGAGAGGGGCTGATAATGAATGACTGATGATGATTACATGTAATTTTTTACTTCCTGCAAAATGATAGATACTAGCCAAGTCAGCCCCACAGCACCAGAGTGTCATAGAGCCAGGCTGGAACGCCAGCTCAACAGCAGACCTCTGCTTCCGTGACATGTGGAGCATCCAGCTTCAGGAGGCGAGCTGCCCTGGGCACCCACAGGGCACCTTGCACACAGCAGCTCCTGGGCCACCACCATGGGCAGCATGGCCCCTTGGCAGGAGCAGTCAAGGGAAAAGAATGGCAGGGGGATGCGTTCAGAAGGGAAGGGAGAGGAGGAGAAACCCACATAACAAAAGTGCTTATGATTAATGAATTGGAGATGAGAGGAGAGTTTACATATGCACTTGGAGAGGAGGAAAGGATGTTCACAAGCTTCCTCCATGACAAATGCGGGCAAGAAACAGGGAGGAAAGAGCTATTAATCAGTGGTACAAAGAGATTCTTTTTTCCCGCAGGAGAAGCCAGTCCAGGTAAACTGCTTGAAACTGCTGCTTCCAGCTTGCCCTTTACAGAGCTCTGCTCAGCAGGCCCCACCACTCTCTGCAATGAGCCAGTGCCCTTTAAGTCCAGCACCTCCTTTATCTCCTCACACAAAGTGGAAAAGAGTCCTAAAGACAGCATATGAGTAAAATCCTTCATCTTCATGTTTAAGCCAGTGTTGTTATTCACAGCGCACCTTACAAGCATGGCCACCTGCCAGTCAAACAAATACCACTCTGCCGAGTCCCCTAAACAGCCATCTGATCCTTTCCTAACTGTTGTTTAGAGTTGTTTAGGGGTGCCCATGGAGTGATGATTAACAGCCCCAGGCGCTGTGCAAGCACTTGGAATATGCATTTCTTTCTAGTAGGGACATTTTTTCTTTCATATTTTTATTGGTTGTGTTTTATTAGTCACATTGCTCTTCAGCCTCCCTGCAGCATTGGCAGCAATGCCATTAGCTCGAGATGAAGGTGCGTGTCCTCCCTTCATGGCTGAGGTGAGGTACCACAATAAAGGCAATATCAATAAACAGTACATTGCAGGAAATTAATAAGCAGTGTAGAGTTGTCAGCCAATAGTGACTACAGAATAGGTAACACGTTTAATATCAAGTCATTTCTTGTTTTGGTTGCTAAGAAAGTATTTAGGAGTCTCAATAGAATGTAGTAAAGCTGACTGAAGAAGGTACACAAGTATTAACGGAAGTCCACAAACATTAATTACTTGATAAGGGCTTGTAATTATCTGACAACTGGAGCACCTTGCTTCATCTGACATATGTAGTGTTACTCCCTTGCACCAGCCGCAAGAAACATTGTGGAAACGTTGTTGTGTGATAAAATATCCTGGTCTCTTACCCCAGTATCTGAGATTCCCAAAGCAGGGGAAAGCCTCTCAGCATCCCAGCATTTAGATAAGCCTTTCTGTATCCATTTTACAAATGGGCAAGGACAGGTAGGGACTCTTGGAACGTCCTAAACAATACACCAAGGTAAAAAAGAAAAGCATCATCATACAGAAATACGGATATTGGGGTTTTAATTCTTGGTTTTGTCTGGAGCATCATTTTTCCCTACTTAAAATGATGACACTACATTTCATCATATCCACAGAGGCCCTACGATTAACACATCACCCACCTAAAAGGCACTTCCATGTCACTACTACCACAGTTTAATACTAAGCCACGAAAATCACTGCCTGCAGGAGTGAAGTCTCAGGTGCAAATTCTTCAGGGGTGAGGACATGCTTTCCCTGCACACAGGTGCAGAACAGAGCACAGAACGAGGCTGATTTTGCCTGATATTTTTAGGCGCTACTGCAATCCAGCCAACAAAGAGCATGAGCACCCAGAGAATTCTCCAGGTACAATGGCTGAGGCACACAAATGGAGAAGACTTTATACACCACCTGCAGATTTGCAAGGACATATAAGAGATTCTCCTACAGCTAACTCCATTTTTGGTTTTGTTTTTTTTTTCTCCCCTCAATTTCTGGAACTTTCTGGAATGCTTTATGGCTTGCTCCTTTTATTAACTTGTTTAAAGGCGTGAAGGAAGAAATCATGTGAAGGAAAGAACAGAAAATTAACATATTTCCAAACATGCTATAAAAAAAAATTTAAATCACCTGATCCCCACCAGAACTTCACTGACTAAATTGTTAAAGGGGAGGGGGAGGAACCCTGTACAACATCCCATCCAGATGGTACTTCCAGTGCTCCGTGGTCAGCCTGTTTATTAATGAACATCTGTTTTCCTTACAAAACAGGGTGGACTTTCTACTATAAATTCTCCTTTCATATATTTCTTGGAAAATGACATTAGGAGTTATTCGCTGTCACAGAGATAAGCCAAATTTATTTTTAATTTTGGAAACTGCATATTAATTATAATATTTCTGTCACTCACTAGATTATTGATGAATGTATCACTAAAACATACAGCTAGTTGAATATTGAAAAAACAAAAATAGGACTTTCTCTTTGAAGATATTTGGCTCCAGTCCCTTTCATTGTCCCTTCCTTTTAGCTTTCTGCATAACTGGATGAATGCTGCTGGTAAAGATGGTAATGGACATCAGACTTCAAAGCACTATACACATAGTGTTAGAGGTCCCCAAAAAGAATCATTATATTTCAGCCCATCACTGTCTGGTCATGGATAGTTTTTGAATAGAAAAATGGCTTTACCATAATTCAAGGTAAATTTCTCCTTAGTTATAACCATATCTTATAATTTACTGAACATTATACATTGGATTACATAAACTATTGAGATTTGGTAACCTAAAAGGCAATTAAAATTTGAAGACAGACTAGAATTATGACTACAGAACCATATGTAGGGCAATATTTTTATTACAAATGGGAATGTGACGGAAGATTTCAGTCCCATCTCACAATTTTGAAACACTACATCAAAAGAAGTTGAAAGGTAATGTTTTGATGCAACCACTTGAAAAATAAGGTTTCGATTTAAATTTTAAAAATTTGTCTATTAATGATATTCAACTTCTAAGGATCTGGAAACTCATCTAGAACATTTTTTTTTTCTCAATAAAATGTCTCTTTTAAAACTGTGTTGCTGTACAATAGTAATCTTACTATATCTTTCTTTTTGTGCTCTGACATTACCTTAGGAAAGAAGCAAGCTTGGAGCTGGTATATTTGCTTATGAAAAAATTTTCAAAGACAAAGACAAATTATTTTTGTTTGGTTGTTTGTGTTTTTTAAACAGGAAAATTTCATGCCTTTGAAGTTATAAGGAATACGTGTCTATGCATAGGGGGGTGTGTGTGTACAAGCACATCTTTGTTTCTATGTTCGGCCTGGTATTCAAAGTAGATGACTTATCTGCAGTTCAATGGCTATTACTATGACACATAACAGATCAAAACGGCGTGAATAAATGGCATATTACTTGTCTTCTGAAAGCCACAGTACCGAGGGCAGTGAAACTGTGCTACTTAGAAACCATGGCTCCTTGCTAGTTTCAAACTATGTAGCACAGCTACCATCAAACTTAGCTTTTCAGCTCCACCCGTGGCAAGATTTCAGACAAAAAATATGAAAAAATGGGCAAAAATACCCCAAGCAATCAAATGCATCAGACAAAACCCGGACAAAAACACGTGATTAGGTCATTACATTGTGTATGTTGTTCATCCTGCAATCTGCTCTTTCAAAAAAAGTGTGGACATTACCACAGGGCACAGGGCAAAGGAGGGCAGTACCGAACTCCAGAGAGGAGCTCTTGGGAAGGCATTTGGCCTTTATGAATTGAGGAGCTCACTTTTTCCTTACTGCTTTCTGTCCCAGGCACTTAGGATTGCCACAGCCGGACCTAACTAATCTCATGCAGGCAGAGAGGGACTGGCTCAGGTGCAGGTGTAGCTGGAGGACCCAGCCAGCTCAGATGCTGAGCAAGCCCCAGACACCCCAAAGCAGCAACCGGGCAGCTTCCAGCTTCCCCTTGTGTTTGCCATCCCCTCCTGCCCACTCCTCTCACTTGGGAGGATTGCACCATCCAACAACAAGATGCTCAGCAATGGACAAGAGCTCTGTCTCTGCTGCGAAGCTGTTGCTAGAACAGTTTTGGCATCCAACCTGCAGTTTTAAATAAGCACCTAGATACCTAAATGCCCCAATCTACACCCACAAGGACTTCAGGGAGCAAAGTTAAGCCTGGGATTGTTTTTTGTCTACAGATGATGAGCAGAAAAGAAATTTTAAATATCTGACCTTACATGCCACTGATACTGCGAGTGTAAAACCACACAGAAAGATCTTCCTTGAGGAAGGCTTGCAGCTGAATCATGGCGCAGAGACTGCTCTCGGGTCTCTTCCAAGTCCATTACAGATGACACAAGTCATATCATTTGTCTGTGCCTCACTGCCACCTTTGGACTACTCTGTTCAGGCAGTAAACAGTTTCCAGAAGGAATCATCTCTGGCTGTGTCTGTGTTGCTCTGAGTTCAGTGGAGCTCAGCTGAAGCAGTATTGTAACTATCTGTTTCTCTGCTGCAACAGCAAATCTCTAATTATAAGCTTAATTGAATGGCCTCAGAAACACGGCAGAGCACCATCTCCTATGCATATACATTTAATAAAAATGGGACTGCGAGACAGAGCTGTTACAGCTTGCATCTTTCAGAGAAAAATTAAACACAATAAGATATTTCAGGATTTTCAGGGTCAGTTCATGACACCCCTGCACTGCTGTGTGTGGGAGACATGCATTTTAAGCCCCAAGGTTCTTTCAAAAATCCTGGCCTCAGTAGTTAACGCTGTTTTATCACCAATCAAGCGATCCTTTCTAACCCTAGGGGAAGTCAGTGTGATCTGCTGGATAACAGAGTGGCCTGGAACTGTACGGATTTGCTTCTAATCCCAGCTATGCTATTAGTTAACTGGGATGACCTTGAGTACATCATCTCACTCTGCAAAGCTTTAATTCCCAGTATGAAAATGGAGACCCTGACAGTTGCTTCATTTTTAAAGAACTTGAAGATCTACTAGTAAAGATGTCTTAGGTAACAGACTAATATTATCATTAATAACTCACAGTTCTTACGCAATGTTCTCTGTGCCAAAGATTGAAGTCATTCAATTTGCGGAACTGCCATTAATTGCTCTCTTGCTTTTAAAAAAGCAGAATAAGACTTGAAAAACTCTTGCAATAGAAGTAGTGGGGGCAAAATCAAGACCAGCTTTCGTGTGATACTTGTGGAATATATTTTTGGTGCAATTGCTTACAGCAGAAAGAAGGTAGGTCCACTGACCTGAGGAACTTCCTCCCCATACTCTTTCAGGAGTGTCCTAAATGATATTTTTAAATGCTCTTTTCAGGTCCTCAATCACCAAGTCTCTAATTAATATGAAAAATATTTTGACCCTTTGCTCATTTCAGTATTTTCCTCAAAATAGTGTAATGCATTTTAATTAAATGCAAGCTTTAAGGTGCGCTGGTTTTTCTTTCCTCCCTGCACCTTCAAGGTACCAGGAAGCTGCAAAACAAAAGTCGCCTGTTTGCAGGCGTTTTTAAATGAAAGAGATTTTAAAAATGGCAATTCTTACGTGTGCAAAGCAAACGTTTGGTAGGTATGTTGCAAGTTCTCCTCCTTATTCCATAATTAGAAGTGAAATGTTCTTTAATGTTCAGTAATAACATTCAAGCTGTGCTATTTTGCAACTAATAATCATATACAACAGCACGGGGCATGATAGCTAGCAAAGTTTTTCCAGCTAAATGTATTGGCCACATCTATCTGCCTTATTTTCCAGTGCCTTGGCTTTCCAATCCAGCCTTTATGCTGCAAATTTGAGACTGAGTGGAGAAGGAGTTACTTACCTTTTTAAGGGAAGAGTTTTAAAGAAAGACTGCTGAGTAGCTCGAATCATTCCTGTACAGAGCAGTGTATAATAGAGTTATTTTTCTTGTTTTTTCGTGTCAAATAGAAAAGCTGGAGATGTGACTGCATGATTCCTTTAGTCCTGAAAAGCCCTAAGTTCTTTCCAAACTCACACGGTGTTATGCAAACGGAGGCGGGGGTGGGGGGGGAACCAAAACAAAACTAACAAACAAACAAACAAAAACCAAATTGAAACAAAACAAAACAAAGCAGAGGTCATCAAAACCTAGCAATGTGCATCAATTTTGCTTGCAAATGAAGGAATAAATTTATCATTGCAAAGGCTGCATTAGTTACCACAGATCTGCACCATTTCCAAGATTTCTCCGGGGGTGAGAATACAGCTTTCCAGAGCCAGCTTCTCCATTAGGCTTTTAACCGCAATGCTTCCTTGTTTTCCCAATGAGAAGTTAGATTTAGAAGCACAGGGAGGAGAAGCAAACACACAGAAAAAACACCAATCCTCTAGTTAAATTAAACTAAAATCTAGGTGAAGCCTCAGTGGGAAGCCTGCTGCACAAATTGGATCTCCAAATGCAGAAGAAATTAATTATGTGATGCACAGCAATGAAGTAAGCAACACCTTGAAGTTAACCTGGACAGAGTTATTGATTCAGCAAAAAAATAAGCACTTTGCTTCACCCTTTCTGTTGTTCTAATGTTAGCTTGGACTGTTGCCTGACCATTTCCAGCTAGCATTTAGTTCATTTGCAGCTGTTCTAAATGTGCACTCTTCCCCAACACATCTCACAAAAAAATGATCCCATCTGAGTTGATGTGTTGGTTTGGGAGAAAACACCACGTGTGCAAAAAAGAGTTTGTTGTAAACACAGCAGAGCAGACCTTGCCACCTCTGCTCAGCCACAGTCATGTTTCCTGCCTGCCTTTCAGCGCCACCTTCCACTTAGTGGCAGTGGTTTAAGTACTCACTTTGAGCTTTGAACCCCTAAATAATTTGGCTGCACCTCTTCCTAGAGATCCATCCAGTGGTATTGTCTTGACTGACAGAGCCCCGAATTACTTTGGAGCAAGCTCGGCTACCAGACACTTCATCTGAGGGATTCTTGGTTCCAGATTTTTTATTTCCCTCCTTGGTTTAGCAGAGCCAAGATTCATTGACCTTCAAGCCATGCCACTAAACCTTGCTGTTTTTCTTGGCTTTTCTCAAGGAGGCTACGGAGGCAGACCAAGTCACTATGGAACTTCATGCTGGAGTACTTTTTCAGATATTGAGCTAATAAAGTCTCTGTACTTTATAATGATTGCTGTTGTGTCTGAATTTTCTGTCAAGTGCCTTAATACAAACCAAAAACAGTCAATCGATATATTGTTCTTTATGGACAATGATAAAATTCCATGATTTGCTGGTGGCTCATCTTTTTTACTTCAGCTTCGACTGCTTTACAGGAACCTGAAAGAAATTAGGACATATTTAAAAGTAAAAATTTACCACTTGCTTCTTACTCGGCAGACTAGTCAGGGCCAAAACATTGCACATAGAAGGTTCTAATCAAGTTTCTCTTTTCCTGTCCTCTACTTTGCAACAATGAAGACAAAGTAAAACTTTCCACTGTCTTAATTAGGAAGAAAACAACCTTGTTGCAGAAGGAAAATAAGGCCCTCCCCACCAGCACTGCAGAGTCCTTTCAGCTGACTCACAAACGGGCCTGAAAGAGCATGATCTCACTTTGCAGAAAATCCTAACAGCTGACATCTTGTGGATTGAAGTGTGTCAACACTAAAGCATTATCCTTTACAGTAGGAAAAAACGTTACAGTCACGAGGCTGGAATGAAGATACAGAACTCTTAAGTATGGCAATGCATTATTTCACTTTAAGAAGAAGTGAAAATGTAGATAGATTCCCTGAAAAATTTTCCCAGGAATAAAGTCTGTTAGACTGTGAAATATTTTAGAACAGAGAGAGTCTCAAGTAGAAGAGGGGAAAAGTAGTCAGAAAATCTATGAAGCCCATTGAAGACTTCTGTTGTATTTATTAATTCTAGGCAAAACCCCAAAAGGACTAGGTTCATGAAGGGAGTTAGACTTGGCACTGTAAACTTCGTCCTTGCCTTTTATGTGATTAACCTGGGCACCTAATGGAAATGCCAACTATGGGTCAGGTGCCAGCAGTCAGCTACAGGTGGAATTCAAAGAAAATGGCATGGTGCACAAAAAAAAGCCTGAGACAGCTCAGGTGAATTGTGCTCATAAGCAAAAGAAGTGGCATAAGGCCTGCTCCTCAGATGAATTTAGGGGCTTGACTCTATAAACTGGAGCTCAGCATTTCTCTCCCCTGGAGTTTTGGAGCCGTGTAGCATTCCCTGGATTTTGAAGAAGCATGCAAGAAACCAAGCCTCAAGTACTTTCTTCACCAAAGCAGAGTTTAATTCTCCCACATCCTAGCTTGCCACTCTAAATAGCTTATATTAATTAAGCTAAGAGAATAATTACCTCCATATTATGATTTCTGAGCAGTATAATCTATTAAAAGAATCCCTAGCATATTAAATCCTAGTTGCAGATACAGTGAGTCCTACTAGGTCTTAAGCACAGGCTAAGCTGAAAGTGCTTTCGCATTATCAAAACAGCTGATTTTGCATACAATACGAAAATAATAGCCAAGAATCTATGTAATTAATCTGAGGGTCTCTCTAGCATCAAAGAAGAGCTCTGAGGTTTAACAATTCATATGTGAGTATCTACAAAGACAGCTAGTCACACAGACTCTCCCCCTCCCCAGGTTATGATGGTAGCAAAATGAAAGTACAAAACCCTGAAACAGAATTACTTTCTGGCTTGTACTTTCAACTTCCAATATTTGACCTTGGATTATCACTACTAGAAAATTTTCCTTTGCTAAAAAGCTCTCTATATCCATGGGTCACCCATGATTCTGTCCCTCTGAATGCCAAACTATCTGACTATGTCAAATATCATGACCCTGAGCATGGTTTGAACTTCAATTTCTCCAGTTCAGCACCTTCATTTCCAAAGGGGAAGGAAACTACCATTTTCAATAAATAGCAAAGAAACCAGTTTTCCTATCCCTGTATCAGTGACCAACACAGGAAACAGTGGATTCTCAGAATTTTATTTGAGACCTGGAGTAGAAGAACAGCACAAGGCATTAGATATGAAGTGGACTAAGAGAGCAAGAAGCATATGAACAATGAAAACCTTGACGGTCTTAATATATGATACTACATCATTATGATTTCAGGTAGCCAGTTCAGTTAAATGCAGTTAAGTGCTTAAGTGACAAAAAACCAGAAAAGTTAGTCAAAGTTGTCATTGACTTTGATGTCTATTTTTAACACACTCAGTCCCTTGGTGCCACTAAGTTGTTGCAGGTTAATTAATGATGGCATAAATGTAAAGAGCTTTACATTTCTTTTCATTTAGGGAACGCAGACTATACTTCAAGAAAAACAGAAACCTCACCAATCTCAGTTATCCAAAATGATTCAGAGCAAAATATAGACACAAAGTCCACCATTAATACTGTAGGGCAAGGACATTGAGTATGACTTTGTTCAGAAAAAGGGGCATACCATTCCCAATGAATAAAGTTAATCAATTCTCTAGGCCTTTTTTTTTTTTTCTCCATGGGTTACCTGTTAAATCCCAGTTACTTCAAGTTTGCTTAATGTAGCCCTTGGATTCTTCATAAACATATGGCACAAATATTAATGAGTCACTGTTGCCCCAATGTAATTGGTCATCTAACCAAATGGCTCTGTTTGCATTCCTTGATTGGATTACCTCATTTTCTTTACAGAAGTGTCTAAAAATTGATTGTAGGTTGGTTTTTTCAGGAGGTTTTTTCATTACCAACCTCATCTTCCCCCAAACTCCCTATCCTAACTCACCATCCTTAAAATTATTTCTTAACCCTTATGTTCCTATGCAACAAGATCATTCTTTTTCTCTAGTTTTAATTATCTACCTATGATAATGAGCATCGCTATGGTAGCATTAGCTAAAATGAACTCTCATGGATGTTATTTGCACACTTGTGATTAACACTTTTTCACTTTTTCCTTCCTTGACTTCAGTTGCTCAGCTAAATATTCACAAATTAGAGCCTACAAGAGGGTGTATATTCCAGTAAAACAAGTATATATTATTTTTGGTTTTGGGTTTGTTTTTTTTTTTTTTTTGTATATTCATCTTGCTGGAGGCAAAAGAAACCCCTAACATCTATAAAGATCTGAACCACACATGACAACAACCATTCCTCCTAGAGTTAAATGCTAATACTTTTAGATAAACAGAACTTATTTATAATAACACCATCTGCGGGATTCTGATAATGTTGGGGGAGGAGATTAATTTATCTTGCATTTTAAATAGAGATGGCCGCTAGCATAAAAATCCAGATCTAGCTTTTAGCCACCCAGTTATCAGGCAATTTCACATTCAGGGTACTACATCCCTCACCAGAATGTCTCCATAATACCAATGGACAAGTGCTAGGAGGTGACATAATTGTAGCCCAGATCAGTTCATCCTTCTCCCCAAAGCATACAGCATGCCCAGATGGAGCACAATGCAGAATTCTCCCAGTAAAGAAAAGATCTAAGAGTTAGGACTGGATCTTATTTCTGGGTTTTTAATTAGCATATCATATGACATAGGGGTCTTACCATTTTTTTTGTAATCCATTGAGGTTACTACTGTACTTAATTGTGTCAGGAAAACAGTATGGAGCTTCACTTCCAGACAGAGGCTTTCAGACCCAGCAAATCTTGACTAAAAGACTACATGACACGTACATAATATACTCTACTCCAAACCTGTTGCCATCCCTTTCTTTTTCCTCGCTTAGTTCTGGGTCACTTGTACAGCACAAATAAAAGAGGCACACCTAGGACAGGAAACCACATGAGCCGCTGTACTGTTATCTCTTGCTCAGTATTTCACTTGATAAGTTGCCAACTTTTATTATCCAAAGTATTGGCTCTTATAGACCCAATATTATATATTAAATATATATTTTATACCAAGAGCTACCACAACCATAGTCGCTGAAACAGAAGTGAATGGTATGTGTGAGTAGAAAAGGAAGTCCTCTCTCTCCCAACAAGGCAAGGTGACCTGGGAATTAAGTGTCCCACACAATGCTGTGGAGGCACTGGTTCTGTGACACACCACAGTCCTCACAGCCACAGCCTGTGGGGAAAGGAAAAGAATGCTGTGACTTTAGATCCTACATCCTGCTTTCTTTGGAATACAAACTCCTTTACCCACCTGAACAGTGACAGTAGATGGTGTATTTAGTTAAAGAAACCTGAAATGCCACAAAAATACACTAAGCAGACAAAATCAACATTGAATTCCATCTACAATGATTTTTAACTCAGAATCACAGTATCACAGAATATTCTGAGTTGGAAAGGACCCACAAGGATCAAGTTCGACTCTTAGCTCTGCACAGGACCATCCCCAAGAATCACACCATGTTCCTGAGAGGATTGTCCAATTACTTCCTGAATTCTGTGAGGTTTGGGGCTGTTACCAAATGTCTGGGGAGCTGTTCCAGTGCCCAACCACCCTCTGGGGGAAGAACCTTTTTCTAATATCCAACCTAAACCTCCTCTGACACAACTCCAGGCCATTCCCTCAGGTCCTGTCACTGGTCACAAGAGAGAAGAGATCAGTGCCTGCCCTTCCACTTCCACTAAGGAGGAAGTTTTTCAGTATCTCCCAGAATATCCTTCCTCATAGCTTTACCGAGAGGAGAGGAGAGGAGAGGAGAGGAGAGGAGTAAAAACATGATTCTCAAAAATCAAAATTAGTCTTGTTAAAATAAGCCAAAACAAAAGTCAGTTATCATATACCAGCATTTCCTTCCTGTGACTTTTTAATTTACTGACTACATCACTCTCACAGCCCTTTTGATTAGAGAACTTGAATTCAGTCTGCAAAGGCAGGGGGAAAAGGGCACATTTCAGTAATGAGTGACTGCATATGCACAAAGACATCACATGAACAAAGAGGTATCAACAACCAAGATCCTTGAATTTTGCTAAAATTTGAGTATTTAAGTAAAGTTGAAAACCAATATTCTTTTTATGTTTTTTTCACTTAGTGCCTAGGGTTTGCAGGTGTGGAAAAAAAATGGATCTATAAATAAACTGCATGAAATTCTTTACATTCATCTCTGAGTTGGACAAGAGGGTTGCAGAGAAAAAATGGCTGCTGTTCGTGCCAGACAGGACACTGTACACTTGTATATACAATGCATGCCTTGGAAACATAGCCAAGCTAATTTAGGTACTGGGATCAATGTAAAAGTGTTAGTGCCACCAGCACCACCAAGGTGAATTTGGTCCCAGGTGTCTGCACCTCGCCCAGGTACCTCCCCACAGTGCTCCACGAGATGCTCTGCACAGACACACACACACCTTCTGCGACATGCTGCGAGGTGTCTGAGAAGCAAAGCTGGTAAGTAGATGCAATGCCGCAAGAGGAGAGATTGAGAGACAGTCGAGAAAGGCTCCGATACATCTAAGGCAATATCACGTACGTGTGAGCACTATGTGTGAACCTGATACGTGTCAGGCGGCATCATGTAAGTAGCAGTGCGTATGTGTGCCTAAGGATTTTTCAGTAAATAGCCAAATATATCCACATCTCCTGGTCACCCTACGCCAAGCTCCCACTCCAGATCTCAGAAACAACAGCAGTTCAGGAGGGCAGGACCTCCAATGCTGCTGCACAGGAATGGATCTGAGAGAGCAGCAACAATCATGAGGGAAACGAGGATCGGAAGCAAGGGAAGGCACTTGTATTTGTGCTTGGTTTCCTAAGAGCTGTGTACGTTTGTGGCATTATGTCCCTTGAAAGCACGCACTGGAAAGGAGTGACAGCCGTTGGCTGATCCCCACAGGAGAGGGGAGTGGGGTGTTGCAAAAGGCGGACTCGCTGGAGCTCTGCACTCCCTTTGCCCAGGCAGAAATCCAGGGGAGGCTACAGGGAAGTGAGAAATCACCCCGACAACACATTTCACCTGGCAGTCCGACATTGTTTATCAGCATAATAAAAAGTGCCAATACTTACCACCTGTCTAAAATACGCAGTAATAATAAACAGAGTTACAGGGCATATTATGGTCAATGATGAGATATTAATTTATAGCCTTGGAAGGAGGGAAGGAAAGCAGAGGCTACGGTGCCTTATGGGGACAAAGCTTGCTGGGGATGAGGCCAAGGCCTTTTCTTCTCTGATGAGAATGAATGGAAGATTGCATCGAGATTTTTGTGTGTGTGTGTGTGGCCTTTTTTCTACTCTTAAAATAATACCCCTGCTAATATGATCAAGTTACAGAAATAAACAGCCAGGATATTGCGTTTCCATTCCTATGGCAGCCGGTAATATCCGCACGAGAGCATTCGTTGATTTTGTACAGAATTAAAGACAAATTAATCCAGGCGCATGTTTAGGGGTAGGTCAGGGCTCCCTGGGGCCAGGACAGTGGGGGATCCCCATGGGAATCTGTCAGGGTGGGTCCTGGCAGGCAGGAGCCAGAAGCTGAGAGGCTGAAGACTGGCCCTGGTGCAGCACCTCTGGGACAGGGGCTGACAGCCCTGGGGGTTGAGATGGGGTCCTGGGCCACAGGCAGGTGAGGGTGGCCCCTGGGGTTGGGCAGGGACAGGCAGAGCTGTGGATGCTCTCAGGACCCTGGCAACCAAAAACATGCAGTGCCTTCTCACCAGCCTCTGCCCCACTGACTTAGCTTTTCACTCCAGCTCTGAACTAGAGCTTTTATGGGGCGTTTTTTTCTTCTCACTTTGGGCTGTTTCCCCCATGGAGAGTGAGAAGCCATCCATGAGCTGTCATTGCCACCAGCACCATACGCCCGGCAAAGGAAGGAAGGTCTCAGGATGCACAGGGCTTTCCAAGTGCTGCCTAAAACCTGATAAAACCTTATTACTTCCAGTGCAAATTTGGATGTGTGGACTCTTTGCCAAGCAAAAATATATAAATTCTCTGTGCACAGAAGCACTTTTATCTGAAAAGTCCAAAGTCACCTTCTACCCATGAATAAGAGCTTTGTGAGTATCCCAGTATGACAGAAATTGCAGGTCGTTGTTATAAGCCATGTACTTAAATAGATTTATTCTATTTCTTAATTTGGAAAAGCAACAGTTATCTTCCAGGGCAGGGTTTCACTTTTTTATCCTTGGAGTTTATACAGAAACTTGCTGTGGTCAATCAGGCCACCCACGTGGAACATAACCTTACAAAAATCACTGATTATCTGCTTAATACTAAGAACTTATGTTGTGTTTTGCCTTGAGGTTAACATCACCTGTGAAAACACTATCATTTGAAAAGACCAGACTATGTATAGAATGGTAAGGGCTGACACTGAGTCACTCAACAACTACATGTTTTTCTGTATTATGGTACTGGTTAAGAACATAGCTGGGAAATTTTTGGAAAAAAAAAAAAAGCTTCTTTTTGGCCACGAAATTTCAATTAGCTAAAGTTTAGTTGAAGGTAATGGCCATCAAAGGGGTTCACTATTTTCCAGAAAATTATATGACTTGAGCATATCTTAGGAAATAACTGTAAGTTTAAATCTAAAGAGGTGAATGTCTTCCTACCATATCAACAGCTTCCTACAGGTAGCCCTCGACCTATAACTTCAGACCTGCAGTGAAATGAGGAGGCAGCCCTATACGTAGAAATGTGGTTATGTACAGCAGCAGCCAAGAGCTCCCTTGCTTATGTGTGGGGCCATCTAGGATCAGACTGGGGTTTCATTTCACTGGGGTTTCACTTGATTGTCTTGCAGCACAGCTGGGAGAGGAAGGCAGATGGAAGAACACACCTTCCTCTGACTTGTGCCCTCCTGTTGGAAGGTGAAGATGGACTCCAAGCACTCATGTACAGGAAGGAAAAAGAGTGAAGTGAAAACCAGACGTCCTTGGGCCACTTGCAGGGTGAGCAGAGGCGACAGCTCTAGCATTTAAAGAAGTGGGGGGTGCCTTAAAGCCTGGCTCGAGCTCTTTGCCACAGGTTGCCAGGGTTAAGCAGATTAATGGTCAGGTTTCTAGCCGTGTTTTGGCTAACTCTAACTCATCCAGACATAGATTTTAGCAGAACAAACAACTCCTAGCAGTCATGTTAAATACAACTCGTATTCAAATACCTGTGGCCTGATAAAAATCCTCCTGCAGTGAACAATAATTAGGACATTATAATACAAGTGAAAGTCCCAGAAGAGAGAAACACTGAGATGGTGCTATTTAAATGTAAATACAAATTTTGCTAATGGTCTTGCAGAAAGATTGGGAGCTTCATTCAGCTTTTGGGTCAGAAGTGTTTTACTACAAAGAGCACTAGAGAGCAAAGATGCATGAAAACAATTTTCCTGTCTGATTATTTGGGGCAGGGATTAGACCCATTCATTGCTTCCCTGTACATTTGTTCCATCTTTCTGTAGCATAATATGTGGTGTCACTTTTGGAAATGAAATAAAGTCTCACATATTGGTGAATTTGAGAGCAAACGAGTTCTAGAAATCCCACTTGGAAATTTTCTTGGCGTGCCATGTGAAGTCAAATGCAAGATTTCCACATCACTCCCCCCCGTCCTTTAGTTCTCTTAAAATTATTTAGAAACAGCCTTACTGCCTACCAAACATCTATGCTCTCTCTCTCTCTCTGTCTCTCTCTCATACACGTACACACCCCCCACACTGCCACACTGGTGTGTGCATTCATCTCTCCAGCTGTGTCCTGGAGGTTCCTGGGAGCCTGAAGGGAATGCTCATGAAACATGACTTTCACAGATTCTCCGTCCATCTGGAACACTAGGGCAGCATATGGCGGGCAGCACAGTAACTGTTTGTGGACATTTCAGACTTTTTTGCCTTGTATATTACCTGATTAAGGTAAGACAGGACGTGCTGATATAAGTCTCTTTCTCCCACGTTAGCCCTCTCCAATTTTATTTTTCAATTTAAAAAGAAAGTATGTTTTGGCCAGCCCTGCAGGGATAGTATCCCCTGAAAGCTACAAGAATGTTCACATAAACACATTGCTGATACAATTATACCAGCTTTGCATAGACAGAGATAAAAAAAGAAAGGTGTGCTAGGGAAGAATGTTTTTTAATATAAATTGTAGGGTTATCCCTGGGGCTGGAGAAAAAAGTACAGTTAAAAAAAAAAAGATTAGGAAATAATAACTAAAGCTGCATGCTTTATTACTTCAGGTAAAAATATCTTATGAATAATATAATCATTGTCTCTGGTTATTGGGTATGAAAAAGATAAGTGTAATCAGTGTACTGTGATACAGGAACATTAACACTTTCACATTGACTGGATACAGACTTAGAAATGAGTTAAGAATCACTGGGTCATCTAAGTGGAGGATTATTCTACACACAGGCCCCTAGGTCAATTTAAATTATTTAATTCATCTTGGTGACCGCAGGGGCCTAACCATCCCTGTGCCTGCATTTTTATCTTGCAGTCCTCTTAGCATAAGTTTAATTCTGGGAGATCAGAAAGGCTAGACTAACAAGACAGTGTACCAAAATGCAGGCACTGGCTCTTGTAGGGTTAATGATAGAACCACAAAGAGAAATGACTCAAATTATACCAAGGACGTTTTATTACCAAGCAGCCTTAATCAGTATATATATTTTTTTTTTTTTTACACATTATTATACCAAGGGTCCTTTCAGTGCTCATTGGCTTGTTACAAGCATTAAAGGAGGGGACGATGCTTTGCAATTAATTCCATGTCTTACCCTGAGTCTTGCTATTTTCTTTGAAAAGAGTTGGGAGGAAGCAGACAGATGCAGCTGAAAGCTGTCCAAAAAATATACTGGAAAAGAAGGTGAATAAGTTCACTGGCATGCCACCCTTTCACTCATTTCTTTCACAGACAATTAAGATCAGTAGTCATTTACCCTCAGACCATAGTTAGTGCCAGGGCGTGCAGGGCTTTTGTAACCCAACCCCACTATTTGTGAACACCGGGCTGGTTTCACCAGGCTGGGTCAGTATGTGTAATACTCACACTGACGTGTTTTAGAGCTGTGAAAATTTAGCACTTTGGCTCTATTTCATCAGGTGAAAGATATTTTAAGATAACTAGTAGTTAGTAGAATTTCTCTAGAAGTTTCAGCTCTGGTGGCTTTGTAGCTAAGAGAAAGAAAGAGCCCAGTAGGGCCAAAAGAAAGACACCAAAGCACTGATGATAAAAATCAAGGAAGAGTTGGTGGCTACAGTCTGTATTGAATTATTGACAAATATAGCCATGCTTCAATTTGAATTTAAATTGTTGGCTATACAATCAACTGTAAGAGCATCTTGATCCCAGAGAAAAAAAGATGAAAAACCTGCTCTCAAGTAAGATGCAACTCTGTTGAAGAAAACTAATCAATGATCCTGTGGGCTGATACAATATGCAGCCAGGCTGTGAAATTTCCAAAGGCCTTGTGTTTATTTTCTGGGAAGCTAGGAAATTCATGTTATCCATTTAGTCATGCTTTACAACGGATCAATAGGTTTAAGCTTCGCATTGGTTTCACTTGTGATGTGAAGCTGATATTCTCATAGATATTAAGGTATTTCCCTCTGTCTGGTGCTCTTTGACCAAGCAGATGGTAGGAAGCTACAAGGTCTCTGCTGTCCCCTCAGCCGTGAAAAGCTTCAGCTGAAGTAATCACGGTTTAGTGACCAAAACCCAAGTTTTAAAAAAAGAGAAATTACCTAGACTGAATATCTTCCTAGTATGATATTTAAGGATGAAACAAGTAATGGAGAATTGACAGCTACCTGACTTCATTATGTGAAGCGTTATACTCCAAGTTTGGACAGCAGCAGCAGCTAAGGAAGCACCATCCAAGGCACTGTTACACACGCTGTTGAACGTTGCCTATCAGGTGGGATTCAAAACTTGATACATATTGTTTTGTAGCTCCAAAAAAAAAAAAAAAAGCCCAGAAAAGGAAATTATGTGAGGCAAGTTGGGTCTCTTATACTGCTCTTTTCCCTTATCCAACTCACATTATTCAGTTCACTTTAAATTCTAAGCATAATAACATCCCAAACCTGATGGATAATTTACCAGAAACAATCAATTTTTTTCCTGTTTGTTGCCTGCAGATCTGTACTAGCTCAAGGTTGTGTGTTGAGTGACTCAGCCTTGGCTTGCTCAAAGCAAATTCACAGAAGGTTTCCTCTCGGGAACTTTGTTTTAAGTTCAAGCCAAAACCTGATTCGTATGAAGAGTTAAATCTGGTAGTCTGTTTGGTTTGTGGTTTTTTTCCCCAAAAGTAGATCAGAAAGCTCAGGCACTTCTGCAGTGCCAAAGAAATTCAGATCTGGATAAAGCTTCTGCAATTTTATATCACGGTAAGGTTTCAGAACTGGTTAAAAATAACTGATGCAAAAAGAGCAAGAAAACCTCATGGTTCTGGAGTAAGAAAACAAAGGGTTGTTTTGTTTTTCTGGGGTTTGAGGGGGTTTTTTTAATAATTAACTGCTGAGAAATCAGCCTTGACACTATTCCCAGAGCTAGTGTTCCCCCCTCTCGCAGATTAGCCTGGGTTACTCTTGGTGGTTTCACACAGCTCATTCTTTTTAGCAAGCCAACCTTTTCCACCAATGTCAGAAAAAGGACCTCTCTACTATCTCTGTAAAAACTCGTTTATATGCAGATTTATGCAGTCTATAGGTAATGTTTCAGGGGAAACCCAAGGTGGAAATTGTTGACTCTATATGTACACTGTTCAATGTGCACCTGAAATGATGGTTGATCAATGCTATTCAATGCTATTTGATAAGAGCAATTTTTTTAGTACTTATTCTTTCTTTTTAGTTGGAGATTCATAGCAGTAATGATATTTTAAAATAAAACCAGTTTCATTTCAAAAGGTCACTTTTCCAGAATTTATTCAAATTTACAGGCTGTAAGAAGAGTCCTACAAAATACTACACTTTAGTCAATCTTCTAGAAGAAAACAAATATTTCCTGAAATTAAATCAGAGTTGCTAGACACCATGAAAAACAAAGAAACAGACAAAAAACCCAGAGGAATCTGGACAAGACAGTAGTTTAAATAGAGAATTGGGGAAGTCTCGAAACAAAATGCTATAGGCCAGCTGCAGAGCACGTTAACTGGAAAACTTTAGAGCACCTATTGAAAAGTATTTTGAAAGCATCCGTGGGTCAAATATTCATCTACTGCTTATCCAAAATGCTCAGGAAAATCAATTTTTTTATTTGCTATCTTCTTTGAATTGGCCAAGAGGCCTAGATGCCCACAAGTGTAAAACTGCCTCTTCCAAAACGTTATAGAGGAAGTGTTATCACCCAAGTGCAGCAAAGCTCCTTCTTGCAATCAGTATTTTCCTTTTATTGAAAAAATTCTTTGTTTTCCATTGCTGAATAAGTTACTTCTCTACCGAAGCTTCAACTTTAGTCCTCTTATCCCTCAAATTAATGGAGGAAAGTGAAGTTTATAAATACACTGGAGCTTGTAATACTAGAAACACTTGCCTGTGTTTGCAGCTCCCCAAATGCACAGCCTCATTTGCTGCCCAATCAAACCCAGTAGTTGTAACAGTTACCTATGCAGGTCTTACTCTAGAGTTTAAAATTCCCCACCTACAATATATATAGTTAGTCTTAATAAATAAATGACTTGGAGTATGCATTATATATCATTCAAATCCACGAGGACACAAATTATGTATAATACATTGGCTGTGTAATTTATTTATTAAGCAAAACGTGAATTTTCCATGGTTGTGTTTTGAGACACAGTTTGTCACATACAGCTAAATGATGTATTCTTATTAGTCCCACTCAATTACCAAGTCATCCCTCTGTGCACTGTATATTTGTTAATGATAGTGCCACAACGCTGCATCTACAATACCTGTGATTTTAGTGATTCATAACCACTCACTAAAACTGTGAAAATGATAAATTGACTGCTGTTGATTAAATGCCGCCAACAGTGTGTTTCGTATGTGTTTGTTGCAGTTAGGAGTTAAGGAAACAGCATTGCTCCAATCATTTAAATATCTAATTAAGCAGAACCCTGTCTAGATAGAAAGAGCTTGTTGGAATGAAATATCATTAAAAGAAAAAAGAAAAAATAGTATAGCACTGATTTTTTTCATGTATGTACATAAAGACTTTTCATCTCAATCCCACTGGTCATAAATATGCCATGAACAAAACAAGACCAAAAGATAAAAATTAAAAAGGCTGAAGAACTTGGAGTGGAGTCCTCTAGACTCACTGCACAGCTGCACATGGTTGATTTGATGGCTTTAGCTGATACCCAAGATTAGTTTGAAACAACGGTGGACTCCAGTAACATTAAGGCAGCCCTTAATGACAGCCCTTAATGACAGCCCTTAAGACTGGGGCAAACAGAGAATGGAGAGGAGAGGATGGGAAGAAGCTGTATTCCAGTAAAGCAAATAGCACCCCTCAGCTGTAGGGAAAATAGCACTTCCCACTGTAGGGAAAAATGTGTGCACATTTGTAGCAAAGGAATGGCAGAAGAAGAGGAAAATATCTCTTTCAAACTTCGATTAATTATTTTTATTGCTTTGCTTAATGCTTTTTTTTCTGCCTTTAGATTTATCCTATATAGAGTCCTCAAGCTGGAAGAAGAGTGGAACAAGACCAAAAGTGGATGTTTCTGTGCCAACAATTTGACTTCTAGCTGAGGATGCTGGAGTAGACAGAGTAATAAAATAAAGACTTGCCAACTTATGTCATCTTATTAAGATGAATTAGAAGGGGCTTTTTTCCCCTCCCTCATTTTGAATTTGGAGGTAAGTAGATAGAGACCACAGTAGATTAGAGATTTCTCTTTTTTGCTAACCATTTTCCACACAAGCAATGCTTCCATATTTCTGTAGCTAAATTGTGACTTTCAGTTCAAATCACTTTGCACACTCTGTGGCCAGAAAACTGCCTGCTTAACAGGAAAAGCAGGGGTGGGGGGAATATCTGGTTCAAAGCCTTTATCTTCTATTGTCCATTGTATGACCATGCCGTGACCAAAAATGCTTCACACTTGAAATCTGCAAAGAACACATATGTGCATTTTATTACAATTCAGGAGTGAAGGTCTAAGCCAATTCTGCCTAAACTTTAACTTGTGTCCTCAAGGATAGTAAATATTCTAGACATGATGCTTATGCCACCAAATCACGTCCTACAGCAGTGTCTTACTGTTATGGCAAGTATTGTTTGTTTTTCATTTTGTTTTCAATAGGTATTCTCTTTCTACGGAAAATGTGCCCATCCACATGACTTCCTGCTTCTATACCACTGAAATCGCAGTCAGAGTTTTGTAGAAGTCATTAGGACATTAGGAGCAAAGCAAAGATATTTGTCTTTCCCAGCAACTGCTTTCCACGAGGTGAACAAATATCGTGATAAAGAAAGCAGCTCCAGGCAATGCAGCCCTGACAGGGACAAAATAGTTGTTGAGGTGGTTAACGCTATGGTTAAACTGACATGCCTAAATTAACAAAGAAAATAGGAGTAAATATTGTAATGTGCATCGAGTGTACCTCTGAAATTTAGACTAACACCCTATGTTCAGAGCAACAAATCATCCAATCCTCTTCTTAGTCAAAGGGACTGTTAAAAATATTTTGCCCATAAAACTTTTTTGTTTTTATCTGTAGAATTGAAAGTGTGTATTCCTCTTTACCCTGTACATTTATATGCCACAAAGACTAGAATAGTAAATATTGTTCTCTTACAGAAATCTCAAGCTTTTCCCTCCAGTCCAGTAAACAGTGATATTGGATAAATCACTTCCCTGAACCACAGAAGTCAGAAATGAGACTTGTCTACGCAGGCTCCACCCTCACACCTCCATGAGTAGCAGTGGATTTATCCCAACATAGCAGAGCGGAATCTGTTGTTCCGTGCTAAATTTCACATAGCAGCAAAGAAGTTAAATGCTATAAACTAGCTACAAAGTGCAGCAAAGCAGCAAGGCCCTCATTCCTTGGGATCCATGCAACTATGCAGTCTCACCTGCCTAAAACAAGTAGTCCTATAGCTGACAGTGGTCTAGAAGAACCAAAGGACCAGTCTGGTTTTAAAGTTTATTGTTTGGCTACATGTGGTAATGCAGGCAGAGCAGCACTGACCTTAGCACAGATTAATTCACTCTCTCAAGGAAAAAGAAGCTTCTGACAGAATCTCCTGGGTTTTCTAAGAAGAGGCTCTGTTTGTGAGTAAACATTAAAAAAAAAGGATAAAAACCTAGAATAAAAAATAGCTAAAAGACTTGAAAATTGTTTAAGGAAAGAAAGAAAACCCTTTTAGTCCATGCTAAGTGTGGTCAGAGGCTCTTCTCAGCCCGACATTTCCGCTACAACCTCCACCTGAAGCTCTGATCAGTTTGCAAAATCTTTATGAATTATTTCTTGGGCAGCACTGAATTCCTGCAGTACTCCAGAGGATAAGCTCCTGAGGACAGGTATACAAATTACCAATGAGGAGCAGGCTACTCAGTGCAGACTTTCAGAAGCCCTTGGAAAAGGCCATGTCATATCAAAAGAGCAACCAACAAAACCAACAACTCGAGGACATAACTCACAACTGCCAAAGAACCCCACTGTTCACTAATTCAGTGACCTGCCACAAACAGAGAGGAACTTGATAGAAAACACAGAAGTAGGGGAAAACAAAACAAAAAAAAAGGCAAGTAAGTATCCAACAAAACCCCAGACATTTCTGGGCTAGGACAATCTAGGGAGAATGTGCATGTGGGGACGGGTGGGTGACAGTTCACGTATATTGCTATGTACATGCACATCAGCCAATTGCCCAGGGAGAGGGCACGGAGAAGAAAAAGCTCAAGGGTGCTAGAAAAGCTCCTGCTAGGGTTAATTTGTTCTTCCACGTGGGTTTTGCACAAGGAAGTATCCAAAGCACATCCTCCATCTTTACTACAGCAGTAACTATCAAGCAGATATAGGAAGAAAAGACAAAATTTTCCCCAGGCCAGAGACTGGAGAGATTGGGAATTAATGTCTTTTCGCTGTTTTTTCCCCGTGTTTACCCCAACCAGACCCTAAATGCAAACCCTGAGTCTTGCCACAATAAGAATAATAAATCTATTATGCACCAATGGAAAGGAGAGCTGGAAGCATGGTTGTGTGTCTAAACTGGCAAGAAAGCACTGCATAATATAAGTCTCCCGATTTTTCATGACAGATTCACCATCCCAGCAATTAAATACTTTAAAAAGGCCAAATCTCATGTTATTTTGCATCTGAAAGCCTGCAGGAAAAGAATAAATAAAAAGCATTGCATAGAAGTGCCACACATTAATACTTCAAACACAAAATTCTACACTATAACAGGATCCTATTGAAACTTACCTTTCAGACAAAGTGCCTAAACAGATCTTAACTATAAATAATTGGGGGAGAGGGGAGTAAAACAACAATTTTGACAAAATAAAAACCCAAAGTATTAGGTGTCATAGAAAATGCACATGTCATTCTTCCATAAATAAAGTTGCTAAGCAGATTTACTGTGAAACAATTTACGCTGTGTTATGTAAATGGCAAAATTCTTAAGCCTGCTTGGTTGTAAAGAACAAACCTGTGAAAAGAACCCATTTTTACCATCAGTCACACCATACATTTAGCAGGTGTCTATTTTACCCACAAGCCTTGCAAATAAATACATAAATTGCCAAATGTTTTAGCTATTGTAATAAAGTTTTTCTGCTCATTATTTTCTAAAAGAAATGAACAATTGCTTTATTAGACCTGGATGGATGTCCCTTTCCAATTTCTTTGTAATCAAACAGAAACTTGGCAGTGAACCAAAGCATTTGCTCTTTAGAGAACACAATGTTTTAGCTACTACTTAGCTACTCCTTCTGTAAAACACTCTTGTCAAGGACTCTATCATATCATGAAGTGTACTCATTATAGAGAACAAACTTCTCAGCTGGCCTTTTGCTTACCCACTGCACAAGCAACACTGAAAGGCAGATCAGACAAGAACAGATATTGCTGGTTAGAGCCCTGCTTTTGTTTGTGGGTATGAAAGCAGATAAGAAGCACTGAATGAGCAGGGTGGCTACAAGTTACTCCTTGCATGGCATGTCTGTGAGTCACATTATAGCTTCCAATATCTATGATCAGCCATTACTGCTAAATATGTGCTTCCGTACATTTTCCAATATTAACTCTTCTTCCTCCGTCAAAAGGGAAAATTGGAAAGTTTTCCATTCCCTCAAGTTTCAAATAGTTATAACAGGAAGATCAATCCACCTTTCAGTTCATTCCTGCTTCAGGCCCAGTATTTATTTTCTGTGCACATCTGCAGGAACAGAAACATCAAGTGTTCAAATGCTTCTGAAAAGGGTGACTGCAGTCATAACTCAAATGGTTTGAAGCCAATGCAAGCATAAGAAATTACTCTTCCATACTTGCTTGGTCTATATGGTGGTGTCCAAAAAAAAGGATGGATTGAAGGTAGGCAGAAGATGCATTGGTGACGCAATGAGAAATAAAACGCCAACAGTTCAATTGGTCATGCTGGCATCACACATCTTTGATATTAACATTTGAATTCAAACACAGCACATATTCTTCTACCTACCCAGACCATGCAAATGAAGAAACCAGGCAGCACAGAGGCATAATGTGCTCCTCTGCTTCCCCATCAACATCTAACTGGGACATACCCACAGAGGCACCAGGTTTGCACCTGCAAATCAATGCACCTGCTAAGCACAGACAAATAACGTCCAAACGGTAAAAGCAATCTACTCTGGATTTGCTTTGAAGTTTCAAGAACAAAAAAGACAGAAGAGATTTCTTTCTACTGGGTGTGTTTGTCTTCCATTCTCATGGCTGTCCTCTATCATTCTCTATTGTTGCTCAGCCTGTGTGATCTGACCTCTGAATGAAGTTTCCCCCCGCAAAACTGTAGCAAATGATTACGCCAGGTACTGCTATAAATTCAGTCTTCTAATCAAGACATTGCACGGTTGCTAGTGCTAGATCGTTTATCTAAGAGTGTTAGTTTTTTAAGTTAAGCCGTTCCTGAAACTTTTATGGATGTTACTTTTCTAATCTTTTTCATTATTTTTTACTGATCACTAAGAATGATTGGCTGGCAGGCTGTCTCAATCAGCCAGAGCAAGGATTTGCACAGTACTGTATTTCCAAAAAAAGTGCAGTGAATATTCAAGAATAATTAGGGTATCCTCACTGGATACCCTAGTTAGTCTGTCTGATTGCATCTTGTCTTCCACTTTCAAGCTGTTCACTAAAAGCAAAGGTGTCACTCAGCTCCAGACTGGCTTCAAGCGAAAGGAAAAGTTCAACATGTATGAGAAAGAACAGTACCAACAGAAAGTGGGACAGGCACGTTAATAAAGATGTCAATTCTTAATAAAAAATATAATACTCCTGTTTTATTTCTGACTTATGTTTACCCCCATTTACTGTCCACATGGAAGTAAAGCTACTGTCTCAATTTCTCCAACAATAATTCATTTGTGGTTTTGGAGCTCTTGTGGCAGCTCAGCCCCACTCAGCTGATCATTCACTTTGCCCTGGTGGGATGGGAGAGAGAATTGAAAGTGCAAAAGTGAGAAAACTAGGTAAAGCAAATGCCATGCATGCATACAAACCAACACAAGAAATTCATTCACCCACTTCCCATGGGCAGGCAGGTGTCCAGCCATGTCCAGAAAAGCAGGACTCCATCACTCGTAATGGTGACTTGGGAAGACAAATGCCAGCACTCTGAACATCCCTCCCTTCCTCCTTCTTCCCCTAGATCTATGTGCTGAGCACCACGCCACTGGTATGGAATGTCCCTTTGGTCAGTTGGGGTCAGTTGTCCCAGCTGCGTCCCCTCCCAACTCCTTGTGCATTCCCAGTCTCCTCTCTGGTGGGGTGGGGTGAGGAGCAGAAAAGGCTGTGACTCTTTGTAAGTTCTGCTCAATAATAATGAAAACACCCCTTGGTCACCTACACCATTTTCAGCTCAAATCCAAAGCACAGCCCCATACCAGCTACTGCGACAAAAATTTACTCTACCCCAGCCCAAACTATTACGGAAGCCAAAAGGCTCCATTATCAAATTCTAAACTACAACACAAACTAAAACTTACTGTGATTATTGCAGAAGAGGCATGAACAAATGTTATAAAGGAAGAGATCTGTGAAGTGGAAACCATTTGCTGCTTGGGGTGCTGAATGGGTGGCATTACTTACATCTTTACACTTAAAATGTATTCAAGGGTATTTTCAGTTAACATGGCATGCCTACTTAAACAATATGTTCACTTATTGTCTTGCAAAGTATTTGTTGTAATTTCTCTATATTTAAATAAAACGCTGTTTGCATTCAGTGCTTGAGTCTACATAAATTTATAACGGAAACGAAGAACCTTTTATTGATGTTAATGACTTTAAGGAATTCCTGATAACAGAGACACTAACTCTCCTATATACTGATACCTTCAGGTTTCATCAGAATTTTTTTCAGAAAAAGATCTTGAAATTATTAGATAGGTATTTAGCCTTCCAATTTTCTCAGTCTGAAGCACAGGTGATACCTTATTAAAAACAAAAACATAAACCTAAACAAACAAAATCCCATACATTTCTAGTGCAACTGCTTCCAATACATGCAAAGTCGTAAAAGGAGTCTGTCATTTATAAAAGGGAGTAGGCTTCACTTCCAATGCAAGAAGTAAACTTCGATTTCAGGGGAAATTTACCCTGAGACAACTGTATTAGTCAATACATAAAATAATGACAGTTCCTAGGGAGTAAGGGAATTAGAGATTAGTGATGTATCACAGGCTGCCAGAATTAGAAACACAGGGGCTAGGAGAAATTTTATTCTAAGCAATAAGTTCAACTAACCTGGAAATTCTCTTTCTCTCCCTCTAAAAAAAAAAAAAATGTTGACTGGAGCCATATGGAGCAGACTTAGCCAAATAAGGACACAAATGAACTAGGGAAACCTCAGGACTATTCATTGCAGGCCTCCATTAAATAAAAAAAGCATAAAGAATATCTAGTACTTTGTTTTCTTTTCACAGTAGTTTTAGAGAGATTATGTTTTATTCCTGGTTTCCTAGGCTTCGCAATATACTTTTTGATTATTCTTTCTCAGTGCAAGAGCTAAAATGCTTTTCTTCAAAATCTAAAAGCTGAGAGGGTCACCCGTAATCTGATTTCAGAAGCTGTAGATTTAAGGATCGCAGAAAGGCTGCTACTTTTCCCCTCAGAAGACTACGAAACCCCAAGTATTGAGGACTCCGTAAGTCCCATGACATGGTTGTTCCAAACCCAGACAGATGCAGGTGTTAAACAGTGCAGCAGCTGTAACACATTCAAATAACTTTCTGATATCCCAAGTGAACAAAAGGTGCTGGGACACAAAAACTCCAACCGTCATCCTGCGATACAGGATGAACCTGAGTAATAACAAGGCTCTCTGAGAATCTCAAATCACAGTTACATTTCAGTGCTTTTGTTCTTATTTTTTCCACAGTTCTAAGTATATGAGTTCTTACCATGCTGCCAGAACAGACCTATGACTTAACGTACTATAAAGTTATGCTTTGAATATATTTTTGGCACTCTTCCATGCACTTCTTGCTCTGTTTCTTTAAATAAGAAGCACGTTAATTACTAGTATGCATTTCAAGCAAACACACTATTTTGAGTACTGGTGCCTTCTTGATAGCAGATTTCAGTCCACATTTCAGTTGCAATCTACAGAAATCCACCATAAATCTGAAATTTCAGAAAATCCAAAGTCTACCAAATCCAATTTCAGGTACATGGGACATGAAACCAAAGTATTTCCACTGTGGAAGCTATTATAAATTTCTGTCCTTTGTAGGTGAAATCAGGATCTGGACCACTGAATTTATTTTCCCCATTTGTCTCTTGTGAAAACCAGTTCTGTGTAGGTGTCCACAGCAGAGACTAATCTGTTCAGATTCAGTTGTTTGAGCTACTTTGCATCAGTTTAGGTAAATAGCAGCATGCCTTCCACTTTTATTTTCTCAGACAGTTTCTTTCTTCTCAGAGAAAGCTTTAAAAAAAAAAAAAAGTGCTTTCTTCGTGAATCTTCGGCCTTACGTAGTGGCCTGTCCTCCCAGTGTCCTTCCCCAGGCCCCGAGTCATGCATCACTCATCTTGTCACATTGAACTCCAGATGCTCCTACCCTAGAGAATGCTCTGACTCTGGCAATTTTTCTTCATTCTCACTAACAATTTGGTAATGAAATATTGATTTTTAGTTAGATTCATATTGATGCTATTAGGTTTGCATTGATAAATCATGCTGGCCTCCTGTCTGAGAGGCTAGAAAGTGCTACACTGAACCCTGGAGATTACAATCAACTCATTGATGTGTTAATTTGATGGATTTTTTCGTTCTCTTAGAAGAAGTAGGAGGGGTAGGGGAAGATTTTTCAGTACTGCTGTTGTAAAGTTTTCACAGCGAAATCAGGGACAGTAATTGTGGCCTTTTCTATGTGCATTTGCTTTAAAAGTATCTTTCTCCCTATTTGTCCAGAACATTAAAAGAAAGGAGGGGGAGAAGGACTCTGGGGTTGAGAGGATATGACACACCTTGTAAACAGAGCTCCAGACTCCCACATGGAGTGGAAAAAATAGGAACAGTTAAATCCCAATTAAACCCTTCAGAGGTCGTAGTCAAAAAACATTTCCTTCTGCTAAACAGGTCTTCATGTAGAGCTAAATCCCAGGTGAAGTGAAAATATTGCGGACATGGGAACCCCCTCTGCTGGCCCTGCTCTACCGTGATCGGCAGCGGTGGGATAGTTCCCCCTCCCCTCTCCAGTGAAGTGCCACTTAGCAAACGTCCACATGCATCTGCAGCCTATTTAAAACAGCCCCTAGCTTTGATTTATGGTACTGTGCAAATGTAATGCCTGTCATTAAGGGACAATACGTGCCAAACCAAAGGATTACATTGTGATTTCCTTCAAAGGCACAGGGTTTCATGAGGGTGCAGCAGCCACTACAGCACAGGAGGAAAGGCTCTTAGAGAACACTTAAGTCAAATTTAGCCATATCGTTATTTTGTAAAACAAAACCATTCCACATTTAGTGATTCTTTATTTTTTTCCCCCAAAAGGTAATCAACCCCCCTTCATCTGCGTCCCCCACCACGAGCCACAGTACCAAGGGACAGTAGAAAAGCCTGTTCAACAAGGGACCAATCCTGTAAGCTCCATTAATGAAACCACCTTTCCCAAAGAAACAACTTCTCAAGTCCTTAAGACAGAGGAAATTTACTTTATTTTATTTTTTGTAAGCATTCCCATCGTCTTTTCCTGTCCTTTTAAGAGCAGCAGCAATCAGCATGCCAGGTCAATGACATCTTAACTGAGGTTGAACTTTGTACAGCCTATGGCTGACCAAGAGAGTTACCAAAAGAACCTCACTAAAAGACATTGCAGCTACCTTTCATTAATAATTATTGTATGGATCTGGGGGGAGCAGAGGGTGTGTGAAAGAAACTCCATTATCAACACTTCCTGCCCTTCCAAGAGGCTCCTCTCCTCCATGCAAGGTTGAACTGCTAAAAATAATAATGCCACTTCACATAGAAAGTTTTATTATTACCTTAGCTGCTCTGTTCTGGTGCCAGTTGAAAGATAGAAGGGGAATTTGGACGAAAAGAAAAAATAAAGCTTTTTATGCCATATGGAAATGGGAACCTTTTTGCTGGAACTTGCTTAAATAAACCACTTATGTACTAGGACATTTTCTAATTAGCTTCATTTCAAGGCTCTCTCCCCACCTCCCTCTCCTTCTTTGCCCTCCCAGATGAAAGCATACAAAGAGTCCTGTCCTGAAGAAATATGTCCTAGTACATAAGGAGGCAATCATCTGTACCTTCAAGAGATGATGTCAATGATGAAACTGTTAGTTAAATTCTGTTGTACTATTGACATCTTAATGCCACAAACCCAGCTGGTACGAGATCAGTCACATAAACAGTCGAGTTCAAATTAATCTCTTTGAACCTCACTGCTGAGCTGAAACCTCTGTTTGACAGTCTAAACTGCCAACTTCATCTTCTTCTCCCAGTTATACAGTAGGCTAAACATGAAAAAAAGAGCCCTGTTTATGTGAAAAGGTTTTGCATGTAGCAAGGAAATTAAGCTCTGGCAACCATTTTGAACATAGCTCTTACTCTTTGCACACATGTAGTATTTTGCATTACCACATATGCTGTTGAACAATTTACTCATTTATTTAGCTTTTTACAGCACTTATCCCATGCTCCAAGTGCTTTTAGAATTATTTAAACATTCAGTGCAACACTTAACATTTAAATTTACAATTCAGTTAAGAATACTTAGGTTATGGTAGAACAACCAAATTTAAAACTAATTTACTCTACCGAAGCACCCTCACAGAAAACCCACAGGGAGTTAGAGCTATAATCCCAGCTCCATCCCACATGTTTGCCTGAAAAAAAACTGAAGAAGAAAAGAAAGGCAAGCAAGCCTCTGTGCTGCTGTAGCTCAAACCAATACAGACTCTGAAAGGGGAAAGGAACTATATTCCAGAATCAGAAACCTATTAAGAAACTGTGCTGCCAGCTCCTCTATTCCTTTAAAAGCCAATTCCAGCCATTCTGTCAATGGCTTACCACATCCCGAACTACTTCATCATGAGTTATAGATCTGCGTCTGCTGAAGTTCACGTCAGCTCTCTCCTATGAGTGCAAGGCCGCTCAGGGTTTATACCCACAGTCCAGCTACCATGGCTAAGCAAGTTACTAGAGATCAGTTGAACCCAGATAGCTCTCCCTGAGTGCCCTTATAGCCCATCATAAATTCGAGGTAATTCAATTTAGCCTGCAATGAAAATAGATTAAGCTAAGTCAAATCACCTTACATTCGTCAAAGGCGAGGAGGACACATGCGACTGTTTCTGCAGCCTAGCTGATGCATGGTAACCCGTTAAACTGCAGTAACTCAATTGCAGGCCTGAGCACTAACCTGCAGTCATTCAGAGGGGCTGAACCGCTTGACATGGAGCATGTCACTTTTCAGTAGGTTTTTCTCACTAACCTTAACGTTTCCAAGCGCCCATAGCATGAGCACAAGTCCTGCCCCATGGTTTCCCTGAATTCTGACTTAAGTGTGGAAATGCCTGCACCAGATTGCATATTTGAATTAAACTCGAAGCTGTCTTCTCCCCCTATGACTGCAATGCTCCCACTGCCAATTTAAAAAACTTTTATGGTCTGCAAGACTCCAAGAACTAAATGCAAAGCTTTTGAGAGAGCGCAGAATTTAAAGTTGACCGCAATTGCACTATTACAAGGACAAGAACTACAGGAACGGTGGGAAGAAAGGGGAAAATAAAATTAAGGGCTATGATCTAGAAATTGAATCTTTTTGACTGATTATGTAATATTTGTTGATATTTTCATGGACTAGATGGCTAGGAAGAGCATAGGTGTCTTGAGATCTGTACAAGATAAAGAGCAGCAGGTATATACATATATACATACCTACATCCTTATAAGCAGTAAACGATTTTCTGATTATTATTTATTTTCCTAACTACTTCCATATCAGATATCCTCAAAATTTCTTAAATACTCTTGATCCAATTAACAGTTCTTTATATCAGTCCTAATGCTCTAATATGGGATTTCTTCCATACAGTTTGGAGATAAAATCCATCATAAAACAGCCCCTAGAAATCTTGGGACATTTCACACTTGATCTTCACAATTTCCACAATTTGGACCTTCTGCACACATCTCTTCTTCTATCATCTGCTATTTTCACCTTGCAAAGCTTCAGCTAACCTTGCTTTCCATTTTGCTTTTAGGTTAAGTCGTTATATTCCCCACACAAGACTCTGGCCACCAGAAGAGCTCCAGGCTTGTTGTACAGATGTCAGCCATGTCCACGGTGGCTTTTCAGTGCATGCAGTTCACTTTGCTCAGGAACAGAAATCTCACAAACTGTGGCAAATCTTATCAATACTGGAGGACGCAATGATAGGACAAGCAGGAAGGGCTTTAAGCTGAAAAAGTGTAGCTCTAGATTAGATATCAGGAACAATTCTTTACTGTAAGGGTGGTGAGGCACTGGAACAGGTTGCCCAGAGAAGCTGTGGATGCCCCATCCCTGCCAGTACTCAGGGCTAAGTTGGATGGGGCTCTGAGGAACCTGGTCCGGTGGCAGGTATCCCTGTCTGTGGCAGGGGTATTGAAACAGGATGGTCTTTAAGGTTCTTGCAGCCCAAACCATTCTGATTCTATGTATATTTAGTTAACAAAGCCTGAGGGACCCTTTGGGGAGATGAAGGAAATGAAACCATCTGTACCAGTAAGTTTTAGTGAGTTTAGCCTGAACAGAGGATGAGATCCAAGGCCCCTCTCCAGAGACTGCAGCAAGGAGCAACGTTTCCCCACCAGCTCAGCTCCCACCTCCTTCCATGAGGTCACCCTGTCTCCGAGGGGAGAGCAGAGACCAAGGGTGCCCAATGGAGCCAGTAGGATCAGCTCTTTGCAGGAGACGTCTTGCTGCAGAGGCTCATGTGGCTGGCCTTCCCCTGACCCTTCCCCTCCCCGAGAGTGCTCCACAATTAGATTTCATTAAAAGACAAAACCTCTCTTCCTCCTTCTCACCATAGGGGTCCTGAGGGGGGGAAGGGATAGAAACATCATCTACATGGAAAATAATTTCCTGCTTGCCAGTGTATCTGAAATTGATGCAGCCAACAGCATTCCTTGTGAATGTTAAATTAATTTGGAAAGTCTTCATGTATTGTTCCTTACCATGAAAAGCACTCATCACTTCTCACTGGCTCTCTGCCCTGCCTAGGAACAGGGAAGGAAGTTTAACAGGCCGCAGCAAAAAATGTTCATGAGGCTGCAGCATGTGGCTTAGCATGAGAGCTGGGAAATTCCTATCCCCCAAAATATAGGGCAGCAATGACAGCTTGTCTCAAATGCAGAGAATTCAGAATTTATTAATGCTGCTTCACCAAATGTGAAAAGGAGATTGAATTGTCCTTAAAGGAAAATAAAGGTAAATAATTACATTCTTTTGGCTTCACACTTACTTAAAGCTAGCTTAGAGGTTTGGTACCTAAAAGCCCTCTGAACTAAAAGCTGTGTAGGTATGGAAAACAGTATTATCAAAATGTCAAAAGAATCTAGAAATATTTTAAATACCTAATAAACCTTCTTCTGATTAGTTTGAACTGTGCATGGGAAATTGTACCGGGTTTGCTTAAATGCTATAAGGAAGCAAGAAGGATTCAAATTAAATTCTGGAGAGCAGGTTTGTTTCTTTGTTCTTTTAAAAACCACTATATTGTCAAAATTTGATTCTATATTATATTTAATTTTCCATTGCTGTTTTACCTCACTCTAGATGCCTTCAAGTGTAGCCAGTTTCTCTTCCAGTGCCTCTCAACTATTAGCTCTATTTATATTTTTTGTTATTGAACTTGCTCACGCTTTCCACCTGCCTTATATTTCAGAGGATGAGGTTACATATTAAACCATTCTGTCTTTTACCTGTCTAGTAATTTTGACTTTTTTTCTTTCCTTCTCAGAATGGATTTTCTTGTTATTAAATCCACATTCCGCATCAGCCTGCTAAGTTGAAGATTGACCTTTAATTTCATTTTGCTTTTAGGCTTCCATTTCCTTCCCTAAAAACTATTTATGGTATTTCATTTCTAATTAGAAGTAAGTCTGAGTAGCAAAAAATCTCTAACCTTTCCAACCTCCTGAGCATTTGGATCCAGAGGTTTGGGCAGCCACAGCCAGGCTGACCAGCTGTGGAAGCTGGATCTGGACGCAGGCCGTGATTTCGGTTGCCTGAAGGTCACAACTTTAGGAACCAGCATTTCCATGAAAGTCATTACTTAGAGAGGGCTCCGCTATTTTATTTTAAAGAGCTTATAGTACACTAACAAGAGGAGCACAAGTCTGGTTTTCCCAGCAATTACTCAATTCCCATGCAATAGAGAAAGGTCTCCTAGTTCACCCACTTAGGAACTAGAGTATTGCCTCATAAAACAGACCAGAACTCCCCTGTTATTGCTCAACTCATTTGCTGAAGTTTAATTATGAGATATCATGAAAAGAAGCATTTTAAAAGCCCATTTTTTTGAAACTGCCCTCAATGGCACTCATAAGAGACCAGATTAGAGACAAAACAAAATGGCTGAAACAGCATTATCTCCTTTATTCCACAGAATGTGGAGGTCTCCTTCTAGGTGAGGGACTGTGTTAGAAAGCCAGATGATTGGTAGAGCTGCACTATTCTTCACCTTATCCCTCCAGACGATACGTGCTGCCTAATCAATTCTAAAACACTAGTTAGAGTGGGAGGTGGCTTCTCCTTCCTGACCTCAAAATTTCCTCCACATCTGCTGAAATGTCACACACATATTAAAAGGTACATGTTTAATATGTTCAACATCCTAAATAATCTTTCTCACTCTTCCCTCCCCCACTTTGTACCCCCATACGCATATGCCTTCTCCAGAGGCGCTAGTGGACTTGATGACTTTTCCAACCTGTGTTTCAGATCATAATGTGGGTAGCTGATTTTCCAAACAGGGGGTTTCCAATTCCTGCTTTGCAAACACAGCTTGTGCCCATCGCAGACCAAGGAACAAAGCTGGAATCATTGGTCTTCAGTCTTTCCATCTGAGACTTCTTAAGACTAATTTTGCCTCACAGCTCTACCTGAAAATCAACTCCTCTTTTGCCAGAGACAGTGAAAAGTAACTCATACTCCAAATGGCTCTCTGGCAGGCAGGGTAGACTAAAGCCAGGGGTAAAGTAGTATCTCCATTTGATAGTGAGAAGAAAGATACGGAACAATTAAATGGCTTGCCTAGGGGAGAACCAAGAAATAAACCACTTCCTCAAAGGCCCAGCTTTTAAGGTGAAGCTTTATTATTCATATTTGCCAACAAAAGCACGATCGAACTGGCATTTAGGTGGGGAGGTAAGAGGAGGGTAAGGCCTAATTTGAATAATCCAGTCCTAATGACGAATTAGTAAAGGTAGCTAAAAACGAAGCAGGCTCCCCTGCTTTCCTTTCCCAGCTCCACAATAAGGATTTCCAAATTGGCTTTACTCATCCCAAGTGACCAGGAAAGCCGGAAAACGTGGATTTTAATAGCGCACACCATCAAGTATATAGATCAATCACAGGGACATAGAGAGACGTATTGATGGCTCTGTAGATTAATAAACTGAAGGTTACTTGCCATTAGAGATGAGGGAAAGGCTACTTAGGCAGGCTTCCTAAGCAAAGACACTTTAGCAGCCATATTGATTTCCTGCGAACACCTCGGCGGCAGCAACAATTTTGCTTCACCAGGGAGGGCCTGACCTTCAGCCCGAGGTTTGCCTTCCCAGAGCATCCTGTATAACCCCAAATGATGATACATGAGAAGAGAAAGAAACAAGAAAGATCTTAACAGGCCCCAGGTGCCCAGAGGGTTTCAGAAAAGGGCTTCTCGCACGTACGTTGCCAGCCTCTGGTTAAAACCAACAATTCAATATACTGCATTGGCCTCAGCATGCAAATGCCCAGGTAAATCTCAGAGAAGCTAACCATTCTCAGGGCACTAGAATGTCACTCAAATCTCTGGAAAAATCAGTACAGCCAACCATGAAAATCTCTATCCTTCCTTTCATAGTTAGATTGCAAGAAAACTATGAGAATGGTTTCTACAAAATCATTAGTTAATTGGGAAAACATTTTCCATTTTCTCTGTCAATAGAGAACTAATCCTGATTGTTGTTGTTGTTGTTATTATAATTATTATTATTACTAATGTGCCATCTTTTTTCAGCTTGCCCTCTGTAGTTTGGCTGTCCCAGAAACTTTATTCCTTACCAACTTCTGAAATAAACTTTAGCTAATGAGCTTTCTTTGGGTGTATCACATGTGAGATGAAAGACTAGAGACATGAATGTATCAGGTATGTCTGATCAAATTAAAGAGTACAGCAAGGGGGTAATGGAAAAGACACATAACTGTGACTGTCACATGCAAAATCCACACCCAACCACTCCTTCCCATCGGTAGCACTGGTCATGGAGAAAACCATGCTCACAGATAAACAGAGAGGATATTTGGCATCAGAGCTAACAGCTGAATGAAAATAAGTGCAAACTAACCAGAAATCCTGACAATTCTGTCTAGTGCATCTATTCCATGAAGGTGAGGTGGATATTTTTTAAGCATTTTCAAAGGGAAAAAATTACCACTGCCATGTGTATTTTCCATCCATGTTGGCCTTGTATTGGATCATCTGTCCCAGGTAGATTTTTTTAAGCAGTTTGCTGCAGAGGTAAGGTAGAGAGCAACAGATTTCTTTGTACTCAAGCCGCAGCCCTTTAAACGAGATTTCAGCATGGCCTCCTGGACATGCAATGCCTGTGTGTTTCCTTTGTATGTGAATCAGGTAGAGGTCCATAAGCCACACCAATTGAATTGCAATTTTCTAGTAACTACTGATAGGCAGCCCGTCCCTTTGTGCATACCTGCTGGGAAAAAATAGTATTTAACTGTATAACCTCTATCCCACATTTTAAAATCTTGCTACTTATTCAGATTAAATCTTACTGTCATTGTTTCTAGAGGCTATCAGGGCTTGTTAGGGAAGTAGTTATCTTGCTTTTCCAGTCTATTCTCTGTGCTAGAGATAGGGTTTTTTGGAGATGCAAATGAGAATTAAAAAAAAAATGAAATTCATCAGTCCATCAGGATATTATGAAACCAGCTAATAGGTGACACAAATAAGATGCATTGCTTTAGCAAATGAATAGAAAACAAACAAAGGAAATGCTTATCTTCCTGTTTTAATATGTTAGTTCACTTTTTTCTAATATTTAAAATCTGACCACCTGCAAAAGATTATGAAGAGCCTCTGTGGATTTGCAGGAATGTTTGCAGTACTTGGAACAAATGAGATACTCTCACTAGCACACACTACTCCCTGTCATTCAGCATGCTAACAGCGAGAGACAGGGCCATCAGCAGTGCAATTGTTATTATTTGGTAAAGGCTGGTGGTGACTTATGAGTTTCAGAATGCAGCTTCCTCATTTGTTTAATGCCGAGAGATTACAGTCTCCATTTACTATGGTTTTATAACATGCAGGTGGGAAAAATCTCTTTTCCGAAAGCCTGTCAGTAACTGGTGCCAATGCTGAAATATTCCTGCTTGATTCTTGCAAATGAATCTGTGCCGTGTTTGGGTAGAGCACGAGATCCAGACCCCGTAACCAATGCCTGCTGCCAGCTGCTGCCATGGGCTCAGATGCAGTGGCCAGGGACAGGGCACACTGGCCACACCCAGTGGGACAGGAGCCAGGCTGAGATCAGCCTCTGGGAGCTGCTGGGGTGCAGCCGGAGCTGGGTGGAGGTGGCTGGGTGAGCGGCAGGACTGCTGCACTCTCACAGCCCTCCAGCACGACTCCTGGCCCTGGTGTCTTCCTGTCTTGGCTTCCCCACCACTGAGTGGGATAAATAGAGTATTTCCTGATATTAGAGGGGTCTTGCACTGAGGAACTCCCATGTCCTGGAGAAGATATCCATCTGTACACTTCTAAAAGGCTGGGGAGGATTTTATGGACAAAGAAAGAGTGGGTCTGAATTGGAAATTATTTGAGGCGTGGGCTCTTCCAGCATCTTTCCCCTGGATAACCCCAGCCTGACGACAGCATGGATGGCTTCACATGAATGCCTCTGTTCCACTCATTCATGTGGTGCCAGCCTCATCCTCCAGGCTGCCAAAACCAAGGCTTTGTTTTGGGGGTTCAGGCTGAGCTGTGTCTTCATGCTTCAGCTCTACATTGCTTCAGATCAAACCCAGTCTGTTGAGCAGGTTGGCAATGCCAAATCAGATTGTCAGAGGGCAAGGGTAGGCAGGCAGAGCTCTGCCACGAAGGATATCATCGCATGCTCCTTGTCTATCTCCACTCCCTTTACTATCTCAAGAAGCAGAGCTGTCATCACAGTAGTGTCTGTGCTGCAGCATGGAAGTGGGAAACAGGATGGGGCACTAACAGGATTTCTACTACTGGACATTAAACATGGAAGGTTAGTAAGACAGGACAAATTTAGGCATGAAAAAGCCCACAGTTCTTCACTAAGGGAGCTTCTTTCGTTCTTCCTGAGAAGAGAGAAATAGGACACTCCCACAAGCAGTAAAATGTCAGCACAAGCATGGTTCATTCCCAAGTTGAGTGGGTCCCCACAAAATGTGGGTAGACACAGGCACACATACTTAACACAGGTGCTGGGAAGTCATGTGACAAGGACAATTAGGGGACTCGCAGTCTAAGCCTGCCCTGCAGACTGATGTGTGAAAATGGGCTTTGTGCTGAACAGGCCCCAGCCAAGGGATCACTGGTTGTGTCTGAATTGTTATCATGAACCAACAATAGGATATAGAAAGGGCGAGTTTGGGGTTAAATTCAAAAGTTTTCAAAACAATGCTTCCAGCTGAATTCAGGCTCAAGAAAAAGAAAACTGATGTGACGAGTTGATAGTTGTATCCTTGGTGCCCCTATCTTTTTCCTAATTCATATTTGCTGTTAATTATAATGGTACGAAGGTAAAATATATGCTCTTAGCACTGCTTTGAAATAATAACTGCTGTGAGTTCCTGATTTACCATGAATGTAAGTATATAGGCATAAGCACATCTTGTTTAGGGAACTTTCTTCTTTTGAGATGTGCTTGTGTTGTCCAGCTTTGCATCATCACAACATCTGCCACAGCATGAAATCAGAGTGACAGAGGGTCCAGCCTGAAAGACTCTGGGTCAGCTTAGTGAAAAATTCTCCATGCTAGGTTAGGGGGCCCAAGCCAAAGCAGTCTGATTCCCCTAAGCCCTGAACTACAGCAAAACTGTGATCCAGGTGTTGCAGCTGTAGCAGATCCCAATTTAAAACCCCAGTCGAGGTTAATCTTAGTCACATTAGCATTAGGATTCTAAATACAGGCTTTCATTTGTCCCTCCTCATCAGAGTCTAAAGGTGCAGTATATTTAGTGTGGCTTTCCTCAGCTCTATAGACAAGGGAAATGCTATTTCATTCCTTTCTTCCAAGCAGGGAGTTGGTGCATGCTTCCACAGGGAATTTATCCAGTGTAACACAGGTAGTTTGCAATAGGACAAGGAGCTCTCCTGAGTTTTATGTTTATTTACTAGACCATTTCTCCCCTGTAGTTATGAGAAGGGTCAAAAACCATATTCAGATTTCACACCCTCGGCTCAGTCCCAAACAAGCCTGCAAAACACAGTAGTTTCACCCACCAATAACTTCCATTTTTGCCTTTACTTTTAATACTGAATCTTCTTTCCCACTGCTGTATGTAAAGGCTGCAGTGCTGATCTAACCTCCAGGTAAAAGACAAAAACAAAGTTAAGAGGTTGGTGAGGGATTTAGTGCTCTACCTCCCAGACCTTGTTAGCAGGTGTCAGTCTGGACTTTTGGACACAGGTGATGACCTTCATTTAGTCATGAATTACATGTTTGGGGAAACTGGAGTCTATCATAGTTAGCCCTGAGATAGGAAGGACAACAAAAGGGTTTTATTTGCATGCCAGATCAGGAGATCTCCCTACTAATTTTAAGATCTGCTGAGGCGGAGATAGTTTACTTGTCTCTTAGAAAAACAGTGGGTTTTGTTTGAAAAAACACAAACAAAGGAAGAAAGAAAACATGGCTTAAAATACTTCCTTTGTGAGCTAGGTTGAAACAGACAGATTATCTATCCCTTCCCCCATATACAGAATTCTGAACTGTGTGTTTAATTATATCTCACATTTATTTTAGACTTTGTGTCCAAAGATATCCTAAGTTAAAGCAGAAAAATTACTTCACCCATCACTGAAATTCAGTCACCTCTGGGATGAAGAATGGCACTCAAGGAGACAGCTAGTACACGGTGACCTTGGCCAAAAACTCATGTGCAGAAATCTGCTACCACCAAAAGTGCCATGGGACCTGGCTTTGAAAGATTTTCCCACAGTAAATTAAATGAAAGTGTATTTATCTGCTTCAGCAAAATGAAATGTTGAGTTGACTCAGCCAAGCCTCAATCTCTCATTTTAGAGGCTCTGGGCATTTTAAGCACAATGCAGAAAAGACCATGCTCTTGCACTTCCAGCTTATAGCAATAATATTAAAAAGTTGTAACAAAACAGTGACCAAGTAGGACTTTGACTTTCTCAAGAACTTTAGCTCTCCAAAATCACAAGGTGATGGTAAATTCAGAGCTTAGATTCTCCCTAATACTTTTGCTCACCCACACCCTATCAACAGTTAAAAAAAAAAAAAAAAAAAATCGATTTCATNCTTTCATCAGCACTGGGACAGAGACTCATGTTTTTCTGGGACAAGATATCAATACACATAGCAAACATGCTAATTCAATGCTATTCCAGTGCGGTGTTATTCACCACATGAAATGATCCATTTGCAAAGTTACTTAAGCGCTTATGGGCATATAAGATTCTTTTCAACAAAAGGTTCTCTTGTTTCAATAAGTTTGTGATGGAGAAGAAACACGACACTGTCCTTTTGAGCATATTTAGCAGAAGTACAGATAATGGGCACTGTGACATTACTGGGTTTTGTTACAAACACCAGGTTTTTTTTCCCTTCCATCTTTTTAGGCCATGGAAAGACAAAGTTTCATTGGAAAAGCAGATTTAATAAGTGATTGGAGGGTAATCACTATTCTCTCATAATATGCAAAGGGCAATTTTGGGTTGTGAGGTAGTCCGTGGGTCATGTGAATTTAATTGTCATATCCAGAGACTTATGCCATATTAAGTGTATCCCTAGTGAAACAGCAGAGTTGTAAATCTGTGAGATAGATATACATATATATGCACACTATTTTTTAACAGAGCTATGGGAATAGTCCATTACCTATAAAATAAAGAAACAACGTTAAATATGCCAAATCAATTTCCTCATGAAACCAGCAACAAATAGTTAGCTAGTTACTACAAGAGACTCCAATGTTCAGGTCAGGTTCCACACACTGTCCCCCTTTACACCATTTTAGCTTGCGCTTGCAATGCCTATAGAGAAAGTGTCAGGTTAAACAAACCATCTTGGAAGACATCGGGGGGACATAATGTCTGTTAGGTTTTTTTCCCTGTATTTCTTTGAACGAAAATCTTTTCATTAAGAGAAACTAAAACAAACTGAGAGGGACCACAAGACTGCCTGTACACAAAATCCACATTGACCATTTTGTTTGGGAACTTCTCGATCTGAAGCTGAAATTTTTACCCACATGAAGTCAATAGGAATTCTGCCCTAGATCTAAATGGGACCAAAGTTTATTCTGAATCCTCTGCAGCCTACATCTTGCCACTTCTGCTCTTCACCCGGTGTTGACTTCCCACTCCCACTACTGAAATCGAACAAGCCTCCTATTTACCAGCAATCCACAACTCAGCTATCTCCCTGAAACCTTCCTTATTTCTCTGCTGCCTTCTGGAACTCTTAAATGATCTCTGTCCTTTCTGAATTATGGTTTAAGCAGAAGGAGCAAAACTAGATAGAATAAAAAAGCATTTTACAGATTCAATGGCACACCAGTTTGTCACTTCAGATACCATGGCACACCAGTTTGTCAACACACATCCCAAGATAGGAATCTTAAAGGTCTTTTAGTAGGCATTGCTGAAAAGATATTTGCCATTTCCCAGCGATTACATTACTGTGATATCACCACTTCCAGCTACAGAAAGGTATTGGTTACCACAGGTATCTGAAGCAGTGTTTGAGAAATGTTTGCTGTAACAAAAAAGCGTAAAAAAAGTGACTGAAGAGGAGGGTGCAGCAAAGAAAAAAGGCCATAGTGGAATCTGAAACCTAGTATGCCACTGCAGCTTTAATGCAATTTTTTTTTGCACTATTGTTATTATTTTGGCATAAGGCCTTGCACAAAGACTAGAGCTGCAGTCAGGATTTTCAGCCTTAACACTGAGTTTCCTGGCTTTTATGGGTCTAAGGTCAACTTTTAATGTTACTCAAACAGAGCCCTATGTAGCTGAATAGATTTTACAGTGTGCTATACCTAAATGGAGAATCTCCATAGCAGTTATTTCAAGACGCTCAGAAGCTCACACCCCCTCACAGAACTCCAAGGCACCCTTTCAAATGTGCCTCCTAATAATGTGCTTATTCCTGGACTCCAGGGGCAGCCACTTTCATAGAAGGCCTACGCTAAGTATTATTCTTATAATAGCAAAATAACTGCCCTGGTTGTTGCTTTACACAAACTGGAAGTTATTTGGGACCCACTGTTTTGCCCAAGAGGACAGCAATGCCTGCCTCGCATTTTGCATCCATTTGGTTGTTAATGAGCAAGATCCAGTGTTTCCAAGCTGAAGCTTCTTCAAAAGTAACACCAGTTTACCAAAACTGCATATCTGGACATGGGGTGGTCTCACAGCACTGAATGAAGAACCAGGTTCTATTATCGCACAGGGTGAGGTGAATACTTTATATACATGCAGCTTTAGGTAAAGGGGAACTGATTTAATATTTCTATTTAAAATCTTCCATGCTCAAAACCCCTTAATTATTGTAGAGGTTGACCTACATAAGGGTTTTCTTTCTTATTTTAAGGAACATTCTGTAGGCAGAGATAACTCTTTAAGAATGGCTCCACAGTACAGAAGTGGCTTGAACTATGGTGCTACATACATTAAGTACTAAAAATGAACAGCTGGCTACGTTTTTCTTTTGACAAACCTCTTGTTTCCTTTTCTGCTGGGTTTTGTTTTGTTCTGGCCTCTAGTTATGTATTTTGTGAGCATAAAGCAATCTCGCATGCTGTAAGGCCAAGTGTGCTTAAAACACAAATCATGATTCAGTGTGGAGATTTCAAGTTGTTTTTGAAGCTGATAATTATTGGCTTTGGCTCCTCACTGCTTATATCCGAAAACATAAGCCTCACTTAAAAAGGGAAGGTTGTCCTCTGTAGAAACAAAACAACTAATTCAGAAGTGGGCTAATGCTTTAGGTGAGCTGAAGGTACTCTACACAGCACGCACACATGAACAGAGCAGGCGTGATCAAACGGGAGTGCTTCTAGGTCTGTTCACCTGGTCGGCTACATTCCATAGGAGCGCTGTGCTCTGCTCTGCTGTGGAGTCCCACGATAGTAAGGCTTGGTTACTTTTGTAAGGAATGAGAAAGGAGGAGGGAGGTTACTCTCCAGGAAGATGGAAGGAATGGCACGTATTCTTGCAAAATGTTACAAATGTTGCATTTAAATAGAAGAGTCTCAAATTGCGGAGCTCGTCCATGTAATAGAAGGATCAGTAATTTTAAAAGAGTGCCAGAAATGAGCCAATTTCACAAGCTATTTGAAGGATATTTTCATGTAACTTTTAGCCAAAGCAATGTTCCAAAAAGTCTGAAAATTGAATCCTAATTAGTCGCAAGTATCCCTCTGGCTCAAGTTGACTATTATATTGTGCTCCATGCTCCCAAAGCAGATGAGAGCCATCACACCTTGCCAACATATGACAAGAAGAAAGGTAAACTCACCATGCCACTGCTTTCAGAAGAGTTTAAATCAAGAAAAGAGAGAAAATTACACAAATCTTGGAGGAGAATTGCCATTCTTTCCACATAATAACAGTCATCTGGGATAATATGCCTGTATTTCACTTGTCAAAGCATGCTGTTTACTATTTGGTCTTTTAATAGTGAATTTAGTGAACATTAAGAGACATTAAGGCAAAGCAGGAATTTTGATGTTATATCAGCTCATTCTCCTGCCCCTCAGTACACAGGTCTTTACATTTCTTTGTGTGTTCTGAAGAGACCTTATACATCTTTTCGTGTAGGTTTAGCTGACACTGCAGAAATGAACCTGACTAATTTAAATCTTTAGTAAAAATATCAATGTATCAAATACTAAAACTGCCTATTCATAAAGCAGGGACTTTTGCTCTTGCACCTGATGAATAAGTTTGGGGGTTGCTCTGGGGATAAGAACATTCATCGAGTTTTTGGTTAGTGCTCCCCCTGCACCCACCGCCTCCTTGTGAATTTTTTCTTGTTGTTCTACAAGAAATGAAATGCTAATCTCAGCTCCACCTCTATTGGGTCACCTCCAGGTCAGCATATTAGAGAAATCAGCAAAAGAATGAAGACAGTCTACTGCAACTGCAGGGCAGGATGACCCAGTTATTAATCAATCTGATGGCAGCATTTGAACAATGACAGTCATCTGTCAGAAAGCAGGAGGTGGTTCCTCATTAACACACCGCTCACCTGCCCTGAGCTACAACTCTTTTATAATAATATCTATCATTCACCTCCAAGGTGTTGCTTCTTTCTCTGGCTACATGAAATAACAGGCACGATTTTCTGCCCCCTTGCCGGTACTTCATTTGCTTGGAGATACTCAACCAACATTGCCTTACAAAAAAGAAGGGAAAAAAAAAGAAAGAAAGAAAGAAAGAAAGAAAAATAAAAAAGAAAAGAAACAAAAAGATCCTAAACTAGCACAAACCAGAGAGACCAAATGACTTCTAACTAATTTTCTAAGACCTTCAAGTGTTCAGATTAAAATAAAAGTTAATTGAGTTATTTAACACTGTAACATACCACAGTTATAAACTGGCCTCTTTCTTCCAAGTAACAAGTCAACCCTTATTTTTGCCAATCTGATTTCACCACGTCTGTCCCAGCAGGTTACCTCACACCATCTTTATATTGTCCTATACCTTTTAAAATTACTCTGTTTTGCTCTGACAGTTTCCAATCCACATGCAGATGTTAAGCCAGAATAATATATTAAGCAAATAATTCTTTCATAAAATGCTGCTTATCAACACACATTTTTGTTATTAGATGCACACATGCATGGAGGTCAGATACAGGGCTGATGACCAACAACAGGCAGACCTGGTTATGCCATTATCTACGCCTAGGAAGAGGTCCACACCAACTTCCATTACAAATGGAAACTGGCATTCGCTCCCCAAAAAAATCTGACCACAAGACATATCATTAAAGGAAAGGTAATATACAGTTGCATACAGTATTATACCCTGGACAAAAAAAAACTGTAAGGTACCTAGAGATGTATTTCTTACCCCCCTGCCTTTAATTCTAGTGCTTCAGTTACTGCACACTCTTTAAAATCTCCTCAAATGAGAAAATGGGGACCTGTGTGGCCTTTCATTAAAGAAAATCCCAATGGCATTTGATAGAAACACAGTGGGTACTGTTATTTTACCCAAAGGTCCTACCTAGCTTTCAGCTCCACATAGTCTGCTGCTGCTTTTCAGCAGCTCTCCCTGGCGCCTCAGCCCGTGATCTTCTCCTTCTTCTTCCCATACCCACCCTGCTGTTGATTTTGTGCAGTTTATACGAGGAGGAGTTTAAACAGGGCAGGAGTCCTAAGGGGCATCGTATTATCTGTGGTGGATGCTGTAGCACCTCTTTCAAACCTAGAACTCGTGTGAGGCAGTTCATGAAATGACACCGAGCCTCACAGAAGTCAAGGGGGGGTTCAAGTTTCTCAGGCTTATTAAACTATTACTAATAACATAAAATACAGCCATGCCTGAGCACCAGCCAAAATGAGGAGCCTTGGTGTTGGGAATAAGCTGGCTGGGGTTGACTCTGTATCCTGAAAATCTTGCAATGAAAAGGGACGCGAGAAACAAAATGATGGAGGAAACTTCCAAGCACAGCAAGCAACACATTTGCTGCCAACATTACAAGCGAACCACAGTGTCCTTTTGCAGGATGTGCTCATAAAAAGGAGACCTATCCCAGCTATTTGGGGTCTCCTGTACCAAACGCAGGTGCGGACAAGCCACCTTCCTCACACAAGCCAGCCTTTGGTGAACAGACCAAGAAGTAAAAGGCAGCAGCTGCTTAGCAGCCATTAGTAACAAGTAGTGCTTCCTCCACGTGTTTCTGGAGGAGCTCTGCAATACGGCAGCTGGAGAGGAGGGGGTAATCACTGACTTCGAGTGCCCCAAAAACACTGAGCCAAGGCCCATCACAACTATGTCTGTCTGCTCAAATGGACTGGAAATTTAGCAGAGATACAGAAGTGCTGGTATTTCTGGCCTCCTTTCCACTCCTGCAGGAAGGACAACATCTCACAGGCTGTCTGAGCCACTTCCAGTTCCAGCTGGGCATTACTAGCACATACTAAAATGGGGGAAAAGATAGAACCAAAAATGCTTTCAGTACTCAAAATAAGAGATTAATTTCAAATTTGGGAGTCTGGATCATTTTTATTTCTCACTTTCTTTTTAGCAGGCATGAACTGTAATTTTACTAAAAGGTGCAGTTTCATATTTGAATTTTGGCAATAAACCAAAGCAGCATTTTCTGCATTATGCTATTTATTAGCATTAGATACAGAAAAAGAAACAACACAAAAACCCAACCCAAAACTTACAAAAAAATATGCAACAAAACAGACAAAAAACGCACAACCAACCAACCAACCAACAAAAACCCCAAACACAACCACAGGTTAGAAACACTAGAATTACAGTCTTTCTGTCTAAACTCTGTTTGTTTAAGCAATTACAGTGCCTGCTACTTACCCATAATGTTCTCCTTTTAGTTAGAGTGCTCTGTGGATGATTTGATGCTGATAATGTCTAGTTTTCTGGGGGGAGAGATGAGAAAGGAAATGTTACTCCCGAACTCTGACCTCCGTGGATGGCTTTCTGGGGAATGCACTCCACTAATTGTCTTCTTTTTGAGCTGCAGTGGATGTAATTGCATGTATAAGGCCTGTGTTTTGCTTGCATTCCTCTTTTACGGTACAGGACTGTGTCCACAATTGTGCATTAAAGTAATAATAATGAAAATAGTATCCATCAAGTAATTTCAATGCTGTTACCGCCCTGGGATGGAACTATCCTGCAAATCCTGCGTGGTTACACCTGAGCTCCATCCACCCCCATGCCATTAGCCCTCTGTTCTGGACAGCAGGGCAAGCAGCATCCACCTTGCAATTCCCAGGCTTGCAGCTTTCTGTCCATCTGAAAGAGTATTTGGCAGTGTAGTTAGTCCTCCGTCCTCGGCTACAAGCACACGTGCATTTTGGCGTGTGCACATCTTCAGCACAGCTGGAGCAGGAGCTGTCAGGGAGAAGCTCGTGAGCCCTCAGCTTCACCCTCCTATGAGGGAGAAAATATTATCATGTTACAGGTGAACAATCAGGCACATTTAAGCAATACACCAAGCACTAGCATGTGAATTAGTTTAAAACTAATGAAGGTGGCCATGCTGTTATTGAATCTTCCTCTGACTCTGATGTGCCTGCAAACCCTCCGTGGCTGGCTGTTTGTGCAGAAGGGCCCTGGGGCACATACTGGGGGTGACTTATCCCCTCAGAGCTTTTTCCTCCAAATAATGCCTTTTCCTCCAGAAAAAAAAAAAAAATCCAAAACCAAAAAAGCAAAAAAATCCCCACCCAATACACCATCAACCACAACCAAAAAATCAGCTTCATTTTATTCTTCCTTTTACTCTCATTTCCTCCTTCTCTTGAACAGAGTTACTGTTAACACTAGTTCCAGGCTAAAGTGACGTGTCTTATATTTTGTTGCGTTTTTTTTTTCCTTTAGTGGAAAACCCTAGAAATAACATATTCATAAGAGACCATCCACCTATTTTTCCAATATTGTATTCTTCACTAAAGTTTTTTCTGTATTTGAACAAGAAATTTTTATTAAAGGTCCTGTTTTATAAATTTTGTCCAAGTGCATATGTTAATTTCAGTACAAGCGTGTGTGTATTTTTGTACTGAGCATCCCTTTCATATTGCACATATAGATGTCAAGTCTCCCTCTATATATGAACAATATAACAGTACATCTCTCTCTCATGCTCTTTGTGTTTATAGACATGTATACATACATATGTATGCATGTTTATATACATGTCTATATGTGTGTGTGTGTTCCCCTGTGTGTATATATGTGTGTATATATATATATATATGGAGAATACATACATAATTGTCCGGGCTTTACAAACGGATGCCAGCAAGCGAATACCTGTCTATTGCTCTGTCAAATGTGACTCGCTGGGAAAGCTATTGGGTTTATAGAAGAGACAAACATTTCAGGCACGCCATTCTGGGGTAATGAAGCATGGCAACAAAATATACCTGTGCAACATTTGATAAAGATGAGCTGACACACCAGTCCAAATAGGTTCTTTTGTGTGTCTGCACGTGTCTACCATCATTGCTTTCATCTTAAAACAGGAAGGTAGCAATAGCAGCAGCAGCTGGCAGGAACCACAAGAGGAAGAGCAGCTCACACAATTAAACATCGTTTACCTCTGGCCTTTATTTCACTCCTCTCTCCCCCTAATTTATTATGTGTTTTCTCCATCTCTATGCAAAAAACACGGGCTCAATTTTTCTTTCTTTCTCCTGCTATCTAGCTCTTTTTACAGAGGGACTAAACAAGACAATAGGCAAAATCCCATGGCATTTAGCTTTGGATCTTAACTTGAAGTGCTTCTTAGTGAGGTTTTTATGGCCTTTATTGTTCTTTGATTAATGTAAAGTAAAATTAAACCCTACAGTTACACATTAGAACATCAACTAGAGAGAACGCAAAACTGCACTGTGTACCTCGCTTTACAGAAAACATCCTTTGTTGTGTTTAATCTTCAGAGCAAAGGAAGGGAAAAGCCTCACCTGCTGTGGGGACTTTTGAAGGGTAGGGAAGGGAAAGGAGTCACAGACTTCAGCTGTGGTGCCAAGCACTGCAAGTGACCCAAGTTACAGCACTGTCCTCGTTAGGGGCTGGGCAATAGCCCTAATTTAGGCACACCTTCCATTAAAGTCAACAGGAATTGTCCTGGTTTATGGAGCCAGAGAGGTCTCTCAGGCTCTGCCTGACAGCCAAAAATCTTGCTTTCAAGAGAGGTAGTATCTAGACATAATCAAACTTTATTGTGGTTTTTATGTGGTTCTGCACCAGTTTTTACCAATGAGAGATGGCTGCATAAATCTTTCTTCCAGGGTAAATTTAAAACTAGATTTTCATTGCTGTGAGATGTTATACATATGTGCATGCTTGCAGATATTTGTATTCAACTCAAATGAAAACTTAATTACTTATAGTATTCTGGTTAACATCTTCTACTGAACAGGCCAAGGTCTTTCTTCTATATATATTGTATATGGCACATATGTGGTTTCATTTTTTTCTTTTCTTTTTGTTTTAATATGCCCTGCTCTCATCTCTTCTCCTTGCACAAAATCTCTGTCTGTGTGATTTTTCACTTTGCCAGCTGCTAAATTCATTTCTACTCCATGTTTCCAGTGGTTCTTTTCTTCTTCTTTTTCCACAGATGTTTCTAGGCAGAATGCATAACAGTCCAGCTGAAGTAAAACGTTCAGCATTACGGTTTTCGAATGGGGTTGGAATAGGGGAGTGAGACAGAACGAGTTTGGCCCCTCATAATATCTATGCTGAAGCAATACACAACTGAAATGGATCTTTTTTTTCCTCCAGCTAGTAAAACTCCTGCTAAATCTTAAAGAGGGTTCACAGGTTTGGCATTGCATATTCCTCAGAGCAGCAGTATTTTTGTTATTTACTACTAGTGACTGTGGCTGATTATAAATGCCTCTTAACATGCTTATTCTTTTCAATTTTCATCAGTAGTCAGAGCATGGGAACTCAAATTTCAACCTCTGGTTGTCCCCCACCTTGCACCCATTTCATGAAATCTATTGTATCTGTAGCCAAGTTCACAAGTTAAATGACACATATGTGGCCTTTCTGTTCATTTTATCTGACACTAAGACAATTCAATTGACGCTCAGCATAAAAAAAAATCCCCAAAATTACAGAGTGTTTCTGCCAAGGGTAAGAATAGGTCAAGAGCCAAAGGAATTTAAGCAAACTGTCTTTTATACACAGGAAGCAGTTAACATATGGAATAAAAGAACAGGGACAGCAATTGATGAAACATTTGGGAGAAACTTAGATAAACAATCATAAAAAAGATTTAGACAAGTGCTTGGAGTAGCCAAAAAAATAAATAAAACTAGTATAGAGTGTGCAAGTCACTTCATCGTCCTTCCATTCTGAAATAGCTGAAATAAAATAGCAATGAGCAGATAAACTGCAAAATATCATTATGATTTAGTAGCCATTTCTTTCCATCAGAGCTACTGTTTTAATTTTCATTCTTCCAAATTACAAAGTAACAATAAAATATCCTTTTCGATTTATGGCAATGAGACCCTTTTAATTGAATTTCAGAAATGAGTTGATTTGACTGATGGGTAGGTAATGGGAATATACTATTTACAGTTGGAAATGCATTTCCAGTGGAAGGATTTGAAAAAGCACAACAAAATGGATATTTATAAGCAGGATTTTGGATGACTTGCATACACACAGACAAAAATATATATGTTGACCTTGAGGCACAACAAACAATATTTCTGTTTAATCCTAAAAGCCTCTACCTATGAAAAAAAGTTCATGAGCACTTAGACTATTTATTTTAGTAACAGCCAAATGTACAAGCACTATGACCTCATTATAACTCTTCCTTTTTCTCTCTGTATAGAGACATGGGATTGACGGTGGTTTCTTTCTGAATGTTAAGCCAAATCTGGAAATATTGGCGGATTATAGGCCATCTCACTCTGCCCCAGAGTTAATGTGGAGTAGCCTACATCAGCCATCACTTTTTGCATTGCAATGGCAAAGTTCCAGCTGACTTTAATGGAGCCAGAATTTCACCCCAGGTGCATTATTACAATTGACTAGGGTCTGATAGATTGATTCCTGAGATGCTCTGGATTCCAGATGTGGATCTCATAAAATTGTAGAGCGTGGTGTGTGCAAAGCTTTTTTTTTTTTTTTTTAACCTTTTTTTCCCCCATTAAATAAATAATAATAAAACACAGTCCTTGTAAGCAGTGCAATGGAGAGTATATGCTTTTTTCTCCTCTGTCTTCCAAGAAACACCTCCATCTTCTTTCTCTACTACTTACGGTCTCCCATTTGTATAGCAAGGAAAAAAAGCCAAAACAATGACCAAAAAACCAGCCAGTGAGCTGCATCTGGTTTAATGTACATGTGGAGCTGAGTCTTTGTGTGCCTGCTGAAATTTTATCAGCAACACCTACAACAGAAAGTCTAATCAGAAGCCAACTGTGTGAACAGAGAGTGAAAAATAACCTAAAAATCCAGGCATTCTAAGAGGAATAGAGCAAAAGAAGCCTTCCTTTGCAGGAGGACTTGGTGTGATAAATAAAGGGAGAGGAGAGGAAAGCAAAAGAGTTCTCCCACTCTAAAAAAACACAAACCCTCAGAGACCTGGAAACCACATGATGCCACCATCAGGGCAGGTGTTTCCTGTTCTTGCTGGGCCTGTCTTGCCTCAGGGAAGGGAGGATGGCTGCCCTTCCGTAACTAGGTATTTGTGCTGGCTCTTCCAATTCTCCTTTCTGTTCTCTTTTGCCCTTATAAATGTTTGAGGTAAGTCCATCTACATCCATCTGCATTTCTACCAGGAATCTAAGGATTTCGAGGGAGAGGAAAAAGAAATATCTCTGTTCCCAGGACACAAGTAACAGTGTGACAGTTTCCACTCAGTAAGGACGTAATAACAAAATTTGAGCCTTTTTTTCCCACTACACTCAGTAGTAGCAGAGAGAAATAGTCCTCATGCCTCGCAAGACAGAGATGGGGAGACGGGGACCACAGAAAAGCATGGAAGAGGAAGATGTGTAGCCAGTAGGACTATCCTTCTGATGCCTTCCCAGGGGCTGGGAAGCTGAGGCAGAACACAAGTGGTAGAGTGCCAGGTAGGGAAATATTTAGAGCTACAGTGAGGGCTGGTCTTGTGTTTTCTCACAACTTGGTGGAGCATGTATGTGCTGCACGTAAGTTAAAAAAAGAGATGGGAGGAACACGGTCCATGTGTGTGAGCAGTGGGAAACATGCTATGTAGAACAACTTCAAAATATTTCCTAGCAAGGATGTGTTGCCAGAAGCAGAGGACTGCTAAGAAGAACAAGCAAGGCCACCAAAAAGAAGAAACATACAAAAGGGGGATGTCTGATCTTGGGGTAACGACACTCGGAGCTGCCTCTACTCAAGTCACTGAGTGCAAAGCAGCAAAAGCAGGCTGCACATCACCAGGTGAAATCCCAGAAATTGTTAGATCGCGTGTTAGATGTGCTTGAAAGACAGAATGACAAAGAGGAAAGAGGTTTCATGAAGTTACATGGAGAAGAGATTAAAATCACTGTACTATATTAGAAAACTCCAACATGCCGAGTATATACGTTATCAAGGAAGACCAAAAATAACTATCCCTGTTTGTGAGCAATACAGTGGCATTTTAAAACACTCTGTAGCCACTGTATTAAAAGACATGTCTGGTCTTGTATTTCTCAACAAATGTCCCAGTTTATAATTCCTACTGTGGACACAAAAATATTTTGTGTGAATCTGTGTTTGTGTGGAATTATCAGATGCACCAGCCCATGGAAGGACAAACACGGACAAGGTCAAAGGAAAATATTCTTTAGAATAGCCCTTAAGCAGGCAGAGGAATTAGGCCTGATTTATGAATGTATTTCCACAATTCACTTGAAAATTTGTAATGTCTGTGCAGCCTGGCAAGAAAAAAAGGTGAGGGTAATGTGAAGGAATGCTTCTATTCCACTTTATTGTAAAATTATCCCATGTTACCTGCTCTAATCCCCTGAAAACAAATTAAATCCTCACTAAGCTGACTTTAAATCAATAGTTTCATTTAAGAATAGTGTGACTTAATAAAAATAAAAAACTAACTGGTCCAGCCAATTTAAGAGGGAAATAAATCATTGCCGAAGGAAAAAAGCAGATTTGACTTGTATATGGGCCACAGTTTTGTTGAGGGGCTAACCTGCTGTCTAAATTAACTTGGGGTATACTACAAATCTCATCAGACCCATTCAGAAATCTGCTCCACTGTACTAGGGAAGAAGATTGCAAAAAAAAGAAAACAAAACAAAACAAAACAAAAAACCAACCACCAAAAAACAACCCAATTGGAGATGTTATGAAATGAAACTATATATCTGAGAACACTTAGTAAATCATATAAGAAAACATGCCTTTGAATTGCCCTGAAACATCACCTCACACTCCAGCATCTCCCTTGTTTAACTTGTTTGGAGAGGATGTTTGTGAAGTAAAAAGGATGCCATATTTGCAGCTAGAGCAAGAGCAAAACATTAGAAATGGGAGAGAAAGGAGCAGAGCAATGAACAGACAGGCAAGCTGCCAGCTGTTTAATTCATTCATACAGCAAAACTAGTTAAAATAAAAACTGAATAAATTATTTGTAAATCTATAGATTGAATTATCCCTGCAATCTTTGCAGCTTGGTGAAGATATTACTTCAACGTTATTAAGTGTGGACGTATTTATCACTAATTTACCTTTTAAATGTTATGAAACTTGCATAATAAAAGTCTTAAAGGTTCAGAAGACCAGAATACAGAGGCCACAACAGAGCGGCTTACTCAAATCAGTGCAAGTTACGCATTGCAAGCCACTGACAGCAGGAGAATTTAATAATCCTGACTCCAGTTTGACTTATTCTAAGCATTCCCGGATGAATACCTTTCTCTGTCACCATGTTTCCAGGCAAGGCTTTGAAAAGTATCTTTTAAATAACCTGTGTAAGGGCACCCCACCAGCTGGCAACAAAGGACAGGACTAGCTTGTCCAGAAGCTCAGGAAATGCTTTAACTATGCACCCGTCTTGTAGCCCACTGTGATAATCTGTAGGAGCTGACAAGGTTTCTGGATTTGCCTTAAATACTTTGGAGTCGAGGAAGGGATTGTGGTGAAGCCGTGAGCTTACAGACCTGGCTTAGAAGAAAAGACTTCTCATGCAGCATTCCTTTACATTTATCTGATTCCCCCAACACAATCCAAAGAAATGTTAATATGTTCATCACACTTTTTCTTATAATATTTGTGGACCAGTAGGAATAAACACTAATGATTCTGGTGATGAGAACACTAAGAAGTCATGGGATGAATGGGGAAGAAAAATTAGAGGCACGTGAAGGAACAGTGGCAGGGTGTAGACTTTAACCTCCGTATTCTCCATGCATCACCAACAGCACAGGCTTGCCAGCATTGGCAGGTCCAACATAAAACTACCTCTCAGAAATGTTCCAGTGCAGAAGGAAAACAAACAGTAAAATGTCCAAGTTTATAAAAGTGGGGAAGCTGCTTTTCTTTGCTTAGTTTTATTCCTAACACAAACATTACCATAAACAGTAATTATATTAAAAAAAAAAAAAAAAGATGCTCAAGGGTGCCTAGGTTTTCAAGGAACTGGAAGATATGGACTCGGAGGGCTCCAGAGGAAATGGAGCATATTGCAGAGCAAAATGCTCCAAACTGCCCTGAACCTGCCTGACAGAATACTATATGACTGTGTTTAACAGGTAGTTTGGAGTTGCAGTTATCCATATTTGTATTCCCCAGTAAGTGCTCCTAGGCTCTGCTATCCCACTGTGATTCTGAGATATGAGGTCTTAAGGAGAGTTGGATCAAGTAGTGTCTCACAAGATCATCTGCACTGGGCCTTTTTTTCTCTTGGTTATCATTTTTCTTATCCTTTCTCAATTCTGATCCTTCCTATTTATTTGTTATAGGGATAACCATCTGTGTTAGAGCTCGAATGAAGGATCATTGTACATGTTACATTTGTATTTGATGGACTCATTCTTGCTAGATAAAAATACAGTATGTGGTTGTACACAGTATCAGACTAAAAATACAGAAGTTAGTTTTCTTTCTGGCTTGGAATTATGTAATGAGCTTTAGGATGAGCTTCAAATTCCTGAATATTTATGGCTGCACTCTCCTGAGTGGGAAGGCCTTAACTATTCTCTAGACTTCTAATTTCTTATATTTCCAAATTCCTTAGAAATGAATGGTTTCCTTCACGCTAGCCAGAAATCTCCAGGAGTCTGTGAAGAGAACATCCAAAGCTGCCCAAATCATTGGGCCATTCAGTTCCCACAAATTAGTCTTTTCAAAGCATATTTCCTTTTGGACTTCTCAACATTTTTTTTTTAATTCAGCATCTCCTAACCACAATTAGGACTCTCAAAAACCAACAATATCAGAAATAGGTGGTATTTTCTTGAAATTTTTTCCCCAAGCCATAGGTCATGACATTTCTGCTTGCAAAGCCTTTCTGTCTTACTGGTCCTCCTCTTGTTTCAAAGCTGAACGTTCAGCAGAAGGTGTCTATTTTGCATTTGCAAGGTATCTTCAAATCAACTGTTGCCTGTAGTAACTTGCAACTTAAATGTGCAAACTCAAGCCTGTTAAAGAGAGAAATGTGAAGAATGCAAATCAGGTCAGAATGGTACTGACAAAATGATAACACTCAGAAAGCACTTGTAAGGTTGTGCAGAAAGTCCACACCTTGAAGCTGAATTTTGAATACTTGCCCTTTAAATTCTATTATAAGTTTAAGGCAAACCTCCAGGTTTCTTAACATTCCGTTTTGACAAGTGAATAAATTACTAAGAGAATATATTTCATTGGTTTAACAGAAAGGGAGAATAAGTTAGCATGTAAAGACACTAGTAAATGATACATTACAGACATCATCGTTGTGGTGCTACACATGATATTGTCCTGGGGTGGAAGATTATCTATATATTTTTACCTAGAACAGAGACAAGGACACAACTTCATTGGTTAAAAAGAAATAAATAAGCAATAATAATGAACTAATGTAGTGAACATACCACATGCCCGTATGGCATATACACTGCATAGGGAAAAGAAGCAAATAATCGCATTTTAAAACAAAAATGTTGCTAGAATCTCTACTTTGTCTAAAGGTCTCCTTGTGCCTAAAGGTTTTGGTTTTTGTTTTGTTTCAAAATTCTAGGTCCCACTATTAGCAAAAAGGATTTGCAACCCAATGTAAAATTGTGTGCTTCACTATTTAACAAGCTTTACATATCTGGGGTCACTCCATCTTCCTGGATTCACTCTATTGGTCAGACTTGCAGGATACACTTGAATGTAACAACCAGTACATAACAACCAGTTGATAGCACTTCCTATTAATCTCAGAGTGCTTCATAAATTAGATTTTGTAATCCGTTTGCTTATACATTTTAATGTCCTTGGCATCTAATGCACCGTAATATTAGTTTTTAATCTGGATAACATAAACTACAAATGCTCAGATGTTCCTGATCACCTGGATGATGAGAAAATAGAAATACTCATTCAAATTTCTGGAGGTAAAACTGCGAGAGTTGCAAATTTCTGAGAAGCTCTGGCACAATCTGAGGATGTGTTTAGCCAGTGCGCTCCGCCGTGCATCCCCACAGAGGGATGTTCCCTCTGCAGGTGGCCAGCTCGGGAAAGGCTGTGTAGTGATTACAGAAACCCAGACACCCATCCCCACGACAGAGAATTTCTTGTGTTGTTTGTACTTGCCTAATGCAATTGGAGCTAAATTTACAGCCTGCAAATAGCTTCTCCTGAGAGAGCTAGATTTGGGGGGCTATGCAAAGTTTTTCCTTAGTAAGGGTGTTTGCTGTTAATTGAAATAAATAAATGCTCTAAATCTTTAAATAGTTCCTTCCTTTCATGTTTGTTTGTGGAATCACAATAAATATTTGGGGTTCCGGGTTGCTTTTGCCCACCATTTTCCCCTACCATTGCCCATCATATAGCTGACTATATGTGAAAACTTACCAAGAGACAAAACAAAGAACTATAAATCTTTCTAGCTCATGGTAATCTCATGCATTCCTGGCTCCCAGCTGATCTATCAAGAGGTCATTTGGTTGAAAGCCAACTTGCCAGACCTCCTTCTCTTGTCACTGTTTTAATTTCCTCTTTTGCTTGCTTTATTCTCAGTACTGGTACATTTTAAAAGAAATAGCATTTGCATCTTTACAAGGAATGCCATTTTAAATAAGACATTCTTGGGCAACAACAAAAAAGACCCTCTGTCTCTGAGGATGTGTCTTGACAACTTGGTTTTAGTGTTTGGGAACACATACCACTTTGTTCAGTTCTGTACAAGCAGATAGTTTCAGACTACTATTTAATACTACCCCAAGGAAAAGGAAAAAAAAAAAAAAAAGAAAATCCGAAGGGAACACAAATCATTGGCTACTTATCCCAAGCCTGGATACTTACTGTAGACAGCAGTCTTCTCCCTGTCTGATGGCAGAAGTATTTTAAACACACACGCAATATCTTCTCTTGCAGATTTGTGTATAGTCTGACACACAGAGAATCAGACACAGGATGGGGGGCAGCAGTCTTCCAGCATTGCAAAGGACAAACTTCTTGCCTGGCTGGTTTTCTTTTAGCTTTTATAAGTGAGAAGCACATCTTGGCCATGATTGATCTAACAGTCTGTTTTTGGCTTTCTAGTCCTTGGTCTCTTTCCCAAGCTGGCTGTTGACAGACTATGGAGTATTACACATGGGTTTTAATCTTCAGGAAACATAAAGCATATGTAGCTGGCTCCAAATCACCAGCTCTCCCATACCACAGAAAAGGAAAGATGGGGTTTAGGGGAAGGGCTAGAGAACAGAGGGGTGGGAGTAGTGGAAGCTTACAGAGTATTCCATATAACCCCAGCCACTGCCATGATCCCGCTGAGACTGAGACAATTAAAATTACTTGACCAATGTTTCAGCTGTTTGAAGCTAGGCCAGGAGCTGCTTGGTCTCTACAAATATCAGAAAGATATCAAAAACGCAGCATAGTGTTGTCTTTTCTTCTCAACTGCAAGTATTTCCATTTACACTCAGCTGGTGCATTCAATCTAATATCATGTTTCATTGTTACCTGAGATGCAATTGGAAATCAAAACAGTCCTTCAGACAGAAAAAAAAGGAAAACTTTTCTGCAGATGATGTCACTTCCTTCTCTCCTCTCCCAGCATTTGTTGCTGTTGTTTTTCTTTGTGGTGAAGGAAAAAAGCCCAAAGAACTGATTTGATTTGCTGCCAGTCAGAGGATGGCAATGCTCTAATTTGATCACATTCAACCCCAAATTCGGGTGATGTCAGTTGAATCCTGTCCCAGATTCTGCAGCTCAGGCCTTTTCTAGACTAAAACTCTCTCCAGCCAACAATACCACAGCCCAGGGTCGGTAGCACCACCAGCCCAGCTAAGACCACTGTCGCCTCCTTTGACAGGCTCACAAAACAGGGACTCTTTAGCAAATTACTTAGGAATTTCCCTGTATCTAGGCCAGCCTTTGACAGAAGAATTGCCTGTGGATATTTGCATTGGTCACAACACATTCCACAATATAATCCAGCAACTGGCCCAGACTTTCTGTAATTAGACCAGAGTAACCCTGGCTCCCACAAAATCCATGTCCTTTCTCCTTAAGCAACTCAACAGGTGAAGAACAACCTCACTGATCAAGTTATGCCTCTGTCCTACTGTTATTTGATAGCTTTGGGGAGGGGGAGAGGGGGAATGTCAATAGTTTATAAGGGCATTCCTGGAAGAAGAAGCCAGGAAAGAAGAGATTTGTGGGAGTGCCAGAGCACTGTCAGATCAACTACATGAAGGATAGGATTTTGTACCTCCAGCCAGCAAACACATCTTAAGACTTTTTCACCCTCGTATCTTTATATTATAGTATTATTGCTCTTTATAGTTTAATAAGTTTCCCCATTATTGTGACATATGACAGCAGCACCTGTGTTGGTGGATGAAACGAAGTGGGAACAATGCCTTGTTTTCTATAACAAATACCTGTCAATTCCAGATTGACAATTTCTACTTAAGATAATTTACAAAAGGAAGGGTAAAATACCCTCTCCTGGGGTATTATGAGAAGAAATAACGAAACACTTGATATATGCTTTTACAAATGGAACAAAACCTAAAGCTTTATATTAACAGCATAAAAGAAAATAATAGAATGAAAAAAAAAATCTGCATGTGACCTGATTGACAGTTGCTACCACAAAATGTTCTATATCTATGCATATATTCTTATCTGTAAAACAAATTATTTCATCTAGAATCTGGGTGAAAATCTTTCTCTTTCTGTTCTGGACTGACCTAGAGGAGCCACAAACCACTCCAAAAGCCATGATCTGTAGGTGATGAAAGTGGCTTTGGCCTCCAGGACCAAGCTGTTCCTGATTCACTCACTTATTGAACACAAGGCCATACATGTGGTTTCTATCAGTGCAGCCAGTATGTTTATAGCATTTACCAGAGCAGAGCAAAAGCTCTCATAGAAAGGGCTGGATATGCTTCGGAAATGGACTGCTTTAGCAGTGTCCTCCTTCTTTTTGCTGCTTTTGGGGATTTGGTGATGGAGTTCAGCTTTCTCAGGGTGCTGACCACCCGCGACTGGACCCAAACAGGGAAAAGACGCTAACGTGTCTTCCTCCAAACACGCTGTACTGTCTTGGGCAGTAGCGTGCTGAGGGTGCTCTGGAAGAGGCAACGAGCCCCCTTTCCCTGCTGCCATATGCGCTGCAGCGTCACATGGGGCACGGCAGCCCCAGAGCCCGCGGGAGCGCGCTGTGGCTAATGGACACATTAACGGGAGGCCGTGCTTGCTGGAATACGGGCAGACAGACGGCGTGCTTCAAGAACGTATTCCCTTAAACACATCGCCTCCCTATTTCCTACCTTCGGCAACTTAGAAAATGGGACTTCATTAATGTTATTCTAGACAAAGAGCGGCAGAGAAATGTAACGTTAAAAAAAGCCTATATTTTTAAATTGAGAGAGACCAATTACAAAAGCTATAAACACTTTAATCATTTCTCTGAACATGTGGAAATACATACATTGGGAACCTTTTTCATAGGAAATGCTGAAATCCTTTCCTTAATGGCACATTTTCTTAATGGCTTTACAGTTTCTCAGTTCATTTCAAAGGGCTGTTATTTGTTATGTGGACATAAGTTTAGATTATGGTTTAGAATGCTGAGAGATGTTTGAAAGAATTATCTTGTGGATGGTGGCAGCTACTTTTGCGTTGCCTTCTGTTCTTGCTTTGAAATATATGGGGGTGGAGATGCAAGAGGGTGGAATGCCTGTGTGTTAAATATTCTTCATAAAAATGCGGGGTGAAATCCTGTCCCAGGTCAAATCAAGAACATATCTGGTATTTCTTCAACTTCCAGATTTTATCCAGGTATTTTACTTCATTAAGTACTAAAATAAAGTTTATTAAAAAGGATGTATCTATTATTTGCAAGTAGTTATTTTTACCTTATGCTATGAATCTTTGATCTTTGGGGGCATAACGATGGTATGTGCAAGCCTGAAAAAATAAAGAACAAAAATGTGTTGTGTAAAAAGAAGTCATGACAGGGGCATTGCAGATGATGAAGTCAGAAAATTAGAAAACACTGATAATTTCTGGAAACAGAATACTCTTTCTAAAAGATTAAATGTGGGCTACATGAGTGTCTTAGAATGATGTGGAGGTCTTGGACGAAATCCCAGCCCTGTTGAAGACAATGCGAATTTTTCTTTTCACTGTAACAAAATCAAGTTTTCACTTGCCCCTCACTTTAAAAACATGTGGAGGCACACTGGAATTTCTCCTTTGGAAACAAATCTTGTCTGGTTTAAACATTCGCACTCCTTTCCTGTCCTGCCCTCTGCTCCATGTCTTCCAGAGCTCCAAGCTTGAGTTCTTTCACTACTCAAGTATCTCACAGAAGGGAATTCTCCCCCTAAATCAGAGACTATACTCATTCCCCAAATGCCTAATTTATACAAATTGCACTGAATAACTATCGACACCCCTCTACCTTTGGTAAAAAGCCCATTCCATTGACTCTGAGCACTTATACAGACTTGGGAAAGCCTGAATGAAATTTTTGGGAGGTCCAGAAATAAACCCATGTTAAAATCCTCTTGTCCATATTTAAGTCTTGCTGGAAACACTAGAGTATTTAGGGGTCTTTGGGAAGGAAAAAAGTAAAAAATGAAATAACGATGGCACATTTGATGGCTAAATCAGCCTTAGTGTCTGGGTTTGCCCTCTCTTCAAAGGAAGTAGGGATTGCTAACACAATGCCACACAGTGCTTATGTGAAATGAGAACTGCAGCTTCCTTGGAAGCCTCTGAGCTCAAGTGGGTGCCAGCCTTCACCATCCTCTGTCCTGGTTTCCATTTCACTGAAAGGAGAAGGGATGTGATTGCCTGCAAATCCTAAATGTTTGTAGTTCTCCACACTTTAAGCATAACCTCTAAGACATTACTCCACTGTTACTGATATTTTGCTTCTGTTTGTTGATGTAAAGGAATACTCTGGGTCATTGATCTGATCTCTTCTATCACAGTTCCAGATATTGCACTAACACCTCTTCGAAACATCAAGGCAGGTTTGATGCGACCTGTGGGATGCACCCTGTGAGGTGTCACCACTTGATCCAAACCACAGACAGTAGAGTTCAGCTGATGTGGGCACAAATCAGTTAAAAGTTTGGGGGTTTCTCCCCTTACCACTGTGTCTGATTACATGAACAACAATGAGCTTTATTTGCTGAAGCACTGAAATCTGTAACTTTAATATTTTCCCCCACCACCACGCACACACTGGAAGTTCACCTGGCACTTAGAAGACAGCTACACACCCTCCATATTACATAGCATTGCGGAAGATTATATCCTATTGCTTTTTTTGTCTTGATCAAAGTCTTACATTACCTATTCTACTTGCAGAATACAGTCCTTGCAGGACTTATTCTAAGCAGAGGTAGATGTAAATTGCCTCCCCATCTGCATCATGTATTGTTGCTTGCCACATGCAGGCTTTCCACATGCCCAGTCATCTCAATTACAGTGTTGACAGGGCAAACATTACCCAAAAATTTTAGGATAATTCCTATAATTTGTGCAATTAATCTGCGGTTTACACAGTGCACAAAAGTGTTGGAATGGTCTCACTTATTGGAGGATAGCAGATAAATTCCCCAAATGTCAACCTCTAAAGAACATATTCAAACAATGACGTTGTTCTTTGTCTGTGGGGGTGAAGACTGAGCCTGGAAACCAGATGTTCACCATGCTTTACACCCAGAGAAAGGGAAGGCATGTGCTTGTGTGTGTGTGTGTGTGCCCAAGCATGTATGTGTGTGTGGGGGAGAGAGAGGGAGAGAGAAAACCTTCAAAAGGAAGAAATCCTCCTGTCTTTCGGCAAAAAAAAAAAAATTTTGAGGGTGTGCCTCACATTGAACGAAGCACTCTTAAAATATGGTGAATTTGCCTTCCTCATTTAGCACAAATGATTCCTATATTTTAATCCCAACCTGTATAGCAGGATATTTCAATGACTTTTCTTAGCTGTTTGAAACAAGTTGGGAGGTCTGCAATATTTCATGTTGTAGTTCTTCCCAATAAATTTGAAGTTGGATTGCACATTGCAGCTGTGGGTTGCACATCTTAACAATTATAACTAGTGCAATACGAACTACTTCAAAACAATGTGTAAATGGTGCCTGAAGAGCCAAAAGCTTCCTCTTAGGCATTCAGATAGCTTGGGAATCTCTGTGAAAAGTTGTGACTGGAGCAGCACATAACTCACAGAGAAGTTACAGGAAGCTCTCAACAGTAATTTGATGGATACCACTTGGAGAGAGAAAGGAGTCCAGTGGATATGGGATGGGGGAAGATTCTCATGCCATCCTGTCCTGGGGCAGCAATGCCCATCATAGTTTGGTGCATAAAAGCCTGTGCAAGACAATTGAGCTTTAAATATTGATGCTCATAAATGAGGTCATGCTCAGTCTGCCTCTCAAAGTCAAGGAGAGCACCTGGCATCTTCCAGGAAATGACCAGCATGACCACATCCATCCGATTCAACAAATTCATGCTTCCTACCTGAGGAATGATGAAAGGTGGAAGGAGCTTTATGCAAAAAAAGGAATGTGCACCACTCACATAGTAAGACTGAAGCAGTAATTGGACTCTCCGGAGGGCCTGTAGCTCTGGGGCTTTAGTGAATATCTAGAAATGCTGTGCACGGCCCAGAGACAACTTTGTCAATATACAGGAGCAGAACACAGAGCTACTCATGTCCAAGAAATCTCCATAGCCATCAATAAGATTGGATAGCTTTATTGCTTTCATTAACCGGTGTCAGATTTTTATGCCAGCTGAGGCACAGGTAAAGAAAGGATTGACTTACTTAAGATATAGTGCTCATGTGATTAGCCTTTCCACCCACCCCAGCTCATGATGCCATATGTACTCACATGACTGTCTTATAGTACTGCTCAGACACCACAAAACCTGTAATTTATTTCTTCCCCCTAATGTCTCTAAAAGGCAGGGAAGTGCCACTACACTCATCTCACAAATAAGGGGAAAAAAAATCACTGAGAAGCTCAGCAGACAGAATCACCCCAGAAATTCACCCAGGACGAAAGAGGGTGCTAGAGTCCCTCCTAACAGACTGGCCAAGCCTATTTCTTCTTGACATCTGTGTGTGATTTGCTAATATTCTCAGAAGCGCAGATGTTACAACAGCCTTCCCTCCCACCAGTTCGCAAGCATGCTGGGAGGCCCTTCCACTTTGAAGGTTCAGGTCACATTTAGCCTAAATCCATCTTTTTGCAATCAAACAGAGAAACACCTGTCAGTTTTGGGGAGCACACTTCAGCTTTAGGAGGTGGGGGACACTGAATATGGAGAGAAGAACAAAAGAACATCTGCTGGTGCTCGCCCCAGGGCAGGAGATCAAAGATCACCCTTTTTCAAAGGTGGTCATACTGTCCAGGAACATAAAACAAAAGACAAACTGTGATTGATAAGTAGATTCTATCACTCCATAGACCCCTAAAAACAGAGAAAATACTTATTTCTATTTTTCTATATCCTTTTACATATTGCTTCTTTCCTCTCTCAGCCCCCGTTTTTTGATTTCGGCTTGCTTATTATTTTTTTTCATTATTGTATTCCTTACACTTTGGATTCTGGTTTATGTTCAAATTTTCATTTTACTAGAAATGCAACATCCTGGTGGAATTAAAACCCAAACTGGATTTAGAGTACTGCTTAATTTGAGCTCCAGTGTCCCAGATGTTGGTTAGGTGCTGTGAACATTGTAAGATCTAATAATATTTTTCACCTAAAAAAGATCCATTAATATAACACTTAAAACGAGATGTGCTGAGAGCCAATGGAAGCCAAAAGAAATTTGAGTTAATGTTGCCAAAGTGTGTTTTTTCCCCTCAACTCCCACCCTCTCCCTGGGCTTTAGGTACTGCAGCACATGTGGAAGGCCCTTGTAACACTAGGAAATGCTATACAGTTGTGATTTCACAGAACAAAACAAATAGTCTTACCTCCTCTAATATTTAATCCAGATTTGTAGTTTCCCAGTGCGCCGCTGTAAAATCACCCAGTGCGGCGGGGTCCTTCGACAGCACAGGAGTGCCAAGTCTCAAGGTGGCTGAGCTGAGGGTTATGTTTCAATTTGGCAGTGGAATACCGTTTCCATAGACAAATTAACATTGTTTCATTTCATTTTGACACCATAATGTCTTTTCCATAGACCTGCACTGACATTGTCGTGAAATCATTGCATCCCAATCAAGTGAATGGGAAATTAGCACCATGACACAAAACATACTGAGAAAGTAACCACAGCTTAGTTTATTTGTCAAACTGAAATACCTCATCCACCTTCAAATGCATTTTCTGAAGCACCAGAAGACTCAAGTGCAGGATTCAACACGAATAAAACATAGCCTGTTAAATATGTTCCTTTCATTCAAAATTTAGGAAAGCTGCTACAAACTGTTGGTTCTTACTGCTGGCTCTGCACATCAGGTGTCATGCCTTTCCTTCCTCCATCTCTTCCTCCCTCTGCTATCATTTCTCTTTGGTGCTTGCACCTGAGCTGAGGGTTTGTAGTTCCAAGGAATCACTGCAATCCCCGTGTCTCTTAGCTTCCCAGTGTGCTCAGTGCAGCGGGTGCTGGGAAACTTTGCTGTTAGCATTTTGATGGGACTTGAAATGGAAATCATCTTGGGATTTCCATGGCTTGAGCTTGAGGACTTTGGTAATAATGCTACCATTGAGAGCTAAATATGAAACCACAAAAATCTTTGTTTATATGAGAAACGTCCTGTTTACTTTAGCATAGAGAATAAGCAGGAAAGAAAAAAAAGAAGAACCAGTAGCCCAAATCACAGATTTCTTAAACTTTTTGCTCTCAGACACATATTAACAATAGAAATCACATCCATCTTCTGGTCTAAGCATATTAAAGGGGTCACATATCCAATATTCCTCTATGCCAATGATAGGCTAAGTGTTAGAATACCAATCTACATAACAATTTTACTTTCTCTTCATCCCATTCGTATATACGCACAAATATCAAAATAAGTCAAGGTTGTACAGCAAGCACTCAAAAATGTCCAAATTTGCCTTTCTCATGCATATCATACACTATTACTCCACTCTTGATATCTGTCACCTTTTTCTTTTGTGCCAGTCCACAGCAGACCTTTCCCAACTCACAGAATCTGCTCTCTTCTCATTTCCCCTCCCAAGCCCTTCCCAGTGCCCCATTGCTTCCCCTCTCCATCTCTGTCTTGCACAACCCATCTATCCCATCTGATGGAGGAAGCATCTCTGCTGTCCTGGGCTCTGCTTCTGTGATATTATCAGGTGAGAGCACTGGGTGACAAAGAATGGGTGTTATTTTGCCACAATCGTATATTTTGGGCTTTTGGAACCAAAAACATCCACACCACTTCCCAAACTCTGAGATTGCAATCCTGCCAGCAGGACTTTGGTTCAGTAAGGAGAAGCTTTCAGATAAGGGGAAGGCAGTACTACTAAAAGTGGTGGTAATCTACATCTTGTGCATCAGCTCACACCTTGTGCTCTCTTTTGAGCAGATGGGACCATAAACATCAGCATTTAACACTCATTCACCCCACCCATGGACCCCTGCCAACAAGGTACCCCTGAACAGAGTTCAGCCAAGCTGATGCCTTAAGTGGGACTGTACCATAATCCTCTCCCTGCAGCCTGGCCCCAGGCACTTTTGCTTGCTTGTACCTGCGGAAAGGGAAGGAAGAAGCACAAAATGCAGGCAAAATGTTAAAGAAAATTAATTTCCACATTCAACAACAAAGCAATTTTTTTCACTCCTACCACCTCAATCTACTCTATTTCGCATATGGAGGAAGTGAATTAGATTGAGCCAAGTTCACTCTTTTAAAAATCATCTAGGCACTGCCTTTCAATTTTCAGTGTCTTTTCCTCTTTGATGTGTTCATATAGTTTCCACTTACACTAGGCAAGAATCTCAGATATTCATGAAGAAGCAGCTGGGCCAACTCGCCTGTCACTTCACTCTCTTTCACGCTGCCCTGACAGCATGAAGCAGATGAACTCTAGTGGGTATCACCCTCTGGAATATTTCTCTTGCCTGATGGGAACCCTCTGTTGTCATCAGGCTGTTGGCCAAAGCACTGACTTGGGAGGTGTTTGCCTCTTCCCAGCTGGCATCAAATTACTGTAACAGCCTCTTGGGTCTTCTAGAATAAGTAGGAGTTCAGGATTAAACTCCCGCCTGGTTTGTAAAGACTGTATCCAGAATTGCACTTCTCGTATTCTTCCCACCCCTAGGGTGAGCGCTCAGATGCAGACAGGCAGTGGGACGCTGTGGAGATTCATCCTTCCCAAATGCCAGCCCTAGGCTCACAGTGCTGCCTGGGTGTCTGGGGGCACCTAGCTGAGCAGTCTCATACCCAAAAACGTGAACATGTTCCCCTCATTCCAAGCAGAAAGTCCTTGAAAGGCAACCTCTGACCTTCTGGCACTATACTTGCACTCTCAATTGCTTTTGCAGACAGAAACATGGTCTGTACTGGTCTGTGGACCGTTTCATCCCTCTACAGTCTTTGTATGCAGTTCCAAGTGGCCAGACTAGGTGGACAGATCTTGCTCCCAGACTTTGCCCTGACTGCAGTATGCCAGTTTGTTCAAAGTATTAGGTGGTGAGAGACCAATTAGGGCTCTAACTATAATTTCCAGTTCCTTCATTCCTTCACCTTAGCAGAATCACTCTTAGTTATACTATATTCTAACCCTCTTGCATGGAGAATAAACCGCAAAAATCCAGTCTGGCATTTGTGATTGTTTTGAATTGCCTTTCCAGCATTTTTTAGTCTCAAGTTTATGCTTATTCAAATTCTAGTTAGTCTGTTTATCAAAATCCTATGCGGAAAATATGCTAATTGGCAGAGAAACCCTTTTTTCAGTGTCAGCTTGCTCACACTGGATTCCTTACAAATGGAGCTGTAGTTTATTTTACAGGATACCTCCCAGCCCACAACTTCCTCAGGTATCTGATGCAAACCAAGATGAGCACCCAGCTGACATCCTCCTGGGCTCGAGCTGATTCGTAGGGTGAAACCACACTGTGATAAGTGCACTGAAAAGATTACTACAGAGGAAGCTTCTCAGAACAAGGCTGTAAGTCATCACGTAGCTCTTGTTTTAGAAAAATCTAGCAACAAAAAGTTGCCACATTGAAATAACTCTTCCGAAAATTGGCGCATGTCTGTTCTTCAGGACCTGTGCTGTTATTGTGTCATTTGGCTGGTAGCCTGCCCGTGGAGGGACAGAGAAAGGGAAACAGAGAAAAGCAAAAAAAACCCCCTAACTTAGGAATCATTTCAAGGCCTAAGATGTGGACAGGTTTGCCGAGAGATATCTTGGAACTGTACAAGGTAAACATGGTCTAAATCACCTGCTTTGGGAAGATAAGTACCACGAGTTCTCTAAGCTAAATGTACACCGCTGAAATTTGATTGAAAACTTCGCGATGTGAAGACTGAAAATCACAAGAAGGAGGCAGGCAGCGTTTAATCTCCTGTTGGATGACAATTCAAGATAGACTGATAGAGATACCTGCTGCCCGATAAACCAGTCAATATTGTAGATGGTAGATACTTGCAGGAAACAGACACTGCAAAGGGGGAAAAAATTCTCGGTATTTCTATATTTTCATCCTGTTCTCAGCTCCCTGCTAAGCAGGATGAGACTTGTATTTTCCTCCGTTAAGTTATTGCACTTCAAATGCTGTGAGCACCCCAATTTCTTTTCAAGGGCATGTTGTTTAAAGGAGAGTAAGGTGTGTACAAAATATATGCATGAAATCCAGGGAATTCTAAATGCCTGGAAATTACAGCATGATAGAAACCAAAGGTGACAGATACAGCCACAATTCTGTACTAATTTTTTATTTTGTCTATAACGGAAGAATTATTTGCCTGCTAAGCTACTACAAACTGAGTGGTGGTGTTTAGTATAAGCAGCAGGTCTTTCAAACAAGTTTACCTGGGTGTGAGACCAGAAAGGAAAACACATGAAGTTTTAAAAAGCATGGGGAAATCGCAGACAAGCAGAAAACACTATTTACACTTCTCTTTGAAAGGACTGGGACAAGTCGCTGTATACATATTCTCACCACAACACTTCAGACTTTGTGTGCACCTATCCTTTGCGTTATGTTTATTACGAGAGCTAAGACAGCAGGCTTTCTAACAGCTCTCTGCTGCTGCTGTCTTACTATGATTTTCCTATCTTTTAATTAAAAGTATATTTCACAGCCAAGCCAAATGTTTCATAATAACAAGAAGGAAATACAGAGAAACAGCAAGGAAAACTTTTGACCTGCTGTGGACTGAACATACTTCTTGCCATGCAACGAGACTAAATCATAGCATGTGCTGCTGATGGACATTCATCATTATTTCTTCCCAAACTGAAGGCATATTTCATTTTCCTGAAGCCTGGATTTTCTCCAAGTTTTGCAGGGAAATGTTGCTGCCATTGGAGCTTGTTGCTGTGTGTCACCACCTGCTGGCAAACATCAGTTGAGGGTTTCTGTCTTGATTGCGCAGCTAAAACAGTGTAGACAAGGACTTTTATCTTCCTTGATAGAAATAGATGGGTGGCCGCAAACAGAACATATGTTATTTAAACAGATTTTTGGTCTTGAATGCATATATTCAGACCAAGCCTGTTTGTATAACATGCAGTCTGGGTCCTGCAAACCATTACTCAGGTACCTAGATCTTAATACAGGAGAGAAGATGCAATTGCATAGAAAAGGTTATCAGTACGGGAAAATGTTCCCAGAAGAACCCGAGCAGAAAAATAAATAACTAAAAAATTAAATATAGCCGGCAAATGCTGCTGTAATATTTAATTAAAAATAACATAGAGTGAAAACTTACAATAACCTTCTAGAGACAGTCTCAGGTTTAAATTTCCTGGTCTGTGCTATCTATTTTACAGGTTTAATGACTGGAGTTGGAGCTTTTCTCTTTTTTTTCTTCCCCAAAGATGTTTTTAAGAAATCAGACCTTTGAATATGAAAGTAAATTTTGAAGCATATAATATTTATTCCATCCACTCTAATAGGTAAACGTGCGTTGCAGTGTGGGCTCTAATGCTGATAATTCATATCATTTATCTGATAGATCAGGAGCCATTACGGTCTGTTGTGTAAATTCATATTTTGGCACTCTTTAAAAAGTGGATTATTATTGACCCAATAGACCGTAACAGCTCCAAAGAAGCCATTACTGTCTATTGTGTAAGTCCTTCATGGCGCATGTTTTATTGACCCTTTGGAGCCATCATGGTCTGTCTTGTCAATCCGGATGCCATACGAGCGTATTAAGGCTGCCTGCGTAATATCCGTACAGCGCCGTAGTCGCGTTATTGATGCGTGCCCCTACAAAATTACATTTTGAGCCACGTCGGCCAGCTGTTTTTTTCCTCAGGTTCCAAAACACCTATTGTTCTGGTTCGCATCCTGAACTAGAGACAGGGCTACAAAAATATCCTGAACATAATGAAGCCATCACTCTTTTTTCCTTCTTTTTTTTTTTTTTTAAAAAGCGAACATCAGGCTCTCGGTCACCAGGAAGAAAAGAGAAATGGCTATGGGTGGTCAGATCACCCAAGTTCTTCTCCATGACCCCTCTCCCACATGTATAGGACAGCAATGTATAAAGGAAATGTCCTTTCCTCCCTTAATAGTCCACAAAAGCCACCTCGCTGGACAGCAGAGTGGCCAGATTGCCTGTGCAGGGAGAAGACGAGCAGGGTTTGCCCTCTGCAAAACGATGACCACCCTGCACAAGGAGCAAGCAGGCTTGCACACAGTCCTGGGCAAAAGGGTTCATACGCACCATGTGCACTGAGGGGCCTGGATCTGAGTGCTCTAATGAGAAACAGCAGGGACAAAAATGAGACCCCCAGAAGAAAACCTATCCTAAGGGAGTGCCTACCACTGCTTCCAGGCTGGAAATAACTCCCTGGACAACCCTGCAAACAAAACTCCTGCAAATCCTTCCTATCTGGCTGACCCCTCCATTAGAAAGCAGACAACTCCACCCTGAGCATCGCTCTGCCCAGCACACATCTGTCGAGGCAAACACAGCTCACTGTCAGGAGCCTGTTACCTGCATACTGTCTCACTCCTTTTCTTCCAAACAAAAACTGCACAGAAACCACACAACCTAAGCCACCTCCAAAGCAATGTCTTCCTGGGGCCAGATCAAATTCAGCTGAACAGCCAGTGGGGTTAAGTTCAACCTGCAGCTGCCTAAATGCTTGAATTATTCCCATGCCTGGCATAATAAAGATCTAGTGTTGGCAAGTGCTTGCTTGTCTTATACATTCATAAATATTTATCCAAATATTAATGAGCAGAAAAACAATTTATTTCTTCTTTTCCTAATTGTAACATCAATTCTAATATATTTTGTTACTTAGTCACCTCACAAGTATATTGATTTTCTTATCCACCAATAGGTATTTAAATGTTTTACAAGTGCATGCCAGGATCCTGAAATGAGAACTGTGTTTGGAACTCATAGCAGGGCTCGTACTTTTAGATTTATTTGGGTTTTTTTCCTAGCACAGTGGGAGCTATACTATAAAAATTCAGCATAGAGGATGGGTAGTGGTTTCATGCAATGTACATCTCTGAAGGCTTCTTCAGACAGTACACAAATGCAATGTACATGTGCAAAATGCACATAGTGTTGCAGAAGAGTGTTTGCTCCTACCGCTCCTCTACACACATTTTTTTCTCCTTTCACACCAACACACACATACCACACTCTTGTGCATAATATTGACATAATTTACAATTTCTGGTTGCAAGTGTGAGTATATAATTTCCAAGACAGCATTAAAGACCTCTACTCATAATTTAATTTCAAATTCAGCAGCCTGCTAAAGCACATGGCTGGTTGAGTGCAGGTAGAGAGTCCCAGCAGAGCCAGCTGCCTGCTTAGCCACCTTGCTGAATTGAGGCCTCCCTTTTGATAGATCTCAACGACTTTTCATCACCCACCTAGATAATGAAAGACGCAGGTAATCTGACCTTGCATAGTAACTGAAAACTTCTTCAGCAATATTACTTGTGACAGCTGTATATTTCCTCAGAGGGGAAGATAAAGACTTTGGTCTCTGCAATTCAGTAAAAGAACACTTTATTAGTTCAGCATTTCCTTGTGTGTGGCTGGAAATTTTATCGGGTGCTCACCAACACCCTATTGTGCATTGATGCAGAGGACCACAGCAAATAACCTCTGATGCTGATAAGAACTACTCAAGAAACCCTCTTCTTTCTGCATAGGTACCCATAAGCTCTCTAGGTGGCATGTACAAAAGATGGAGATTGTCTGACATAAATGGAGTTGCATTTCTGATCCAGGAGGCTCATCTATTTCAGGCAGTTCAGAAATGACTCTCAGTGCCCTTCCAAATAATAAAAAAAAGTGAAAAGTGGGAAGTTTTGTGTGCCTTTTGTAGGGACATATTTTGTCAATGCCTTTTATCCTGATAGTGGCTTATTTGTCATTATTGTGGCAAAGACAATAAAAAGGTCTCCTGATTTAGCCAAAGTATGCAAAATCCTTTTGCCTTTTCTTTTAAAAGATCAAGAAGAATTTAGGTAGAGCTGGTATTGATAAAGTTCATATACAGGATAAAATGTTAACCAAATAAACACATTTATTTTATAAATGGTAGCTTTACTTTTTTTCTAATTCACTTATTTTTAGAGATAGGAATTGATTTGTTCAGAGGGAAGAATAGCAGCTTCACCACCAGCTTCAGGGGAGTTATATCCAGTACACACTGCTGTAAGCACAGGCAAAATTTCAACCTGGTATCCTAGGTTAAGGGCTCCTTTCCTTCTCCTCACAGGTTTCTGAGACAAGAAACAATTTGTAATGCTGCCAAATGAAGCCCCTACAAAGAGAGGGCATGAGGATCCAGCAGAGTTCAAAGTCTATGAGAGAGCCAGGTCTTAGAAGGAATAAGGACTGCACCCTCTGGGTATATTATGTACATCTCTCTGGTCCCCATGTTAGCTACAGGTAACGGAAACTAGACCAGGCAGCTTCATCTCAACTCTGCAAAAAATATAATATCCCTACAGTTCAGATCAGAAAAATGCATGAACACCTTCAGCAACCATTGTCAGTTTTTCATGAGTTATAGCAGGAACTTCCAGGACCTGATTCAGTACATGGCCTTATATATGAAAAATAAATGGTCGGGGGTTTTGTATTTCTTATTTCTATTGTAGTGTTCCAATTCCACTCACAAAACCATGGACAAGCAAGCCTTTGCCTGGCTTTCTCAGGGAACACTGCTGATGAGCTGCCTAAAACAGCGGGGCCACTGAGAAAAAATGCAACCAGAACGTTCAGCATCAGGATCACCTCACTCATAAACTCCTGACAGACTGAATACACCAGGGCTGGAATTACTGGAAAGATGATGATTTACCTTTTTCACAACTGCAGACAACTCTGAATCCTGCCACAAAAGGCAAACAAAAAACCAAGAAAATATTTGATGACTTTGTGTTTTTCTATGACAACCAACATCATTTATGACCCATTATGTAATGACATGAACATTATACATTGAAAAGCTGTCTAGAAAGACGTTGTAAATAAACATTTCTGGTTTGCAAACAGGAAGCCAGAGGTATTACTGTGGAAGCTGAGAGGATGGGGTTAGATTCTTGAAACGTGAGTGATTTGTTTTTTCCTTCCATCTCTCCCAAACTCATGGTGCAGTCATATTGTTATTAGCTAATGCATGTCATTTTCTCTCCACTGTTACAGCTAAAATATAACTTGGGGAAAAAATGGATAGGAATAGAAAGACAGACTAGATAGATACAAGACAAGAAAGAAAAGTGGCAAAAAGCTAAAATAGGAGGTATAAAGTATCTGAGCCTACAGGGATTCAAACCAAGTGCTGGAAGAGTCTAACCTCCAACAGCAGCCCATTGCACTGGCTTCAGCCAAGGCACAAAATCGCCAAGAATTAATATTCTGATGAGGGAAGTATCTTCAAATCCCACATATTACATATACGGGTATGTTCTGCCTTATGGGAGGTGTTTTTCAGACACCGAGTAGTCATCATGGCAGTTGGAAGGGTACAAAGAGAGGTAATACTTTGCACTGGCCTAAGTATTTCTGGAAAAAAAACAGAGTTTGGATCTCAAAAATCTTTGAGGTTAGCCAAGCAACAGACTTCAAGCTAGGCTTTGCTGATTGCTTTTAAGACCTGAAGAAGGGCCTGTACACTCAAAATCCTGTCTGGTTTTTGAGCTATGTATCTCAGTCCAGTAACAACCTCTCCACAAACCCTGCTCGGCTCTCGTCCTTAAGCCATTACGACTTCTGTAGCACTACCAGCTACCTGCCTCTGGTTTGAGTGACTGAGCAAACTCCTGAAAGCAACAGGTTTCAGCTGGCCAAACCACACACTTCTCTCACTGCAGCCTGCACAGGGGTCACACTGCTGGCTCCTGCCCAGCCCTCTGTGTCCAGTGAGTGCCCAGCCCTCCGTGTCCAGTGCAGCTCAGCCTGCCAGACAACGTGGGAGCTGGTGGAGAGCTCACCACCAGCTTCCACCAAAGCAGGATTAGGCCCTGTCTCCTTCTGACATATTTCAAAACATCAGTTCTTTTTCTATGCTAACTGCTCATAACAGTTGCCCCATCCAGGCATCAAATAAACACTGGAGTTTTTTTATCCTGGCATTGGTGTTATTGTGAAGGAAGTTTTCAGTCAAACAATACAACTGAATAAAATCTTTTCTCCTACCGATGTCATGTGAAATTTTTTTTTTGCTTTAACCTGAATTTCTAATCCATTTTAAACCTGCCATTTTTTCACACATTAATGGGAAGAAATTTTTTTACTTCTTTTTCTTATTTCTTTGCCTTTTTCCCCCCTTCAGTAGATGAACTTTAAATGCAATAGTGCTCATCCTAAGTGACCCTGCCTGCTGGGAGTAATTGTCTAGAGGAGAATAGAAGAATATAAGAGCTTTTGTGAAAGGGAATAGAGAAGACAGACTTTATTATGACTCTGAATCGTAAGCCTGCTCTCTTTTTTTATTCCTTTCTCTCCCTTTCTTTTTCTTGGGGGGGGGGAGGTTCTAACAGCTGTTTCCCATCACAACCGGTGTTTGAAAGACACAGCAAAATTGAGTGTATCAGTATCACAATTAGTTTCACAGGCGGCTAATAACTTACTTGCCAGCCATGCCTGATTTAATCAGGACAGTCCTGATTTATGGTTGTTTGTCCCAGTGTCCGATTTTCTCTGCCAGTTCCAACACAAGGAGATGCATGCAGCCTGCTTCTGCACTCCGTCAGGGCCACCAGTTCACTACAGCGGGCTCGCTGCACTGGAGGGGAAAAAGGCGGAGGCAGCTGAAATGAGAAGTCTGGAGTCCTCTAACACAACCCAGGAAACAAATTCTTCTTCCTGTGATAAACAGAGCAGCTCACACTGGTGCAGGCGTGCCAGGCTGACTTGCAGGGGCTAGTACATTTATCAAGGTATCTCACAGCGGCCTGCTACCCCCCTCTTCCCTTGTGACCTGGAGGAACCTCCTGGGTTAGGGTCAAGAGGTGATTTTAGCAGCACATTATCTCAAGCCTGCAAGGCTCTGAGCTGCTGCGAGTGAGACTTCTGTCAATGGTGCCAAATTACGCGTGGCTCATTTTTGCAAAGTGATCTACTGCTGCTGCTCATTGGGGACAGAGCTGAGACCATCCAACTCATTTTTCTTAGGACTGCAAGCTGGTCTGGAGGAAGTCCCAGCAGCAAGAGCCCGGCTCATGCCTTTCTCACTCAGCAACTCTACTCCTCGGAGCTGAAAAAAATGTCCATGAGAAGACATTTAATGGATCAGTTGTAGCACTTAAAAGATGAGATCTGAGGCAGTCTTGCCTGTGACTACAAAAGCGTAGGAAAAAGAAAAGAAGCAAACAGTTTGTAGGAGGCTTTTGGCTGGGCTGGCTATACCACTGTTCTTCCAGCTTTAAGGAAATAGGCAAATCCTTTCCTTAAAGAATATGGAAAAGTAAGAAATGCTGTGTTATAAACAGGCATCTGAAATAACACCCACAGGGCTCTTCAGGGTAGATTTCTCCACAGGTACCTGCAAATCTCTCCAGAGCTCTCCTTCGCATCTCTCTGCAGCACTCTCTGCACCGGGATTTTTACAAGACCAGAGCAGTGACCAAGCCTCCACTGAGCCAAGCCCCCTGCCCATTGCTGTCTCATTTTCACCTCGGGCTCCCCAAAGTATGGCAAGGTGAAAGGTCTGTCTATACTCACTGTTTCCCTCTCATCTTTTGGTTTGGTTTTGTTTGGTTTGGCCTGTATTTCTGAAATGGAGAGAAGGCTGAGGCCCAAACCTGGAGCTGTGGTTTCTAGATGCCACTACCGTAACAATAACCCTCAGGGATGTCTAATCAGGAGAGCTGGAGCACATTCATGTCAGAGGGAGTCTGTGCACCGTGATTAAGAGTGTTTTCAACCCGCGAACAGAGGGTTTTTGCTTTAGCTTGAAAGATTGTCACGGAAAATCCCTTGTGTCGCCTGTTTTAAAAGATGTGCGTTACACTCCTATAGTTAGCTCTGAAACGTGAAAGACAAGATGGGCCTTGTCATCACCTTCTTAAGTCAGGGATCCAGAAATCTCAGTCCTCTGGTTCGAAAGGGGAGGTGCAAGCAGGTGCTTTGCACCTTCCATGTATGTGCTGGGGGATCACACTGCAATGGCACTGCTTATGGCTGCCACACCGTCCTGGTCCATGCCCTAAGGAGCTTGCAGTTTGGGTAGAAAGGCAACAGCCTCACTGGGAGGCTTCAAAGAAGCCTGCCAGTTGTGGGTTTTTTTTATTTTCCTCTCTAATACCTTCTATATGGCATTTGGCAATGCATGACAGAGAACATGCATCTTGGTTAGTTGTTATCCTAAGCATAACAGCTAACCAAGCTACAAGAGAGGGTACTGATTAGTTTCCTAGAAGACAAGACATGAGCAGAGGCCACAGTAAATGTTTTTCTCCAGCTGAAAAAGCTGAATCTACATTCGCAAGCTCCTATTGCCCCAAGGAGCAAGAACAGGGGCATTTCAGTTGCAGATTTCACTTAATTTTAGAGTCAAAATGAAAATTTGTATTCGGGTTTTGTCACTGAATAAAAGATGTCTTGCACAATGCCTTTTACAGGAGGTACTCAGGGTGCACCTGGAACATTCCCATCCACCTCCTGGGCTTCTTACCACCTATTTCTAGCTGGCCCTCCCTTGAGTGTGGAGACATGCTGACTTGCCCTACAGCAGGGACCATTCTTTCTGTAAGGTCCATTAAGGGAGACTTAAGCTTTTCTCAAAGGTCTTTAGAGGGGACTCATGCTCATCTTTGTTTCAAGCTAAAGGGGACTTGAGGCAGTCCGGAAACCTTAACTGAGGCAGAAGCCTCATTTTTAGCTTTTACAGTACTCATCTGAGGCCCTAAAGCAGAACCTGGGCCTAACATGCCCATACAAGCAGGTATACAAGCACATGGATTTGAGTGCTAAGGTCTCCATCATCTTTCAGAAGGACAGATGACTGTTTTCTCACCAATGGTGGCAGAAAGTGGGACTGGAGCTGCAGCGACTCCAGTAAGAAATCTAAACTTGGGATTCCTTCCTGCAGTTCTCTTTTCTCTCTCTGTTTACACAAAAGACAGACCACATTCAACGGTATCAGTGCAACCCAACCATGATACTCATTGAGCAGTTAACACACACGCAAATACAAAGAGAAAAAGAAAAAGAAAAAGTGGCAGTCTATCCATCTCACTTGGCATGTTTATATGTCCTTCTTAACCATAAAAAAGAAGCCTGTTTACAAAGTGGAGTGTCGGTAACATTGTGTAAAGGAACACTTATCTGGGAAACTTTGATCTCCTTCTGAAGCACCATTACTCTGAGACTGAAGGGCTAATGGCTCTTTGGGTGGGAGAGAAAGTTTTTCAACAGGAAAAGAAGGAAGTTTATTGTGCTATCTAGTGGACACATTTAGAAAATCCTGCTCCTTGGAAATAAGTCGTGGCTGTATCTCCGGCAGCGTTATCCCACATTGCACAGGCTGCTGGATGGGGGGAAAAAAATAAGACATTGAGGCCTCCTGCAATGGGATAGCGGGGAAGTTCTTACTCTAGGGCAGGCCTGCTATCTCACTAATTTAAGTAATGGACATATTAATGGAGCTGAGAGCTAAAGCAGACACAGAGCCCTGCCTATTGGAGCAAACGTTTTCCACTTACAGACCCCGGGACGCATTTTACCATGCTGATTCACATATTTAGGTCCTACTTGGGTGAGTAATCATATTGGTGTTGAGAGCACAAGCAGATCATTGGCCTCAACAACAGGAGTGAAAACCACTGCCAGGAGAGTGATGGAGTTGGACCCTAAAACATCTAGTTAGATATCACCAAAAAAAAGGATATAATTTTTTTTTTTTTTTTTAAAGGATTGAGAATTCCTGGGATGCAAAAAGCTGGTTGAAAAACATATATGAGACTCAGGTAGATTCAGTTTCAGATAGGTCTGAAATCCCACAGGTAAAACATCATTCACCCTACTGCCTTTGCAAAAATACCATAAAAATCTTGCCCAATCCTTTTCTTCTTCCTAATTTCAAGTTTTCCAGGTCTCCCTTAAGACGCTGAGCTTCACTTGATGCCTCACTGCAGTCAGAGATCTGGGTATCTCTAATCTTTCCTGCAAACACATTTCTCTAAAATGTTTGTTAAAACACACTGTCAAATTGAAACTTAATAGCACAGACCTTCCCCGCAAACATAAATAGCACCTCCGGAGGCTCACACATCACTGCTCTTCGCTTGCATCTGTCCTGCTGCTCTCCATTTTATTTCTCCGCGCTGCCGCTTGCACTTTTCAACTTCTTCTATCTGTCGCTGAGTCCTTCATTCAAAGACCACTGAAATCCTTGGGAGCCCATCAAATACCTGCCGCTGGCGTTGGGCCCCACCACAGCAATTCTGCCCTGCCAGCACTGAACACTTCCTTCGAGGCACTGAACAAACCCATTAACTAATCTCGTTAAAAATACTCCTTCACTAGCCAGCCTTTAAACAGTGGCATCTATTGTATAAACGTGTATTTCTCTTATAAACAGTCCTGGGGAGACAATATAGAGATAGGCTGGAGCTGCCTTTTGCCAGTTGCTCGGCCTGTTGAAACAATTAGCTTGAAAGACAGACTTTAAAAGATGAGGGGTTTGTGCCCGCAAAAGAAAAGCAGCAGCTTCAAAAGAGTGTGATTTATTCGAGAGGGAGAAAAAAATAAAAGGAAGCAGAATAGTTAGGCTCATTGAGTTTCCATCCTGTAGTTTCCTTATTTTGCTAGGCTGTGAAAGACCGTGGCCAGGCTCTATAGAGAGTGCACATTTGAACCCAGATTTACTAATGACTGATACGGCAGTCACGGAAGTTCAATTTATGTCTTTCTTTTTCCCAAAAAACAGGGCATTCGTAAGCCACCGTATTTTTTGATGGGAGGCAAATAAGGTAACTGTTATTGCAAGGTTTTAAAAATAGATAATACCCCTTTTGGAAACCAAGATGAAGTACCCTTCTATCTGGCATAGCCTTGAAACATTTACAGAAAGCCTTTTAATGGAGATTTAGTGCATGTATAATAATAACACAGAATTTGATACCCTCTAGGAAAAAACTGCCTGGTGCTCCCTTAACAACCACAATTACTGCACAACTTGTTATACCTAAAGTTAATAAACCAGAATTAAGGTTGTGAATAAACTTTATTAACCAGCAGGAACCTGTGTCTTCTCCCCCTTGTGACTGTCCCACAGGCAGCAACGACCCCACGTTTGTCCTCTGGTTTACCTTTCCTGGGGCGGGTTTACCTTTCTAGCCCTGAAAGCCCTGGCAGTGACTGAGACTGAGG
>VZTG01000247.1:1118350-1138691 GCA_013397845.1 Melanocharis versteri
CCGCCCGGCCCGCGGGGCCGTGAGGCCGTGAGGCGGCGGCCGGGGCACAGCGCCTCGGCCGCCCCTCGGCCGCCCCTCTGGGCACAGCCGCACCCGGGCTCTCCCAGTGCCCCGGGACAGGAGCCCGCTTCTTCCTCTTGGAAGCGAAATGAGTGCGGGAGACGGAACTTGCCTTTAACTAACTCTGGGTGCTGCCGGGGGAGACGTCTGCCCGTACGCTCCATTTTAGGCGGCGGCGGGCAGGGGAGCCCGGGCGGAGATTTGCTGGAATGCTGCTCTTCCCGGTGCCAGCAGGCCGAGGGGCGGGAAGGGTTCTCCTTCCTCAGCCCTGGCTTCTCACAGCAGCCTCTTTTGGACCCGAAGTGCCGGAGGAATGAGACGAGCACAGCACACTCCAGCCTGTGCCCGCGCATTTCTGGGTCAGACATCCTCGCGGGGAGATGGCTTTATTTAGACAGAGTAGGTGGTGATGAGATATCGTGTGCTGGGCCAGCAGAATTACAATGTATGTGGTTTGGGCCTTTGTGAGTCTGTCCTCAGTTATTTTTGTTTGGTTTGGTGCTTCCCCAAGTCTTTCGGATAGAGTGTCTTCACTCATGTTTTTGTTCTTCCAGGAACAGGCACAAGAATCCAAACTCCAGGCCTCGTCTGACAGCACATCCGTGTGCCAAAAAGGCCAAAGGAGTTGTAATTGCTGTCAGAAATGAGCTTTCAACAGGCCCCTGCGAGGAGAGACAGTGAAGAACAAAACAATCCTTCTTTTCCTTGGCCCCCAAAATGCCTGTAAACTTTGACCTGCTGACAGAGAAAGGCCAGTGGTGGAAAGGGCGTGCTGTGGAGTCGCGACCTCTGCTAATGGACCTCCTGCTTGTGAAGCTGTTCAGTACTGCCACCTGCTCTCCTCAGAGTTATTAAATAAAGTACTAAAAAGTTTTGTAATGTACCAGTTCTCACAGGTAGAAAAAGGGGACTAAATGCTTCATGGTCCTCAGCATGCTGAGGATATTAAATGTAAGGTATATAAACGTTTTGTGCAAAATGGCAAATCTCCCATTAGCCTTTCCCCCTATTAAACACCACAAGAAAGTCTGAAGTTACTGAACATAGATTTCTATCACTATTTTACATGCTGTGGGATTTCCAAAATGTCTTTATGACCTGAAGGAGATTACATACAAATTGCAGAAGATCATATCTTTCCAGAGAAGTGGCTGATTGCCAGGTGGGTGGTCAAGAGCACAGACTCACAGAATGGTTTGGAAGAGAGCTCAAAGATCATCTAGTTCTACCCTGCCTGCCATGGGTAGGGACACCTTCCGTTAGACGAGGTTCCTCAGAGCCCCATCCAACCTGGCCTTGAACACTTCCAGGGATGGAGCATTCACAGCTTCCCTGGGCAACCTTCCAGTGCCTCACCGCCCTCAAAGTAAAGAATTTCTTCCTGATATCTAATCTAAACATCACCTCTTTCAGTTTAAAGCCATTCCCCCTTGTCCTGTCACTACATGCCCTTGTAAAAAATCCCACTCCAGCTGTCTTGTAGGCCCTCCTTAGGTACTGGAAGGCTGCTGTAGGGCGTCCCCAGAGCCTAACATCTAAAATGACACTAGAAACGGATGTTCAGGCAATTTTATCACACCCATGTACCCAGGTTTTTTTCCCTTAGGTACAGACACTCAAGAAATCTGGGGTCTTTTAAGCATCTCCAGCACACAGCAGAAAAGAACATATGGGGAAGATCACCAAGAATCAGGTAGTATTTGAATCAGGACAAGTACGGCCTCTTTGCTCAAGCTCCAAGACTTCAGCATGGATTTTGCCTGCAATGGAAAAGTCTTCTCCACAGGTTTCTGTCCTGTTGCCATAATCCCTAAACTGACCTTATTGGTTTGGTGGAAGGAGCGTAGACATTTCCTGGCCATCAAAACCCCATCTCAAGCTGTGGACACCAGAAGACTGTCCACCTCCAGCTGTAACCAGGTCAAACAAAGTCCACCTGTCAAAGACAGGTCAAAGACACTGTCCATCAAAATCCTCTCTGTTGCCAGACTAAATTTAAAGAGAGAAAGGAAATTACTTGCACTCCAGCAAAATGTATTTTGACTTCGTCAAAATGTATGTTGAGAAGATCACAAAACTGGAAGCAAGATCACAAAATAGAAAAATAATGAAGAGTATTTATAGGTATGGCTTTTCAGAGCAGAGCTCTTCTCTTAACACCCAATGTCTAGGTGTATAATGGGAAAGCCATGTCATCTTCGGATCAGTGTAGAGAAACTATCAAAATATCTTCTTAAGAAACATAATATGATGCCATATAATACAGTATTATAATAAAAGAAGAGTAATATAGGAACTTATATTATTATAGTTGAGTTTAAACTGCCTTCCCTGACTGGTGATTGCGCTACTGACTGGCACAACAGCAAATTCCTTTAGTTTATGCCATGATACGAAAGGATAAGCAAGTGTCAGCACCTAAATGTACCACAGATCCATTGATTTTTGCATTGGTGCATGTGGATCCATCAGGAGCACATCTGCCTGCTCTGTGTGGTGTTTTGCAGCGCTCTGGTAACTCAAGTGTTGGAATTCTTGCAGGAGGACTCCAGTTCTGCTGGACAAACACCTGGAGCTTGTGGCCTGGGAAAGTGGTGGTACCCCTGCCATGGGACTTCTTCCCTCCCTTTCTTGACCTCACTGACACTGACTCCATGCCAGACTGGTCTACTTTGATGTGCTCCTGGGTAGAGACACGAGTGTGGCCAACTGGAGGAAGACAATAATATCGTCCATTCATTTTTATCCTGTCTGTCAAAGCAGAAATGTCACACAGATATGATTGCCCCGGCTCTTTGGAGAGAGACTGATGAAGGCTAAGACAAAAAAGCCCCCAGTACTACAAATACTGATATAATATCAGCACTCAACAGCCTTTGATATTGCAGAGAGAATTGTGATGTTACTGACCAATCATGATATCACAATGGATCGTGATATCAGTACCTCACCTCCTCCATGTTACTCTCCATTTCAATGGCTCATGTGGGCAAAAGGCCACTGAATGCAGGGTTCACACAAGTGGGTTTTTTGGCTCACCTGAAAGGTTTCAGAGGAATTGCTTGAGGGCCTAGAGGTCAGTGCCTTCAGAGAGCTGGAGCAACCCTTTCATCTCAGTAATTGGTCTTCTCCTAACTCTTAGCCTGCCTGAATTTATGTTCTGGGCTTGAAATAATGTCATTGTGCATGAGAGCTTTCAGGCAGTCTGAACAATGAAATCAGCCCCCTGTTGATAGATTTGTGGTGAAGGAACTCCTTGATATTTGCTCTTTCCTTCTGTCTGTGTCTCAAAGCAGACAGTTGATAACGTCCAGAGTTGTTATCACAAAGTAACTAGATCACTCAACAGCTTACACTGCTCTTGCAATCCCATTCTAAGAAACATCTAGAAAGCCATCAAAGGAGGGGGCTGCCTATCTAAGCATGGGGAGGGAGTTTCAGATTAGTAAAATCAGAACCTAGAAAACCAAAGGGGAAAAACCATTACAGAAGAAGGACCCTTCCAGAAACCTTCCAAGTCTGGACTTGTCTCCCCTTCCTAAAGAGCTGTGGCACCTCCACTGCCAATCCCAAATGTACACCATGGCTGTTTTCACATAAGGAAGATCTTACTCCTTATTAAGGAGCTTACTTAGCTAAGCGAGCCCCTCAGCTACTGAGATCTGCATCAGTGAAAAGCAGGATACTGACTCCAGCTGAAGACTGACTGGATCCCAGCTCAGACAACAGGACTACCAACACGTTTTAAGACTCTGCGCTGATTTGAGCTTTCTTTGCAAACTCAAATACCATGTATTACAAAAGTGTCAAAAATATGAGCAATCATGCCATCTCAGAAAGGAAAAGCTATATGTGCTGTGTTTGCCAGATACAAATGAAACCACTATTCTTGATCTCAGCCACTACCTTGTGAGTTAGGTCCAGCCTAGAATTTAGCAGGGTATAAAGGCAGCCCTAGTTCTGTGGCTGAGAAAAGTTTTACCAGTTCTTCTTCCTCATCTGAGCATTTGGTATCATGTAATTAAACATGCCAACAGAAAAAAAAATAGCCCTTTGTCAGATTTGCAGCTAAACCCTGACTTAAAACCATAACCTCGAGTGTGTTCAAAGCTGAAAATCCAATCTGGCTGACATTTTGGCCTTTAACACGTGTTGTCATAATCCCAAAGTAAAGGCTGCCCTTATATTGTACCAAACTAAATCACACACATTTCAGAAACTTTGGCAGGTAAAGAAAGCATAGTGCTACAAAAAGATGGTGTCAGACCAAATTTTCAGCCTTCTTTGTTGGTGTTTTGGATTTTTCTCAGACCTTCAAGGTTATATACATTTCATGGTCTAATTTCTGTTATTCCCTAAGGCACTGGTACATATTTACCCACTAACAAAAATAATTTCTTTGAAACATAATAATTTATAATAGGCATATTATGATCCTTTCAGATTTATTGTGATCTAATCACTAGGCACGTATTTAGGAAATATAAAATCCTTTCCAGGCTTTTACCTTGAGACAGGCTAAGAATGCACAATGCACAAACACACATTCATAGCAGTTCCCAGTTTGGTAAGATGATCCATTCTCCAAAGCCATATATATAAAAAAGTTAACTGAACATCAGCCACTTTTCAAACCTTAATTGCACAGCTCGCTTAAAATAGAAGAGTTTGCAGAAATGTTTTAGTAAATTAAAGGCATGTTCAAACTTCAGACATAGAGAAATGGAAAAAGTCCATTTTGGCCGGATTGTCACTTTGGTATGATTTTATGTTTACATATTTAAGTCGGAATCTGAATATGACTCAAATAATGGTGTTTTCTCTCCATTGATGGCCAGACTTCAGGAGTTTTACCTCAAATTAAGAAGAATGCCTTATCACCATATCCTTTATCAAACCCACTTTTTAGTGGTTTGGTTGTTTTTCCTGTGAGTTCGGTGAACTCTCAAGCAGCTCCCAACTCCTGCGCAGTGGAGTTGTATCAGCAGAACAAAGTCCTGGCACACCACACCATTTTTGCTCACAAGATACTTTCTACAGTAGAGTTACACCTGCCTGAATGTTCCCTGTTCCTGCTAAGGGATTAATGATGAATAATAAGTAACTACAGTAGGGCAAGTAGGTGACGAGAATTAGAAAACTTGGTAAAATGAAAATATGCAGTTTGATATGATGGACGGCATTATTCAGTTATTCCATATATTGGAATACAAACCTGATTCTTCAGTGGATGAACTTCAGCTGTGGCTAGTGTGAGGCAGAAAAACTTTGTGACTGCAATGAGTATGCTTATTACTGCTAATAAAGTATGTGCTCCCAACATTTCCGTAGTGAAAGAACCTCTTCCACCAACATCTCATAATTAAGCAATACTCATATTGTGTCACTACCTTTTTTTAAACTTCCAGTTGTAAATATCTGCCAGGATGTCTGGCAGACACGTTATTGTTTGAACGTAAATTTCTAATTGTAATGACTACAAGCTAAAGCTTGAAAGTATGAACACTTCAGATTATGATGTCCACAGATAAGTAAAATAAATCCAAATCCTTGCAATTTAAAAACCACTTCTGTAATCTCTTCCTTATCATCTTAATTCAAATAATTCTTCTAAAACTATTCTTCTCTGTAAACACACCTAGACAGTCCATTATTTTTGTTTGATACTCACCAGGAAAAAAACCCCAAACCTGACAGGCTACAAAGTAGGCATTTCTTATTAAACCAGACAATTCTTTTCCTGATATTGCCCTTATATAGTGAAGGTTAAACAAGAGGGATGGGTAAAGGTGGTTTTTTAACCAAAAAACATATCCTGTCCAATAGTTTGATTTTCCAGATATTGATACTTTTCTTCCTGTTTAATCCATATTCTATAGCACAGAAGAAAATCCTGAAGTAAAATTCCTATACGAAAGCATCCCACCAGTCTTCCCATCCCATAGTTCCTTATGGATTGAGCTGCCCTTGGTGGGTTCATGCCATGCTCAGCAAGGAGGATAAAGCAGCTTGGAGAGGGACTTGATAAGTTTTGGTGCTATTCAAAGTTCTCCAGTGTTCTTTAGGGTTGTACTAACATTAAGTGTTGGGGGGTAGGAGGGCTGTGAACAAAACAGGGGAAGAAGAAAAGGCAGAGAACAACGAGACACTGGATCAGGTAGGGAGGAAATTGGAGGAAGAAGGACTGCTCCACAACCCTCAGCCATGGCTCCAGCTCTGGTTACCTAGATTTCAGATGTAGACATGGTACCTCAGCTCTGTGTGTCCATTTTGAGCTACTTCTTATTGTCCTAAATAAATAAACTGTGTGTAAAGACTCTTTCTTTAGCGGTATCAGATTGTCAGCCTAAAGCAAAGAACATTACTCCTCTTGGTACCAGTGAGAGTTTTTCCTTTTTTTGTTTGTTTGTTTGTTTGTTTTCTGTGGGCAGTAATAGGAATCGCATTAAACTCTAATCAAAGTCCATGGAAACTTAAATGGACTTCAGGTAAAACCTTTGGTGACAGAAATAAAGATAGATAAATAGATAGATAGATAGATAGATAGATAGATAGATAGATAGATAGAGAGTTATAGACAAAAGAGGTGTTTTTTTCTGTGATTTGAACTTCCATTATAGATAGGTCTTTCTAGGTTAAACACATACACAAATGTCCTCCCCTCCTCCTTCTTCTGTGCAGCCCTGCGGGAGAGGGCATAGCCTAACCCTACTCCAGTTTCTCTGTTTTCATCTGCTGAGGGACAGTGAACAGATCAGGAAGCCTGTTGTTCCAAATCTGAAATTCCAAGTGCATTACTTGTTCAAATTAAGCCATGTGATACTGTTTTAGTTCATTGATTTGACAACTGTGACATTTAAAACAATGTTTCTGATACAGAAACTGCTGGAAAAGCAAATGAAAAATGTCCCAAAAGCAAACTGTTGTGGAAAGTAAGCACAGCTGGACCCTAATTCTTTAATAAATGGGAATGAATATGCCCAGAACAAATTTTCAGTATTTAGGTGTGTTTTTAAATTGCAAGACTTCTGAACTTGCATGACGCCTGGAAAACATACCATCCTCCCTGTCTCCACAAACTGAGTACTTCAGGAAATTTTCTTGTCTGTACAACAAAAAGCCTCTAAGTTCAAGCATGTTTATCCCTAATTTTTAGGCAGAAAGTTAAACGCTACAATACACTGAACTTTGAAATAATTCAAGCATCTAATGGTACAAATATTTGTTTACTGAGATGTTCAAAACTACCAAAGCTGCTTAAAACACCCCAAAAGTATGTGGATGTGTCACTTGGGGACATAGTTTAGCAGTGAACATGGTGATGCTGGGTCAGAGATTTATCCCACTGAACTTAGAGGTCTTTTCCAACCTTAGCAATTCCACAATTGTATGAAAGTGCGTTTAAAAATGTTGTTATCTGCTTGTACCTCTGCTTTCTGTCTTTCCATCTCCTGTCTTCTCTTGTCCCATTGTCTCCATTGCCAGCTTTTGTTCCCTTATTTTCTTCCGAATGCCAGACTAAAAATACTTCCCCTCTGCTTTCCCCACCTAGGTCTCAGCATGCTGACCATACCTTTGCCTTGATTCCCAAGACCATTAAAAACAGTCTGTGAGGGATATTGCTGCGCAGCTTGATCACGTAAGCAAAATGCTCTAGTGTACCTGTAAGATGCAAAGGCACTGTAAAAAAAGAGGGGGGAAAAAAAAAAAGTGCTGTTCTCATTCCTCCTAAATGAAGTAAGAGGTTGTCATGGAAGCTCAGTTTCCGCACTCTCTCCCTACCCAATTTGTTGGCCGGTCTGCTCTTCCTTCCCCACTCATCCGTGAGGAGTTGAAAAGGGCAGAATCAAAAGCAGCACGAAATGGGAGTGAGACTTGTAAAGACAATGAAACAAAATGAATAGACATAAGTAAAATAATCCTAAAACAATGACAGCTCTCTTTATTGTAAAAACCGAGATGATAAAATGGATAGTAAAACTTTTAATCGCCTCTTTACCGCACTGCAAGACTGCTGCTGTCAGAGTCCTGCAGTCAAGCCGTGGCCAGACTGAACAGGTTTTTTAGAGTTTCATTCTTCATTTGCAGATTTCAGGAATGAAAGGATTGTTCCTAAGAGAGGAAGTTAAAATTTAAATTGCCCAATTTCTTCCTTAGGCTGGCATAAATCAAAGGTATCAATTGTGTTAGGCTGGTTGGGAAGAGATGAAAATCTGGTCTGCAGTCTTTAAAAGAAAATGCATTTCTATTGCACATTATTAGAAAATTAATTTTTGTTGCCTCTATAAGAAAACAATAAGAAAGGAAGGGAAAATAAAATGTTTTCAGTACTGTACTATGTCCCATGGACTATTTTTGGAGTACTAGTCAGTCATCAGTCCCAAAATAAGGTCCCCCAAGGCTGCAAAGGACTCCAGGTTTGCAGGAATTCCAAACTGGTGGCCAGAAGCCCAGGGTCCCGACAGCTGACCAGGAGAAAAAGGCAGACTTCTACCACAAATCTGTCAAACCTGAAACATTTCCATGAAACATTTCCATGAAGCATTTCAAGTTAAACTAATCGTACCTTTTTGAGTTTTATCCTGGGTCTACTCAGGGGGGCTGTAGTTGTGCCAGAAGGTTTCTGTAAGAGAAGAACAGGAAAGCCTGAATCAAACCCATCCAATTTTAGATAAAGATGATCTGCGAAGTCCTGACAGAGTCTGGCCTGAGGGGTGTTCCAGCTCTTCCTTTACCATTTATAATTTTTCTCCTACATTTATTTCAAACACAGTCTTGTCTTTTAGTCTTGGACTCATTTCATGAGTGGCTGTCTGCCACTCCTGATGACTGACTGATGAAGTCTGCTTCTATTTCTAAAATAAAGCCAGGAGTAGACTACAGCATGCCTGAGCCAGGCTAGGATGAGAGGGATGCTTGAATGAGAGGGATGGTTGCAGTACAGAAGGGACAAGTCAGACATTTAGGCTCTATGTTTCTTCTTGGGCTGGTGATTTCGGACAGACCACTTTGCCCTTTACCAATAAAAGAGGAACAAAACTACTACTCTCCCTGCTGTTCTGCTGCTTTATGGCACAGGAAGCGGGGAAAGAGAAGAATGTATTTGTTTGGAGCATCGATCCACCCTGTAGATCCTGAGACCCACACCCCAGTGTTGTGCCCTAGCCACGCTGCTACATCCCAGGAACAGCCCTCCTGAGAGAACAGGAGGCTCGTGGCTGCTGCTGTGTGTCTGACAGAGTTGGTAGGCAAACTAAGATGGATTTGAAACTTCTCCTCCTAGCACAGGAGGGAAAAAGATTAAAACAAATGGGCAACAGGATGGCTAATGGTGCTGGTACAATCACTGGCAATAGCAGCTGTAATAGAGTCAGCCTTGAAGCGAGCTGCAGAATGGTGATGTTACTTTGTTCTTTGTAATGATCATTGTTAACTAATATTTGTCTGCTGAATGCCCACAGGTCTTTGTCAAGGATCAGGCCCCCACTAAGGCTGGCCCTGAATACAACCTAATAAAAAGCTGCCACCCTCCAGAGCTTGAAATTGAAGCACAAGTCAAAAGACAATAAGTGAATTCTGCAAAGAAACAGGTGGACCCCAGGGTAACAATGAGACAAATGTGTCATGACATGGCCTGAAAGTGGCCAAACAGTTACATGCAAGAGAATGAGAAATGCTGCTATTTCTGTTAATTTGAAGAGTCTCTTGGACAGTCTATCTAAGTTAAAGTTGCCAGGTCTTTTGATGCCTTTTCAGAGTTGAAGTCCGCCTCCTGGTAAGCAGCTGTCAGCAAGGCAGGGAAGAGGTAGCCTCTCTCTCAAGGTGACATGAAGTGAATGTGGGAGCAGCAATGTTGATACCTAAGGCTAATTCTCTGCACATAGTCCATTTGAACTGCATCTTCCAGAAGCCAAACCGGACTTCCCAGGCAGCTAATAAAAGGGATTTGTCTTCTGTACAAACTGGCTGCTGCCAAACGGCCACTGCAGAGTGAGCAGCCGGTCCTTCCCCAGGCTCGCACTCTTCAGAAAATAATGATAGCTTTGCTGTCTCTGCTGACCAGCTCTGTACCGAAATGGGAAAGGTTCCATACGTGTAATAGGAGCTCAGAGACCATGGTAATGAGTATGGTGTAAAAAATGATAGATAGGTGGATGGACGGATACCTCTTTATCATTTTTCCGAGCCATCCAATTTCCCCAGGCACAGAGTACACCCCGGAGATTTGGGTTTAAGGCAGAGAAAGCTTTACACGATGGATTGAGTGTTGTGTAAATATGTAAATAAAGAATAGCTCTTTAATTTTTTATGAGGAGTGCATTTTAAAGCCCTGCTTTGGTCTTCTTACTCGGGCAAAATTGCCACCTAACAAAATGGCAGTCATACCTGAACAAACATAACTATGTTATGCACATAAAACACCTGTATTAAAAATTAACTAATGAAAAAATATTTGGATAATATTAAGAAAAGCAAAAAATTTGTGCATCAGACAAAAGCTTCCTGGGGTATGAAGTGCATTTGGCTATCAAGATGCTCTTTGTAGGCCACATGCTGCTTGCTGACATGCTTGAATCCTAAATAAACAGACTTTATACAGGGAAGCTAGCAGGGTTCAGGGGCAAGCGGAGTGTCACAGCCACCCGACTGCCATGTGTGACGTGTCTGGAGGCAGTCTGTGCACAGCAGCGTGTAGTGGTGGCACCGTACAGGACTGAGCTGTTCAGCAGCAAGACTGGCACCTGAGCACCCAGAAGATGCCAGGCCCTCAATATGAATCCTGCAGGACTGTCAAGAAAGCCTGCAATGGGATTTAAGCACGCAAGTTCCCAAACAGGAAGCTGGTGGAGGGAAGTGGAGGGCTAATCAGTGCCCTATAGCACTCTCTGAGTTTGCTGTAGGGTGCTGGGTCCCAGGCAGGCACATCTGTGTCTCAAACACCCAGCCTGTGCCTCAGCACATCAACTCAGGGACCTCTGATGTGACCCCAGTTGTTGTGGTTTCTTTTGTCCCCACTCAATCCCTCTGTCGACGCTGCCGTGGGGAGACCTGCACTGCTCAGTTCCCAGCTGCTCAGAGGAACTGGCGTGCTCTTGCCTGCCTGCCTTCCCTTATCCTGGTCTGCCCTTACACACTGAAACCCGGAAGGGAGAGGAAGGGAGCCCCCAAAGCAATGCATTGCAAGTTATTTACACGGAGAATGGCTAAGGCAAAGCAATGTGGGCATCTGGGAACAATCCTGAGCTGGTAGGAGCACAGACAACATAGTCCACTCATAGTTGCTCTATTCCCCCTCCAGGATCTCCATCAAGATGGGAAAGGTTTCAGCAATTGATCACCATCATTCGAAGGAAAAAACTTAATTTTCAGAGCTCTGGTTCTGCTTGCATGTAAGAAAAAAATCTTGGAAATATTTTACTGCAAGAAGTCCAAGTGTAAATATCGTCCATGAGAAGAGACTCTCTGCCATTAAAACCATCCTTGCTTTGCTCATACAACCAAAGACATAGTGTTCTGCCTAACTAAAGGTCACAAAACAGCAGAAATTTGAATGCTTCTATCAATGCTTCTAGCAATCCAGGAGATTTCACATGAAGCCTGTAATCCATCCAGTAAACATATCTACATACATACATATATTTATATACACACACATACACACAATGAAGGAGGAAATACTCCCTTTAATAGCATGACCTTGTTGTTTTGTACCACGGCTTAAGAAAGGGATTATTAATGAAGCCAGCAGAAGTGCAGCAGTGTTTGTTAAGGCAGCGAAAACACCCATTCCTCCTTTTTTCAGCCGAACTGAAACCCTCACATACATCCACACTCTTGCAGTGTTTAGGTGTAAATAACACCCGGTGTGTACAAAGCTCCCCCTTTCATATTCATTACTGTCATAGCTTTGAAAGGAAAAAAGCAGAGGTCATTTATTAGAGGTTACTTTTCATGCAAAACACCCTGTGGTTGCTGTCATTCAGAACTACTTAGTCTACGCCCTCAGTCATCTATTAGCAGGGCTTCAGGTCATAACCTTTAGTGGCATTTGGAATCCCAGAACCTCTGATTAGTGCAGGATTTACATATCCTTCAGTAAAAAATGCTCAGCTATAGAAATGCATGAAGTGTTGTAAATTTGTTTGGCCTTTTGTCTGGAATACATATGAACTCTGCATTCAAAGTAGGGTGCATTAAACGATATTTGTTTATCGTGTTGTAGCTCCTCTGTTAATGTGGCGTCCGTTAACCCATTAAAGACAAACTGTCCTTTCAAAATGGGCTCATAATTGAGCACAAAGAGGTGGACGCCAGTGCAATTAATAGGTTCAGATCACACAAGCCAACTGTTGGTGCTTCTTTAGGCCTGTTCTGTTTTTCTCAGAGACGCCTGTACGAAGTTTGGAAGTTTGATTTAATGATCTCTGCTGGGATCCGTATCATGGAGTTTTACTGGAAGGTGTGAAAGTAGTACTGAGTTGTTGCCTTGGCAGATGGTAGCAAGGTCTAACCAATCACACATTTTTGAGTTTCAGTAGCGTAGAAACATCATCCATTTGCAATATAGGATCAATACATGTTGGGGCTTTTTGTTGTAGGAATTCAGAAATAGAGCCAAATTACACTGTTCTTCTAATAGAAATGTCATTAACAAGCATTAGCATGACTAATTGGCTGATTTAGCTCAGCACAGAGGATTTGTCAAACAATACTAAGCCAGTTTCCCAGATACTTGAGTACTTGGGGTGCTCTTCTACATTCTGATGTATTTCGAGGAAAACATTTTTAAAAGGTATAACGTTCACAGCACGTGGCTGGAATCAGCCATCTGTGTGTTTGAGAGGACCTCAGCTGAACTGAAGTTCTCTAAGTCACACACAGTGAGAGACCATGTATGTTTTATTCAGGTTGGTCATGACTCTGTTGCCTGGATGTAAATCCCAATAGTGATAACAAAATGGTACCCTGTGCAGTGGGGGCTTCTCCATACCACCACAGAGTTTCACCTCGACAGTCCAAACTTTGAGTCAAATGAAATTCCAGCCAGAAGATCATTTAGCCTGCAGTCTTCCTCCTGGGAACGTTAATTCAGATGCCAGTGAGTGCCAGTGAGTGCACAACAACCAGAATACTTGACAGGAGTATTTTTTATATATACATTATGACTTTGTGTGATTAGAGGTCCCCTATAGGTAGAGCTGGAGATATTTTCACCCTAAATTTACCAAAATAAATATTATTTATAAGTATTATTAATACCTCCTTACACCAAATGAATGACCGTGCATACAGGCTGCTGGACATCTCTGGCCCCCAGTTTCTTTCAATTTACAATCCAACTGAGAGGTGACATTTACGAGTCAGTCTCAAAATTCTTTGTTGAAAGAGCAACCTCCGCCACCTCTCTGCCAAATCCATCCTTATATCTGCATGTCGTGGTGTTTCATACACTCAGATGTGAGAGGAACTCCTCAATGTCCTGCAAATATCAGTGGGAGATTCAGTCTGAAGGGATGCTCCCTGCATGGACGGAGCCTTAGCAGACTGATCCATGGTCAGCAAAGAGGATATCACCTCTGCATGTCTATCACATGCCAACATCCAAATGAACGCCCAGTTCTGTAGCTACTCTTTGACTTGCCTGCAAGTTGAGAACATCAGAATGTCCCAGCCTCTGAGTATGGAACTTGACTGTTGAGGTCACGTCTGTGCCTTGCTTCATTCAGAGGCTGCATCTCTGGAGGAGTAAGGTCAGGTGTTTAAATGTGTCTCCTGGATTAAATTAAACTCAGTGATAAGAGGCAGAGGGACCACACATTTGGGTGATTTGCTGCAATGGCTTGGAGCCAACCCACCCCCCAGGGGAGCAGAAAAACACAGGCTCACCTTTAAATTGGCAGCAAGGGGGAAAGACTGGGAACCTGTGAGCTGCATCTCAGGTGATTATAGAAAACTTGACTTTTCAATTCAGGAAAGTATTTCAAGGCATACAGGCTGAAACTGAGAGCGCAGATCTAGGCACAGCTCAAGAAGAAAACCTGGCCCTTTGTCTCTTACCACAGAGAAGCACTACCTTTTCAATTGTAAGAGACATCAAAAGGTCTATCTGTGACAGACAGAAGGCTAAAATTCTTACCTAGAAAATATCATTTTCCTGCAACATCAGGTTCTGGCATGGGTATCTTCACTGATCAGGCTTTATAACTCCTTAAGGTTAGCAAACTCTTCAGGGTGGAATCATGTATGCCCATCTTATTTTACCTTTCATATTTCCTAGCAGAACCAGAGGAAAGGCAGAGAAAAATCTTCCATTCTGCAGGATCAGAAAAGAAAATGACACAGAGCCAACAATCACGTGAGCTTAGGAGCAAAGCTGAGGATATTTCCTATGGGAATGTGAGGTGGAGAATGATCAACCCCAGGACACACTGAAAATAACATCAAGGGTCCAGCCATGTCTCCCATTCATTTTTTGAAAGCCTGAAATGTTACCGATTTTCCAGCATTGTACTCAGAAGTTGTAGGAGGCAGGACACTGCCAAGTGAACATGACATCTGATACACCTGATCCACACAGAGAGAGCCTGAAATGTGCAGGAAAAGCTCTCTGCCACTCTTATCCAGATGTGCCACTGCCCCAGTGCACATTAATACCCAGAGTAAACAACACATCAAAAAGTTCATTGGTAGGCATCAAGGCTGTTCTGGAGGGACACACATGAGAGATGGTTTTCTGAGCTTTCATGGGATTTCAGAAAAAAGCTCATCAGTCAGCCCCTGATGACAAAAGAAGCTTCATGCATGGGACAGTGCTCGCCACCCACAGAATAAGAGCCCTGGGGGACATATCAAGGGTAAGGAAGGATTAATAATGGGAAACAATGAAAAGTAATAGAGAATGGAAAGTAAGAAGTAGTAAAAGACATGGAGGAATGGGATCAAAGCAGTAAAATCACTCTGAAAGCAAACTCTCTCACATGGTTGAAAAGAACAGATGGCACATGGACACCCCTTAACTTATTACAGCTGCTTGTCAGCACAAGTAAGAGGGCAAGCCTGCAGATACCTCTGAGCCCAACCACTTCTGCCTGCCTGTGGCATGCACATTTATTCAAAGTTAAAATGGTTATCATAGCACTCTAAAACAGATTTTTCTGGTAATATGAAGAAAGAAAACTGGAAACCTCTGTTCCACAGTGATAGAAAAGGTGACTAGGTCCAGCAATTCATAAAGGAATTTGCTTTCTCCTACTATTTAAGCAGTTAATCTTCATTCATCAAAGCTTTTACACCAACTTTCAGACTGTTTAACAACAGGACTCTAGCCCACCTTTAGTTAAGATGGAACACAAATGTTTTGCTAAAATGAGATCCAAGGAAACCGTTGTTTACATAGATGTCAGGGAATGCTTTGTGGTCACCTTCAGTGAGAGAAGACTGAATTCCATGTTGCATGGTTACTAACTGTATTTTAAAAAATGAGTTTAATTTAGAAATAATTTCATTAAGATAAATACCATTTTTCCTCAAATAAATCCTCTATCCTTTGTTTTCCTCAAAACCTGGTTATATGAAAGTACAATATTCAGGAAAATATTTTAAATATTGCTATTGTTTAAACTGAAGATGATAAATAAATTCAAGTGTTGGTCTGTCCCTGCTAGTGAACAGGAGGAGCTGCTGTTGAGGTCAGCACTGAGAAGAGTTGTCAGCAGATCCCTGCCACGTCCCATCAGTTACTCATGCACTTCTGATGTACCAGACACCCACTGTGGTTTAGTTAAATTAGATGGGTTTAGCTTCTGTTGGACCTTGAATGTGAATCACATATTCTCAACTAAATAAGGAAATAAAATTAAATACAATTTCGGTCAACCCTCTACCACAAGTGAAAGTTTTTGGTTTGTATATACAGATGCTTAAATCTCCATACATGCATACAATTTTTAGTGGATTATTCTGTCTGCCTTGCAGCTGCATCACATTTGCTGTGTTTAAGAACACTGTGACCTTCCCCTGCATAGGAGACTGTGACTGCAAGAGAAGACACATCCATATGCTCTCCCCTCTGCTTCTCCCTCCTCTGCTTCTGTACTCCCCCACATCCTGACACTTGCTCAGACAAGAAGGTCTGATAATTTTCCCACTTCACAGGTTAAGTCATTTCATTACTCCACCATTCTTCAAAATTCTCCACCGCTGCCCATGTTTGCAGTGCCTGTGCACTGCAGCACCTCCAAATATAACTCTCCTCTGTCTTAGGGGCTTGTGCACTGACCTTATCAACTTCCCTTGGAACGATAGCCATAAACAGCACTTTAAACACCAGATTTATTTAAAAGCAAAGTGATCAGGAGAGCACAGCACAACCAGAGCTCAGGAACATGTTTTTTCCCTCTGGCTCTCCCACTGACTGGCTATTAAGACTTCAGGCAAGTTACTGAGTTCCTCTGTGCTGAAGTTCAGTGCTCAGACATGTTTCTCTCGAAACTTCACAGTCTTAGAGACAAGGCCCGTCTTTTGCTCCAGATTTGTAAAATGACTGGCACAGTAAGGCCTTGTTAGTAGCTGGGGTCTGTAGCTATTCTGGCAATACCACAAATGCTGTTAACATTTCATAATCAAATACTGCACTGCAAATGCATTTAGCATCCGACAGTCAAATAATGTAATAGGTCCCTGCCACATAATCAAGGTTAGATTTCACTTAATAACACTAAAGAAGTCATCTGAGTGTGGAAACTGCAGCAGACTTGAGATACAGCCTCTGTGACATTTCCCTGGCTTACACAAGCATTTTCTGCCTTCCATCTGAGCTGCCAAGGCCTGACTTTTTTGTTTGCTCTCGCAAGAGAAGGGGTGGTGGGCTTAGGGTCACGGTGGCCACAGGGATTTTTGTCAGCCCAGAACATGGGCAGCATGGGTGCTTCTGCCTGAAAAAGGTGTTGTGTAGAAATATCCTTACTCAGCAGATGGCTGAGAGTGAAGCTGCTCAGCAGAACACAAGGTGAACACATGGAAATGGAGGGGGGGAGGAAATCACCGTCTCCTAAACGACCCTGCAACACCCTGTGCCCAGCCAGGACTCTGCTGTCCCCTCCTGCAGAGGGGTAAAGAGGTAAAGGTTGGTAAAGAGGAGGTTGCAGTAGCTATGCAAACATCTACTGACCTCACTGAAACACGTGGCAGAGATAAAGTAGGTGACAAACAGCAAAGGCGTGATTTCCTAGACAGCCATATTTATAATTTGTAGGCATACACACACACTGTAGAGCAAAACTGGGACCTAAACAATTTGTGTGCATTGATTTTTGTACTAGACTCAAGCTGTTCAGTTCACCTCTGACATCTCTTAGCAGATTTTTTTTTTTAAACTACCATGTGACACAAAGTGAAAAATCCCTGTTGAGCTGTCTCCACCACAAGTGTCTTCACCTCACTGAACTTTGCCAGTAAAGCATCCAGGAAACACAATGATGCCACTTTCAGTCATTGTCTCATTTTCCAGCTGTTGGTTATGGACACACTGTGCCTTAGCCTGTAATGATAAAACTGAAACCACACTCTGTGTTTTATAGGCCTATGCTCTTTTGAATTTGTGACATCTATGCTAAAATAGGTCTTTTTTGACTGCAACTGGAAAAAAGGCACCAATAAGACACTTAGCTGAAACATATTTTATCACAAAAAGGTGAGAAGGATTATTTTTAACAAATTTCATAAACAGAATGGTGTATTTTTATGATTTTTAAATGCTAGAGATTTAAAAAGAAAAACAAAGTAACAGTTCTATATGGGTTTCATCTTTCTGTATCATAGGGGAAAATACTTTGAAATGTTTTAGTTGTGGATGTAGCTCAGTGAAATATATCCTAAAGTGGTCAGGTTGAGGATTTTTTTGGAGAGGAGAGGTGCGAACCCAGCAAATGCAGCCAGAACAATGTATTTATGTACTGTGTGTGAGCAAACCTCAGCGGGCTGGGACTGAGACTGCCTAGTGAAGACTTAAGAAAAGGCTGTAGCCTGGAGTAGGGAGGATCCTTCTCTCTGTTCCCGGGAGTCTTGTGCATTGCTGTAAATGACCATCTGAAGGCTTTGTCAGAAAGACAGACAGACAGCTGAGGTAGCAGGTGGCATTTGAAAATCAGGCTGTGGCACAGTCCCAGCTTGAGGGACTCCAGCGACAGGGGGCTGATGAGAGGGCCCCCGGGGTGACTGGGTCACACTTGTGACTACATTAAATTATAGCAGTAATGAACTCTCACTCACAGTGGGCTAAGATTTGGGGGACCTCAAAAAATATAACGAAGTGGCCAGTGCTGTGCAGCCCCCTGCCCCAGGCTGTGTCAAATGGCCTTCGGGCTGGAATTCCCCTGCCGAAGAGAATCGTTTTCAAGGTGTGTTACCCACCAGAATTACCCCCCATAAACACTGTCCTACATTTATCCCTCCTTGTTCCACTACCCACAAGAGCAAGTGCAATGCATGCAAAGGAAAACTTCCAGCTTCTATTCAAAATCTACCAGTGATAATATCTAGGAATTTCCCCTTACGTTTTCCCGTTATTATATACATCATGGTGGGGATAACCAGGGGGTGGGGTGGAGTGGAGGAGAGGAGAGGAGAGGAGAAGCACCAGCTGTTTCCAAAACTCCCAGCTGATCTATCTGGAAGATGTTTCTCACCTGGGAGGGAAACCACTGGTGTGTGAATGGCAGTAGTTACTTAATCCCTACGCCCACGGAGAACTGGAGGAGAGCATAAAGGCTGAGGCAGTTCTGCTTGTTCCTGTTGCCAGCCCCTGTTCTGGCAGCCCAGCACCATTTCCTCCTTACCTTGCACCTCTCTCCACTCTCTCACCCCCAATTTAAACTGGAAACCAGTCAAATGTTTTCTTTAGGCCTGCAAGTCTAATTCTTTGTAGGGTTGAGTTGTTGGTTTGTGTTGGGGCTTTTTTTCAAATGAAATTGCCTAGTTACGTGTAACGTATGGATTTTATAAAGGTGGCTATGTATTAAAGGTAAAACAGAAAAAGAAAGAATGAAGTTTATTATTTTACACAGTGGAGTGGACACCTCATATGGCTAATTCTTCAGTTAAATGAGTTTTCCAAGAAAATGTTTAGTCTTTCATTGAACAATTATTTTAAATACTTTGCCACCAAGAAGTAAGGCAGTGTAAGTTTTATGAACATATATTTTTTTTCCTTTCACGGAAACATTTGCTTGACTGATCCCTTATAGTTCCAGAAACAAATACGAGTGCATTTGCTTAAAATAACAAAACCACACACAATACTTAACTCATTAGGATGATTTAGCAGCGGTTCAGTATTTCTTTTGGCTGAGTGCTCTGGATGAAATCCCATGTACACAGTCTTGTATTTTACACTAATACTTTTACTTCAGGTTATACAGTAATCTCTGTCAGGCGCTGTGCCCCAAGTACAGTATTAAAAGCTATCTGCTGGTGGAACGTCTCTGTCAAAAGGGCATGTGCAAAATAGATTCTAAAAATTAAACTTGTTTAATGCATTACACTTCATGGGTGTTAGAGCGGAGAATTAACTGAGATAGTAAACCCATACTCCCCACCACTTAAAAGATAAACACAGTCACTGAGCAAGGGATATATTTGTAACTATGAGAAAAAAAAATTGCCTCAGTTCTAGAAAAACTGTCTCAAACTGTCCTCTTTCCTTTTCATGCCTGACACATGTAGAAATTAAACCTGTTAAGTTGTAAATTTAATTAAAAGAAACCTCATAAAATATATTAATACAATCTCTAGGAGTACTCCTCTGTACCAAACTTTTATTGGCTTCCCTTTTTATGTGCCAGAATAATCCTTTGTGAAATTTCTCCTTAAATATATTTAATTTATATCTCTCTGGCTGGTGACACTCACACTTTACATCCCTGCAGTATGGAGGCAGCTGGCTGTACCCTACACAGTGTTTCAAGTGTGTGGCACCAGCTTTTCCAGCTGAAACTTGCCAAATGCTGTCCTGTGACCCCACACTCCACTGCCTGCCGCTCGTGACCACTTAGGTACCAAGAAGTTACTCTGAGGAAGGGTGAGAGACTCCTGACCTAAAGAAGACCATGTATTTACAGGCCCCATTCTGCCATCCTTCCACAGGTTTCTAATGTTTCTAGTTTCCTACTGGCTTAATTAGAGCTGCAGGGGAGCTTCTAATTTTTCTGGTCACACTTTATTATCTTCTGATTACTAACCATTAGTCTTCATCTTTCTATAGGGCTTGGGGTTTCAGATTTTT
>VZTG01000247.1:1138720-1184531 GCA_013397845.1 Melanocharis versteri
TTTTTTTTTTTTTTTTTGGGGGGGGAGTGCTTTGGGGTCTCTTTGCTTTTTTAAAAAATGTATTTTTTTAAATGGCCAGGAATGAGATTTATGTTGAAAATCAATCTCCTCTTGTCAACGTAATTGCTAGCTGGGGATGATGATTTCTTTGTTCAGAGCAGATACAGAACTATTGTCTTGGCCTCCTAAATTGGTACGCCATACCCCATGCTGTCTGCAAGCATCAGTGTGGAGCCACGCACAGTAGATGCTGAATATCCGAAATAACGGTGGTGTCCCTGTCTAACAAAAACTAACTCCCTCTCCTTCTTCTTTTTTTTTTTTTTAATGGAAGAGAAATAATGAGACAACCGCACAGCATTTTAGTCCACATTTCTCTATTTCCTTCTCATAAAAGGTCTCAAAGAAATGCAAAGCACCATTGAAGAGTTCAAAGACATACCTCAGAATGTGACTGCACATTCAAGGCACACTGACATATTCAAGACTGGATAGCTCTATTGGAGGGGAAAAAAAAAAAGAAAAAGAAAGAGAGAGAGAGAAAAGAAAGAAAAAGGCTCAGCATACAAAACACAATACACAATATCTACTTCTACTGTGTGAAACTCACTGCATTCATTTTGCTCACTGAGCAAACTAGGTCCCAGAGTATAACACACACAATAAATTGAGCCTTTTTTTTTCTATAGGAGCTGATTTCAAGGGAAGCTAAAAATTACCCAGTGTAAATGATGCAGAGGCTGATGCAGCTGAATTTATAAATTGGATTGAAAAGTTTGACATGCTGAATTAGATTATACTATATAATGCATCACTAAGTAATTGATATGTACATTACGTGCAAAAAAAGCCCCGCTAACTCATGTGTAACTTTCTTTTTTTCTTTTTTTCTTTTTTCTTTTTGCATTATTGTGTAACTTGGCCATTGGCTCATTGTCAGTTGAACAAATTTTCAAAAGGAGATTTAGTCCCTTATGAGCTGAATAAAAATTTTGTTACATTCTGGTATTCTAATAATAGAATACAAGATAAAGATACATCTTTTAAAAAGTATTTAAGAAGGAATGCATCAGAGCATTTAAAGCCTCTTTTGTGGCCTTTTTTCCATTTTTAGGGAAGTTTTCCTTACATTTGTTCAAGAAATGTAAAACTCCAGATGAAAGATGTGCAATATCAGCACCAACTGGAGAGGCCATCAGAAATTTAAGGGAATAGGGAATATACCATTTTCTCAGCTAAAACCAAACAATGCAATACAGATTTCTGTCTTCTGGGAGTACACTAGATTTTTTTTTTTAAATTATACCAGAAAGAATTTTCAGTTTTATACTGGCTGTTCAGTATATTTACAGTCTTCTATTGATAATCTGCATTTATTTCAAGAAGATGAGAGCATTTCCCTCTGCAATTACTAGCATATCGGCTCTGATCCAATGCTGATTGCAGCACAGGGCCTTAAATCTCTGTAATCTGTCTGAAATGTTGTTAAATATTAGATTTTACTGTGATTTGTTTTCTTATCATTTTACTTGTAACTTTACTGCCATTCACCGCCAAGAGACCTTGAACTGGAGGCTATGGCTTTAATCTCAATTTGTTATACTAAAATGCAAAATTAAAGAAGAATGAAAAAAGTTGAATATTACCAAGGAATGTAATTGATAACATTGTGTCAGTTTTGAGTTTTAATATTACAAACTGAATTTTATGATACTCTACCTTAATAGTGACATATTTAACATTTTAAGACTGGATATAATAATTTTATGGGACAAAATGGGTATTGTTAGAAGGTTATACAGTAGTACTTTATCAAATCCTTGTATATTAAATACCAAAACACTATGACAAAATAATAGTAAGTCTCCCTTCTCCTTGGAGAAGAAAATCTGTCTTTAATTCCTCATCTTTGGTTCAAGACCTCCTGGAGGTCTCTGGTCAGGAAGCAGTGCAGTGCAGCATGTGCCACCAAGCTCAGTGCACAGGGGTGTGGACAGACAGCATTTACAGAGTTCTGGCAGTTTTCATTTGAAAATGCAAAGCAGGGACATTTTTATGTCCCGACAAATTCTGCTTTGTTTCCAGGAAATTCTGGTTTGGTAGGTGCCCAAAGGACATATACCAAAGGGAACAGGCATGAGCATGCTTTCAAACAGTACAGGAGCAGCCAGGAATGGATCATTTTGCTTTTCCTCACGTTTGACCACTCCCCAAAACAGAGGTTCTCTCTTCTGTATCGCCAGCCAGACTCACTCTTCCTTACATCCAAGTCCCTCTAATGCACTTCTGGCATGCTGCTGGTTATGCTGCTTGTTGATTTGCATCACATTTTCCTTCCAATCTTCTCTTCCCCTGACCTACATCTACCTCCCTCCCAGCCAATCCTTAAACTGTGGAGAACTTGGGATATAAAGAAATAAGAAACATGTAGAGATCCAAATCTGTTTCAAGTGAGCCGCCTAGCCAGAATGTGGTAGGATGTCATCATTTGTAACCTTGGTACACATCTCTCATGGTAAAGAAAGGCAACTTTCTGGACTGGGAAAAGGGAATAATTCCCTCTTGCCAGGAGTCTGAAATTTAGACAATGTCCAAATGCAAAATAAAACTAAAATACATATATATATAGGTAGGAATATTAGATGTTATGACTGCACTACAGCAGCAGCTCTGGAGATGAGATATAACATGGTGAGGGTACAGATGCACAAAGAGGGAGGAGAGCACAGGACTTTCAACCATGGAAATATCCAGATCAGGATACTAACCCAGCAGTTCCATTGTGCCTTGTCTGAGTCACCCAAGCAATGTTCCTCCTTAACAGTCCATCCTTAAAGTGCATATAATAAAATGAGGCCACTGAGACTCGTACACGGCTGGCTCTCTCCACTGGGTTTAATTCACTAACTAGAAATGCTGCACAAGGTCAGTTTATGTGGAAAAATCTGTATCAGCAGAGGCTCACATTGACCCTTCTTTCAGAAGAAAATTACAGGATTTGAAATTGGGGTTTTGTATAGATTGGGAAAAGTGTCCACAGAACAGAATGGCGACTGTGATTTTATACAGACATATATAAAGGCTTTAAAGAGCTGTGCCGTGTTTTTGTTAGTTATATAGGGCTCTGTCATGATCCACAAAGATCAAAACAATTCAAAACTGTCAAATAAAAGAGGTTTGGGGGAGTTTTCAAGTCCACGGAAAGGAAGGAAAGAAGGCAGGCAGGCAGGAAGGCAGGAAGGAAGGAAGGCAGGAAGGAAGGCAGGCTTATACATTGGATATCACTAAACCTGAAAAGACTATCGAGCTACATTTGATGTTCATGCATGGGTTAATGTTAGAGTTGGCTGCTCTAGAAGGTTCTGTCCAACAAGCTCAGGTGTCCCTGCTGGGGAGCCCCAAGCATAACACTTTATTGCTTATATTTGTCATCTCTTACTGGTGAGATTTAGGGACAGAGTTCCCAATTCATCCCCACAAAATACAGGTCAACAAAGGTCTTGTCAGCTGCTGTATTTTCCTGGTTTGCTTTCAGATCCACATCACAGATAAATATCCTAACACTTGCACCATCTTTGTCCCTCTCCTTCTTTGTGTGCATTTACACACAAAATGAAACATTCTTCATTTTAGTCTGTCAGAGATATATACTATTTTCAATTTTATTTTTTTAATTCTAGAGTATCACAGGATTGGAAAATGTTAAGAGTAAAATAGGGATGGCTATCTATAGCAAGAGAAAGCCTACTAAAACCTTCAAAAATATAAAGGACAGCATTCACCCAAAACAGGATACAACCAGATTCTCCCTCCATCCATGGACAGTCCTGGAAAGAAAGGTCATGATCATCTTCCTTTTGGAAGAGGATCACAAAATAATTTCTGAGATGTTAGTTTCAAGCAGACATCAATTACTCTGTCTGCGACATTATCCCAGGGCTCAGTACAGAAGAGAAACTTTTATTTAAACATGCCAGCTGTGTTCAAAGTGAAAGAAAATTCCCCTAAAATACTTTCAAAACAGAAATGAACATCAATTAAATAAAAAATAAATAAACATCAGCCCACATTTATGCAACGAGAAATAAAACCTTTCTGACCACATGGCAGAAGTATGTGTACACTTTGTAGTACAAAGAAAGGAAGTGAAGCTATAGCTAATTTTCTCTGAGTTTTGTTTCTTTTTTTTCTCAGAAAAGAAAGACACCAAAAAAAGGAAATAAAAAGTGGGGTTGAAAATGCGCAGGGAAAAGGAAACACTTGTTCACAAGATGGTTCTCTCTAATTCCACCTTTGGAGATGTCAGCAAACATACAAACTGTGCCAGCAGAGGGACAAGTCATTACAAACGTGAGGAGCCACATATTTTGCACCAGGCAGAAGTCCCAGGGGAGCTGTGACACCCAAGCAGGCACAGCTGGGAGCTCCCCCAAGGCTTTTGTGCCCGCAGCCAGGAGGGCAGAGCAGGCGCTGGAAAAAAACCCAAAATAACCCCCAAAAACCCAATAAACAAACAAACGAACAAAAAAAAAACCCAATTCAAAATCAATCTTCTAGAAAAATCCTGTTTACGTTCCACCTGGAGACAAAAGCCAAAACACCCAAGAGGTCCATCCCAGAGCCGTAGCACCCCAGCAACAATTGAAGGGAACATTCTTGTATTATGGCACAATATAGTCATGGTGTTTGGACTTGTCAAAACAAACAAACCATATTCAGGGAAATCTGTGGCACAAAAGAGCTAAACAAATTATGGGGTAGAGGCAAACATGGCCACACCATCAGCATTCAAGACGTGAAGAAAAGAGTGGAAACTTTCAGGGTCTGAATGCGGGAGTGGAAAAGCTAATTGAGCACAAATGAAAGGATCTATTACGGCTGAAAGAATAAGTGAGAGTACAGGCAGGACAATACTCTCATTTATGATTCAAATATCCATGGATAGTGCAGTACAGCTTTAAATACAATTTACAGCCTTGATTACAAATGACTATGTGCATCAACTTGGAAGCAATGCAAAGACTGTGAGCGAGAGAAAGAGCCTGCCTTGTCAGAAAGGAAGGAGAAGGGGATAAGTGACGGCAGAGCTGGGCTGGACACTCAGAAGCAATTGGAATGTGCAGAATTATGAAATAGGGCTTTTAAAAACCTGAAGATGAACTGATTAGTGGGCAAGAAGGCTCACATTTAGAATAACTGAATTGCCCAGTGATAAGATTATAAAGGGAGATTTATGTTAGATAATCACAGTGAGATCAGGGGCAAGGGAGTATCATTCTGTCCCTGTGTCTTCCAAAAGCAAAATATAAATATATGAATGTGGTAAAAATAATAAGTACTGGAAATGAAGAGCAAGGACAGGCTCTTATTTTTATGGAAAGCAGCAGCTTTTTTTCTCAGCCTGCATGAGACCCAAAACTGACCTGAAACCACCCAAGTTGTGAATTACTTTCTACCCAGAAACTGCCTGTATTCTCACTGCCTTTTTTTTTTTTTTTAAAGCTATGTTATGTTTTATGAACCAAACATTACTTCTGTTAAATTTCCAAGAGCTGGAATATTCTAAAAATCTTATGAAAAGCATAAAATTATTTGGGCTGTGTAGCAACAAAATTAGCACTGGATGGACATTGGAACCAACCACGGTTCACCCCGAGGTTCCACAGGCTGTATATTTTCATACTTTTTCTATTCCACATCCATTCTGAGCTCCAGCCATTGTGTACCACAGCACCCAACAAAAGTCAGGGGAATGCCATCAACCCTCCACAGGTCCCACTTTCTCAATTCTCCCAGAGCCTGTCTGAAACCAGAAACTCACTAAAAAGCTGCTGGTGGGAGTGGACCTCAGGGACAAGGAGACAAGCACAAGCAGCAGCAAGCAGCTGGGTGAAGGTGTGGCCTTCACACCTGCAGGAGGACATCAGTACCTGAGAACTCAGCCCTGCCACACTTTTTACCTGTACTGGCTGAACAACACAGGTAATTACTTTGCATTTACCTCTTCCCCTAGATGGCCCTGAGACGTTTCTTCCAAGGGGAAATCACCCACTCAAAGTGATCTGTGCATCCAGGACTGTCAGTCAATCACAGGCAGTGCACCATGTGCTCAGGAGTGAAACCCAAACTTCAAAAGCCTCCATGCCTCGTGCAATATGCAGCAGTCCCCTGACTAAATAAAATTAAGGGGTCGCTAAATAAGATTAAGGAGAGCTGTACATATATCCCTGCAACATCCCAACCCATTCCCACTGAACACTTGTCAGAATCAGTTTTCAAAATTTACAGGCGGTGAAAACAACCAAACATCAGGAATTACCCCTCCTCTCATAACCAAAAGCCGCAATCTCCGTAATTATGTGCATGGGAGACTGAAACTGTGTAACGAGGAGGAAGAAAATGAGAGGCTTCTGATGGCTGATTCAAGGTAACGGAGCCCTCATCTCTGAGCCCAAAGAGTAACCACACAAAGGACAAACCCAAAGTCTCTTCTGTTTCCCTCATCATAACCATTCACTGCAGAGCACAATCATGCTGGGGCAAGTGTGTGTATTTTTACTCCTTTTGTAAGGGTTCAGCTGGCACCTTTCTTAAGCAACGCAGTTAGCACGAGTAGCCCAACACAGCACCCTTTCCCCACAGTTACTCTTTTTTTAAGGACACTGTTCTTGAAACTAAAAGAGAATGAAACTACATGGCATGTACTCCCAGTCTCAGATTGGGAGTGGAAGAAAATAATGGCCACACACTGCTGTACAATTAGGTCTGTCTTGGAAAGAAATTATACTGATGTTTTTCTAAGCAATGCCAGGTGGTTTATTCACCAAATAATGAGACACTAAATGGATCTAAAGATTCTTGGCAACTGGTAAATGCTTACCTTGGACTCCCTATTCCTCTCTTCAAGAAATGGTTTGCTTTTCCCAAGAGTTTTCTTAAGTAGCTCCTAAGCTGTGATTAAAAGCAAATAACAGTGGTCTGAAGGTTGGTTAACTCACACTTGTTTAATGATACAGCTCAGGGAACTGCAAGTGCACCTCAGATGCCTCACTGATTTAGTAAACAGCTTCAGCCATCAGAAGACCTTGTTTTTGAAGTCCGTAATTCCCTTCCAGAAACAAAAATTATCCCCAAAACTGTTGTCGTTAACTTTTCTCTACTTGATCACTGCCCAAAATCCTGTTAGAAAAAAAAAAAATTAAATCTTAGCTTCATTATTTGCAAGAGCAACAAAAACATGGAATCTTTTCCCTGACACTGCAGAAGGAGGGAAGACAAGCTTTGGGAGCAGGAGGTGGCCACGTGTGGGCAGCAGCACAGCGAGAACTGGTGGTGTCCACAGTCCAGCAGGGAGGACCAAAGGAGCCAGGCTGCCTCCAGAGCCGAGCAAAGAAGGGGAGACCGTATCTCAACCGGTTTGTGCAGCCTCTGGGCTCCACGTCGGCTGTGGAGCAAATCTGCGGACAAAGAAGGACTTGAGTGGACCTGGCTCCAACACTTGCCCAAGTAAAAGCTGGTGGGGCAGCCGAGGACCTCAGAGCCAACACGGCAGCATCTCCCAGGGTCATGCCGTGCCCCCGGGGCCAGAGAAGTACCAGCTGAATCACCCCACTGATCACTGGGAAACACGATGTTTCAACAACAGCTCTGTCCCGTGATAGAAACCCCACCCTGGGCTGCTCCATCTGTGAGAACCAGAGAGTGCTCCAGCTCCAAACAAAGCTGACCTGGGGACAGGACCCCTCCTGTACAGGTACAAAGCAGTTTAAATAACCCTGGGGCTGCGAAGGTCAGGCTTAGGTGCGGGCTGCTCACCTTTTCCCCCTGCTGCACTGGCAGGGGTGGACACAGCCTGGTGGGCTGGAGGGGACACCAAGGTTGGCAGGAGCACCAGCACCCAGCAGGTGACAGCGCTGGGATGTCACTCAGGAAAAAGGCTTTGCAGGAACAAGGCATTTCGGAACTATCAGCAGACAGCAAATAGAGCGGCCAATGGATTTTGCTTCACGTTCTTTTTCTCAATTTAGGGAGAGAAGCACATTATAAAAATATTAATAATGAAAAAAAATGCTGTGAATAATTCTTCGCTTATGGTTTCTCCTCCAAATATTTAGAATTAGTATTGCTTTGACCATCTCTGTCCGAAGATCGCTTCCATTTCAAAAGATGACTGTTCACAGCCAGAGATTCAGAATTTCGTTTATGTGAATACAAATTGATATTTATGAAAAATCCTACATCTAAAGTACATCTGCTAGAGTAATTTTCTAGAATATTCCACAAAACTCTAAACATACTGAACATTGCAAGGCTTCCCAAGAAGAACTAATTACAATGCCCAAATTAATATTTGAAGAAAATCTTGAAGCAATGGCTCTGTTCTCATTTAAATATGTGACTACTCTCTTTATAATGTGCAAAGCATTATAACCATTTATATATGTTCCAAGTGATATATTACTGAGTTGAACCTAGATTCCCCTTCTTTTGTTCTGGGTTCATAACCTTGCTGTATTATCTTCCATAACTCTATAGCTTGCTAATGCATAATTCAAGCCTCTCTTATTGACAAAAGGCGGCAGAAAGAAAGAATATTTCAATGCCACTTTCCCACGTAGATAGTATTGCTTTCACTTCAGCTGCTATCATTTCCATACTAAAGCCAAATCTTTTAAAGTACATTAAGTATCATTTTCTTTGCTTATTTGCAATTGATTCACTGGGACAACTACATCTGTTTACCTCCGTCTTCTGAGACTACTTTATTGTAAGTTTTTTGTTGGGTTTTGTTGGTTTTTTGGGGTTTTTTTCTGAAGTGGATTTCTTGCCAAAAGAAGAAATTTCAGTTAAAACATTAGGCACTAATGTATGACATCAGCTTCACACTAATCTCTTGATTTAACTAGAGCTTTGCTTTAGGACTAGTGTCACAGTTTCCCCAGATGCAAGTGTGGAGCAGAACCATTTTGCCATCATCCTGCAAACCCTGTTCTAACCCCTTCCCTGTGTAAAGTAACTGTAAACAGGCAAGTATCATGTTCCCACGCATCTCTGAGTGGAGGTTAGATTTGTCCTCAGAGTCAGCCATGCATCTGTGCAAAAATCCCACTGAGGTGAATGCAGTTCCTTCAAGTGCACACAGGTGGGAAGGAGAAGACAGTTTGCCCATTTTCCATGTTGGCGATGGATAGAGAGAACTCCAGTGGTTTTCTGTCTCCTCTGAGAAACAGACTGCCTCCTTCCAATGGTTCAAAAGGGACACAGGCCCACAGACAGACAGAATAATTAGACAACTAAATGCTCCAAGAAGCAGCCAAGTATCAACTTTTCCTCATCATAGCCTGGGCGGGTTAAGACTGTCAAGTTCTTGTGTCTCCACAGACCCCCAGCTCAGTATCCTGTCATTAGAGGAAGCCTGAAAAGGACACATCTTCCTTCACAGACAGCTGCCAGGCAGCGAGCAGCTACTCTCCCTCTGTGTCAGCCCAGTGGAAAGAAGGTCACCACACCCTCCACACAGTCCCTGCTGTGTGCCGTGCACGGAGCTGCGCGAGGCTTGGCTCCTCTGCAGCCTTCCTCCGCACCTGTGCATTTATGTGAGCTGTGAAACCCTGCTCTCATCTCATCTAACCCGCCCTGGAAGGCAGCCTGGGCTCAGTCTGCAGCCAGAGTGCCTACACGTGGCACCTGCCCTTGTGGCAGGCAGCATCCACCACCCAGCCACCATTACTTGTGCCGTCTCTTAGCTGCAGTGAGAGCCGAGGCTCGGGCAGATCGGCCGAATCCGAGTGCCAGGGCCCATCCCCACGGCAGGTAATGCCTCTAGAGCACGGCGTGTGTGCCCTGTGCACTGCACCTCACTTCTCCAAGCTGCAACCCGTTTGCCTCACAGGCTGCTGAATGCGTCAGAGGGGGAATTTGCCCCCGAGGCTGGTGCAACATCACTTCTGCACGGCAGCCCACACGCAGCTTTAGCATCAGGAAACGTCTCTTACCGTGCAGTGCCCAGCACAGATGGACACCCACCCAAGACGCCCTTTATATAATGAAAGAAACTGTAAACTTACAAATTATTCTGCCAAAAGCGGCATGAAAAATGATCAGAGGAGGCCCTACAAGGCACCTGGACTCCCTGTAATCACATTTACCAAACCAGCCTCAGTAACATCATCATCGAGCTAGGTTTACAGCTCTGGTGCTTCTCTCTATGCCACCTCAGCCACTCACCTGTTTCTCGCAAGTTCAGCTTCCTGAAGCATTGTCATTCTGGCTACAGTAAAAATGACTTCTCTAAACTTAGAAGCTTGTTTATTTTTTTCTGAAAACTCTCAAAGACTTATTTTCTGCAAAATACTCAGAAAACACAGCTTGAGAAGCAAAATTCAGGTGGGTTTAATGGTGCCTCCAGCTGTGCCTCATTTTAAAGTCACTGTTTATTCAACAGAATCACTGCAAAGGAGAATTAACTCAAGTTACCAAACACTTTAATGTCATGGTCTGAAAAAGTAGCAGTTTAGGAGGGTAACACTGCTGCCACTTGGACTATTCCCCTTCTACTTGCCTCACCTTAAAAGCCATGGAATTTCTCATATCATATGCTGTCAGAGAACACAAAATGAAAATAACTTACGTAACTTTCCAGGGAATTCCATACGCTTCTAACCCTGAAAGCACTAGAACTTTAAGGGGCAGTGTAGGAAATGGTGCTGTGAAGTAAATCATCAGCTTTGCCAGCAGCAAGTAAAAGGCCCACGCAATTTTTGACACTTGCTCACTGCCCGTCCTTCCCCCTGGAATTTCACTTGGGTCTGCCTGGATTTAACTCTAGCACGTGCATTCAACCTAGCTCAGGAAGTTCCTGCAGTTCTCATTCCACCAGGGATGACTCCTGGCCAAATGCAAGGAAGGCCTTACGTGCAGAGCTGCAGTGAACCTTCCCAGAAGTCACTGCCCAGACCCTCAGTTGTTCATCACACACAGGGTCCCCCAAAGAGGCCTGAACACCTCCCCAGCTAAAGGAGCACAGAGCTTCTGGATCCTGGGCTGCTCCCATTGCACGGCTGGTGCAAAACAAGAAATCCCAGACCACAGCTGCGCCAAGATATCCTCCTCAATGGCAGGGCTGAGACCAGCCCCAATTCCCTTCACGCCTCTGTCCTGGTGGATGCGGCTCTTGGGATGTGAGAGAGCAGAGCCTCCCCATTTGTGGCTGTGAGCTGGGAAGCGAGCAGGTAAGGGAAGGGAGCCCAAGAAGAGCCACGCACGTATGTCACTGCTGGGGAAGCAGCAAGACCAGGTCCCCTTCGCCATGCCAGTGCGAGCCCAGGGCCAGTAGCAGCAGGCAGCCTTGCCCTCTCAAGGCACAGGGATGGTGAGCAACCTCAGACCGAGCACCTGAACAAATTTCCACATAATTCCACCTTCTTGTTAGCAAATTTCCAAACATCTGTCTCTGTAAAGAGCCCCTAGAACCTACCAGTAGACCTACGGTTCCTAGAGATAAAAAAAGTGCTTCATGTCACATCTGCACTAAGCTTCCTCCTGACTGTCCCTCTAACAATGCACTCCAAGGACACTTCCTAACAAGGACATTCTCAACTCTTGTCAATATTTGGGAAAAAAAAAAAGTCTTGGGAAAAGCCAGTAATTTCCATATCCATAGCAGGCTTTTGCACATTATCAGGAGCATGGCCACACAACTGATCTGCCACTTGAGAGCACAAGCAGGTAGGAAACCCCAGCGAGGGGACGGGACTAGGCAAGCTCCTGATGTGGACTTCTTGCAAACAGAAAACTCTTCCCAGCTGCCTGTTCCCACCACTGCTCTGGAGATGTCACCTCCTCTGTGGTGCAAGCAACCACACACATCTTCTCTGAAGGAAGAGAGGAACACGAGGAAGAAAAATTTGGGGAAGCAGTAGCCAGCAAACTGGTCACCATTTTATGTCCATGGCCTCCTGTGGGTGAGGTGACTGCAGTGACCTCCCACTGCTGGCTGCCGTGTGGAAGAACGGAGCCAGTGTCCCTGCAGCAGCAGCAAGACTCTTGTGAAAACTCGGGGTAAAAGCAAGAAATGGTTTGGTTTGTGACCTACCTTCACAAAGGAAGCCCCTCACAGAAGAACCATGTTTACTGGAGCACTGCTCCAGCACTCTGTGACAAGCTGTAGACCTCAGAAACCACCACTGGCTCATTAATTGTCCCAGGCAAAGCACAACACTGCCCTGTCCCAGAAAAATAAGCTGAATTCTGGGAGTAAGATGAACTGGAGGGTCAATGTCCCTTTTTTTTAATGTCATATCCTAACAATGAATATTTAGAAGATAAATAAATCATTTTTCTCTGCTTAGAAAAACCTTCTGAGGTTCCTGTGGTACTTTGGGTTGACGATGATGAAAGATGACATGCACAGCTTTTCACTTACAGAAAGGGAACATGGGAAACTCGCATATTCTAAACTCCTGACAAGTAACTCACCTGATGACACAGGAACAAACAAATCAAGCCATCTGTACCAATCTCACATGAACAACTTAAATTTGAGATACAAAGGATTTCACAAAGGAAAGAGCCAAGTGTCTGAAGCCATTTTAATATTGGACATTTTTTCTTAACAGCTTTAAACATCTCCAGCTCTTTTATCCAACATACTACAAGGCATCTTAAAGCATTCTGTATTAGAGAATGCTATCTGAATGTACCCTCTAGCATCCTCAAAGGATTGCTCCAGTTCAGCATCTGCTTAAAACACTGAGCCTTCTTGCCTGCCTTTTTTTCCACCCTCCTGCTTGGGGCTAATCAGTCTGCTTGTTTCTCTAAAAGAGCAATATGCTTCTCAGAACGCCTCAGGTATTGGAGAGACCCTTCAGTCCACCCTCAACTACTCATAATTATAGTTCTACCTCTGGTTCACTCATCAGTCAAGAAAGCAGAGATCAAAAAAGGCATTCCCGTATTTTCTGTCAGAACATCACTCAGCCTAAGAACATTTTTGCAGAATAAGATGATTCACCAAGATTAAATTATGTGCTTATTTTCAGAAGTTTCCAATCCATCCTGCCAGAAGCTGCCCGTGCATTCCTCCTCCCTTTCATTTGAACAGAAGCCCTCTGCAATAGGCACACAACTCTTCCGGTTAGGTTTCAGAGTTTCCGCTCCATCTCCAAATCCTTTTGATCTCTCAAACTGTTGACTTTGCCCTTTTTTGGCAACTTTTCCACTCAATGGTGCTTCTCCTCTGAACCTCTCGCTCCACTTCTGGTCTCTCCTTGGTCCCGCTCTCTGCTTCAGCCTTCCTCAGAGACTGCTTTCCATCTACTCCAATTTCAGAGGGTCAAAACTTAGCCCCTTACTGATCTTTCATGTGCCTTCTTCCTCTTTTTTATGGCCTGTGAGCAACATCCACTGCAGTATTCCAACCCACAGAGCTGGGCCACATTAATGCTCTTCATGCCACTACCTAAGCCACAAACAAAACAAACCCCTGGTCTGTGCCTGCTTCCTACTCACAACATACCCCTCCTCTCTCATCAGCAAAAGCATCCCTTACTTTTACCAGTAACTAGTGGTCAGTTTGGAAATACTTACTTATACCCAACAGATACGGAATTTTTTTTTCCATGTACTATTTTTTCTTTGACTATCAGCCTCGAACAAAAGGGAATTTTCTTTTCTGGTGTTTCGGGGTGGTTATGGTTTTCTTCCTCCCAAACGCAGCATTAATAAACTGAAGGAAAAAAAAAAGCCAAGCAAAAGTATCTTTGTAACAGCTACTGCCTACCTGGAGATAGCTAATGATGTCATGACATGGGTACAGTCCCTCTCAAAAATGCCAGCATTCCCACAGCCCCACGGAAAGCACCTAATAGGAGAGCATGTCTATGCTTTCAATTATCTTCAACTGCTTTACACCACTTGCTGCTCCAGAAACAATCATTTTATAAGTTGTAATAAAAAACTGAAATTTATATATATAGATCAACACACTCTATTTCATTCCTGTTACCTTCTAAACAGTGGGACCAGGCTGGTGTTCCTTACCTGCGAGCTCTCAGTGAATCCACTTGTGCTTTGTCCCTGAACACTGGACTGCCCTGAAGTATGGGGTTCTCAAACACAGCAAAAGAGAAAGGAGAGAGCACGAGTGGAGAAGACTCTGCCATTCGATGCTTTGCACAGAACTGCTGCCTTAAAAACAGTGGCTTGCACGGAGGCTGGGAGATTTGACTTGTCATAAAATGCAACCTTTCCCACTAATAATCCAACACATTTTATGTAGTAAGCACCTAATAAAGAAAGCACCTCTTGCTTTGTTCCAGGTCTTGTGACATATCAGTTTTTCAAGGAAAAATCCCCACCTATTGCCAATGAATTCCAGCACTCCTGGCAGAGATGCCGAGATACACTTGAGGTAGCCCAGCATGAGAATACGGCAAGGAAGAACAAAACCAAGCACAGGCCTGGTCAGAAACTCTTCAGGCATGAGAAAGAGTGAACAGCAGGAAGCACTCCCAATAGAGTAACAGGATTTTCTAAGATGGCTCCAAACATCACGCATGCTCTGATGCCTCCAGTAGGATAAACGAAGACACCACACAGCTCCCCAAAGCACGAGAATGTAGCGATACGTTTACAGGGATTACCAGGAAACCTGCAGGATATCAGTGCCTGGAAATCCCCCCAGTGAGAGATTTGTATCCTACAGTCAATAGCAAAACACTTTTTGCACCTACCAGCAGATGCAGCTTTTTAAAGGATACCCAGTTGTTTTCATTAAAGCTGGGTCTTCAATAGGACAGAGGCAGCAATTTATGCTAAGGTTTATCACTAAGGACATTTAAGAGGTTTTAAAATACAAACCTAAAAGCTGTCTTGGCTTTCCAACTGGCTTAACTTTTTGTAGAATGCACCCATTGATACACAGCATTTCTGACAGAAGGAATTTCAAGAATGCAGCGTGGTGGCAATGCAGTAGCTGATTAGCCCTGTGGAGAAAGTTTCTCCAAGTTCGACTTCTGGCCAGAGTGCAACATTCAGGACACAAAAACACTCTGGTGAGGGTGGTCTGTCCTTCACTCCAGCCATAATAAAAGAGATCTCCTACACTTTAGCTGTAATAAACCACACACAAACCAGAGAGAGAGGGGGAGAGAGAGAAAGAGATGGCAGATACACTGAGAACCTGCAGCGTAGATAATCAAACCCTTTATTGTCTAAGTTACATTAGACTTGCAACACCATAAAAACCTGTTAAGAAGAAGAAACAGTAGATTGGTAGAGGTAGTAGAAAGTCCCTGTAACAGTCATAAAAGGGCTTTACAGGAGTGTATCATGCCAAAAAAACTTATCACGTTGCTTAAAAGAGCTGATCAAAGCCCATTTGACTAAATAAATAAGAACACAACTCATTTTAAATACTATGGTCTAACTAAAATAACAAATCAATACAATACAATGATAAAGAGAACCAGAAATCGTGGGATTCACTTCCAAAAACAGATGGTCCTTAAGGTTGGTTTTCCCCCAACCACTCTTATTTCTTGTTTAATTAAGTGAAAATCTCACTTCTGTGCTATACACAGCATATAATTATTTAAACTGATTTCCCCTACTGTTGTTCTTCATGAAGCTAAATTATGATTGTAAACTTTGCTGATTAGTACCCTGGTAATGGCAGTGACAGCACTAGCTTCTCTGTCAAGGATTCGGGAAGAAAATTCCAGAAAGAAGGTTTTGGCTCTAAGTATTAATGCATGTTTTCTAGTTCAGCTTGCCAAAAAAATACAATTAAAAAAAAAGAGAGAAATTACAAATGTACACTACACTTTAGTGCCATTTTGGGTATAGAAGATTTTTTAATAACTAAACCACAAACAAATAGGTTAAGCAACTAGCTTTTGTGCATTCCTGAACTGTCACCATTACTTTCTCTCATGGAAAATATGACTCAGAAAAGCAACAGAACAAAATAAAAAAGATATCAACAACAACAAAAAAAAATCAAAAACAAAGAGAAAGCTAGTGCAAACCCAAAATGATAATCATTAAGCAACATAGCAAAATATTTGATTTTTTTCTTTTTTTCCTTTTTTTTGGTGTACAATGGAATGTGTCTATGCGACCTCCCTCAAAATAACTTCACAGAACAGTTAATTACAGTCACTTTTAAGTACTTGCACAGACATTCCCAACTACACCGAGACTTACAGAGAATTCTGGTTTACATCTCGTGTAATAGCATAAGGAAAATCTAGTTTAAAAAAAATACGTAAGAAAGTTAATTTGCATTGTTGCAAGTGTTGCAAAGTAACAAAACCTGTCAAGTAATTTAAAACAAGTAACAAGTAGTATCCAGACCAAATTACTGACTAGATTTTTTTAAAAAAGCAACCCCCGCCCACCAAAACTGTTACAACAGAAAGATGATGTTTTAAGGTTTTTTCTGCTTTTTTTTTTTTTAACAAATCTTCTATCAGAAGCCCATTTCTACAAAAACAGCACTATTCCATTACTGTATTAAGTAAACTGTGGTCTCACCTGTATTAAAGGTTAGCATCATTTCTGTACATGTAAAATTATTGCTTTTTTGAAAAATATATTTAGCATGCTAGTTGTTTTTTAACTCCATTTCCTGCCTTTACAAAATGTTACAATTAAAAAAAAAAAAAACTAGTAAAGCTTTTGCAAAAATTTTCACAGAACATTTTCTTTCAAGGCAGCAGTAACTTTTGATAATGCATAAAATTATATGTGCAAAATCTGAAACTCTCAGAAATATTACCATCACACATAGTGTCACAGCAATAAGAAAAGAAAATATTTATATCTGTGGAATACATTTTTAATTGCTTACACTGCATGGTTTAACAACCTGTTATGTGCCACAACCCCACCTTGAAAACTTGCAGTTAAAGAGTTACTGTAGAAGAGGTATATAAAGCTTTTTTTTTTCTTTTTTTTTCCTAACACCACCAGTGATCACCAAGTACAAGACATGACACATTTATATGAACATTAACCTGCCACCACAAAAGAAGTTCCTCGTCTTTCCAGAACATCAGCGGGCCCGGGGAGGAATGGCAGCTGGTCTGCTGAACCAAACGCAGGAGCAGAGAGCACCCTATGGCCCCAGGGCTGCCTGAATTCGTTCAGTGACACCTTTTCTCTTCTAAACAGACAGATCAGCAGTGTTAGACAGCTGAATGTTTTATTATTTCCTTTTTTTTTTTCATTAAGAGAAGACTTCCTTTGTGACCAGGTTGAAGAAAGTAGCCCTGTTACAAAAAAAAGGTCCTGAGAGTAAAACACAGAAGAAGCCTGGTTTTTTTTCTTAGTGTTCAACTAGCTTTTCTTTTCCAAAGAAGAATAGAAGCTTTTCTCTGGAAGTGTTTCAATTTCCATATTCACATACTATTAATGGTGCACAGTCAAGAGCAAGAGCACTAGAAATGCAAGTGGTCCCCAAACTGTAATGAAACAAACCATTGCAGAATGACGGTTTTTCTCTTTAGTCCCTTTAATCCTTCATCAAGCATTGCTTTCTCAGCACCGAATGCCACCTCTTCCCCGCACCCCCCATTCTTCCTCTCTCTGTTGTTGTTTTTTTTTTAATTTGCTTTTCAGCATGACAGGCAGTGGCAGTTTCATTAATTAATACTTCTCCAGCCCTCAAATCCACTGCTGTTTTTCAAATGTATCAAATAGTCATTGTGAGCATCAGGGAGGTTTTTGTTACAGTGCTTAACTTCTTCATGCTGTCCAAATCACATAAAGTTTAATTTTTCCAGTGTCTCAAACTTCTCTTGATTAATATAGATGCCTTGTGCCGCCACAGTGCTTGCCAACTCCACTGTTTATTATAAAGGAAATAAGGAACCATGGGACTGATTAGTACGTCAATTTATATATATCTTGTGTAGCATCTTCATTTATTTTAAGATGATTAACAGTGCGGCGGCCCCCCGCTCCTGGCAGAGCGCTGCTCCCAGCCTCGCTGCTCCCGGCCTCGCGCAGCAGCTCCGGGCGCGGTGGCGGCCGGCAGGGGGATGCTCCGGAGCGCGGGGGGCTGCCGGGGCTCCTCCGCCCGGGATCTAGGTTCCCTTCCGGAGATGCAGCGTGTGGGTGACCTCCGCGCCGCCGTGGTCTCTCCCCTGCAAGAAGGACAACACGGGGAAAAGCTCATTCTCGCCCCTGCTCCCAGGCGCGACCCTCCAGCAAGTTCTGCCGGCATTCGTTACCCTTTATTAGCATCATGCACATTCATCCTGACCCACCACGTGAGAACACTTTGGGGTTGCTGTTTTTTAAGCATCTCCACCAAGAGCAAAGCGTGTCAGGCCCATATAAAGTCCCCGATGGACTAGAACAAGTAACAGAATCTGGCAGAGCAGTTCAGAGAAGGCTGAGAACAAGGAGGGAAAGAAGAGGCCTCCAAAAAGTGGAATTTTGTGCTAGCCAAAAGGGATTCATCACTAGACCAGTGCTTTAAAAAGGCTGAAGTTTGAGGTCACAGAGACAGCTAAATAAAGAAAAACTGAATTCTTGTGCAGGTCTGTCAAATGCTAAAGAGGCTTTTTTCCCCCCTTGTCATCTTCCTTTTATTTTCTTAGCCAATTTTCATGAATAATTACCACATTGAAAAAAAATAGCAGGGATATTCTAAAATCAAGTGAAATTAAAGATAACATCATGAATAAGTGGGAGCCTGCAGCTCCCAAGAAAAGCTTTAAAATGACATTTAGAACATCACTGTCGGAACAATGCAGTTTACAATCCTGATCCTAAAACAACATGGCAAGATTAATCTTACATAAATGCATTATCCTTAAGCTAAAGTCTTGATGAAGTGAAACAGACCATTTTAAATTAATGCAACATAAAATACGGCACCCATGTAAAATCCAAGCAAGTTTCAAGCTGTGCCTATGGCAGCCCTCGAAATAGCTAAAGAAAGCCCAGCTCTGGTTGACATAATGTATTAAGTGCATCTCTTTTGTTAATAGATTTAGAAAATTCCTAATTAAACCTGGCCCAAGATTCATGACATTTACCAGTCAAAGTTTGGTTTTAAGTCGGAAAGATTTGCAACAAAATTAAAGAAAAAAAAAGCTGCTGTACAGACCGCAGTATATTTGAAATGTAGGAAACAGTAACTGAATGAGAGATGTGATAAAACTTCCTTAGTTGGATGCTGAATTTCCCGCAGTAAACTAAGAAAGATGCTTTACATTTTTGCGCGGCTGCATCACGCCTGAGAGATGCAGCCACAATTCCAGGAGGAGGCATTCATCACTGGAACGCCTCGTATCAAACCGGCTCCACGTACACGGGGGAGCGCGGCCGAGCTTCGCGGGGCTGCGGAGGAGGGAGAGAGGGATGGGGAGGGGATGGCAGGCACCTTGGCCCACTTTCCCTGGGCAGGAACTGAAAAAGGGTGTAATCACGGGCACTCTTTTGGGATGGATAGCCTGCGAGGTGGTGAAGGCGTGCCCTGCATGACACGGACCACACAGCACAAGGGATACAGGAAAAGGACAATCCATCCTCCCCACACCTGCAAGGACAGCGCAGAGTGGCTGGAAGTGGTGGGTGGCTGAGTGGCTGGGCCCCTCTCAGGCACGGCTGTGCTCCCAGTTTCACCAGGGAACAGCACCTGAGCTTCACATGTGCCAAAACCCACCCAGGGGCTCATCCCCCTGTACTCACGCCGTCCCAAGGTACGGTCAGATTTTGAACCAGCTGATACAGAGCTGGATTGAATTCTTCCTGAAATAATAATGTTTTCCCTTTAAAAAAGTAGGCTTTCTTCACTTTCAGTGAAAAGCAGCAGATCTTTATGTGAAACCGACAGCTTCCAGGCCAAAAGCTGCTCTCATAGCAACTTCCAGGGTTTTCCCCCAGTTAACAGGAAAAACCGAGTTTGTGTGCATGTTAAAGTGCTGGAGAGAGATTACTGCATGACATTAAAGTAAATTGCAAGGAGCACAGATACCACTGAAGTTTTCTGGCAAGGGACAAGTGTTGGGACAAGAACTGCAGCTCCTAATCCTGTCTCTAATGCTCATAAAGTAACAGACATACAGTACATGCATATTACTCAGATGCCAGTACAGCAGCCTCCATGGTTCCTTGATTGTTTGCATTATAATCTCCATATGTATGAACGAGACAAATTAGGTTGCCATTTATTTGTTCATTATCTATTATTTTGATTAATGGAATTCTTGTTCTCAGAATAACTATTTAAAAATAACATTTGCAATAATGAGGACTGAACTATTAATCATGATCTTTGGAAGAAACTCTGCAAGGAACTGGGGCAAGATATTTCATATGAACAAATGTCATAAATAGGACTTGTAACAGACAGTAGTAGAATTTTGAATGCAAGAAAACCCAAACCAGCCAAACTCAGAAACTAGTAATTTAAATAACTTTTTAATCTGGGTTAGGTTTTTTTGCCTCCTCCCCTTCTCTGTAAAGTTGCTTTAGGACAAGCAGAGCTATAGTGTTGCTGGACTATAAAAACATTACAGGTAACAGATGTCCCCAGCTTTTCCCCCAAGCTCCTTTACAACACACACATATATACATATATATAGTGTTTTCTTGATGGCTCTTTCCAGGCAGTCTATCCCCCAAGTTCTGGCTATTCACATTTATGCTATTTCAAGTATTGAATGCTGCAAGAAATATTTTAAAATACTTATAGTGGACAAAATTAAGGTATATGGACACCTTAATGAAGGTGCTTTACCCTTGTCACACAGTAGGTGCAGGACCTACTGCACACCAGTCTTTTCAGTGAATGAGGCCTAAAAACTGTGGTGTCCAGAGCTGTTTCACAAAGCAGGCTGATCAGTGCCTTCTGACATGGGGAAAGCTTCAGCCAGAGAATTCAGGACACCAACAGCTTGTTTTTTTTCCCCTGGACTGCAGCTTCTAATTCATTTTACGTTAAAAAAAGGGAGTTTTTCTGGAGAGGACAAAGGTTGGAGTTTTGGGGATTTTCCTTGTTTCACCCACACAGAAGATGGAGAACTTGGTATCTCTGGCTCCAGTGCTGCAAATATAGTTCACATACACATACACTCAATTAGAGAGAGCTCTCCCTCATCGCTAACCAGTAAATCATGCCTTCTGAACACCCAATTTCTCGTCCCTTAAAATTTTTAGAGCGTATTGATTGACACTGATAGAGCACAAACTATGCTCCTAAAGTGGGCCAAGTTTTTATACGGCTCTAAAAACGCAGAAGGAGAAGTCAAACGCACGGCGTGCGTGTTAGAAACTGCTACTACTGCTGTCACCACTGTGAAAAAGCAGGCTCCAGACTGACTCCTGTACCGCTGGGAATTGGGCTTCTGGCTGCAGCGCTGCAGCATCAGGCAGTGTCTCTGAAATGACCCCACGCCTTAGGAGAGCCTTGCTTTCAGACACACGTGGTTGCAGGGCCCCTTCCGAAGGGGAGCCAGCTTTTGTCTCGCCATGTATATGCAATTGAGAATTGTGCTCCCCGAATTCATGCCTACTAAATCGTGTCTCTGGATGTTGCTTGAGAGTATTCCAAATTAAGATACATATTCATTGTGGATAAGCAAGCTTAATTATGTATATACTGGGATATTTAGCATTTATAAAAATATTCAGAATATTCAATATGTTTAATATGGCAGCTTTTCAAGAGAATCTACATGACTTAGCACAGATTGTATTGACTTGGGGTATGTAATGAGCATTTTTTTGTCCTTTAGATAAAGAAGAGTAGGAAATATTTCAAAGTTCATGGGAAATTCATTTTATGTAAAAATGTAATTTTTTTCAGTTTTTTTAAAGCATTCCGGTAAGAAATAATTACAAACCACAATAAATAATGTTATGAATGAACATCTTATTTCCTACATTTTATTTATACTTCATTGGTGCTGATAACAAAGCATGAAACACAGCCCAGTGCTAATAGTAGCAAAACTGTGTGTGTTTCATCTTTTTCACACACTCCAATAGGTGACCTCCTTTTCAGGGATGCTGAACACCTGCACCTCCTGTCGGTGGTTCACTACCCTAAAATAGGGTTTTTATTTAGACACCTAAATATAGATTTAGCTGGTTTATTTTTGAAAAAGCCTGGCTATAGACCCTATTTTTAACATGCAGAATTAGAATTATTCTGTGATAAAACTGCTATTCAATGTAGCACTGTTGTAAGCTACCATGCTGAGGGATTTTAGAAGTCCTACCTAACATTGTTTCATAAAGGAAACCTTTAGAGATCATCTGCTGGCTGACTATAGAAGGGAATGGGGGAACTGTGAAATACTAATGTTAATATTTTTACTCTTTAGCAGACTACTCAGGGGAAGATATTTTACCTGTGAGGTGGAAACGTTATGTAAAGTGAATCATTTCCACTTGACATCAAAAAAAACCCCTCTTTCTTTCTCCAACTACTGTACATGGTAACTATTGTTTCTTGCTTGGAGCATGTGCATGGCACTTCTGTAACGTGAACTGACTTTACACCATAAACTCTCATGAATAGATCTGTCCCCAATTAAGAAATGAAATGAAGACACGGAGTGACAACGTTTAAAGTGGGAAATGGTAATGTTAACGGAATGCTGCAGGCACCGCTCTCAGTGAGAGCTCATTTCCGCGCTTCTGAAGGCCCCTACAGCTGCACGTGGAAATGAGAGCAATTCCCTCTGTAACGCCCAGGGACTGTGCAGGTGGAGTCTTCTGGGGCAGCACAACGCCTGCCCGCGACGAGAGCCGGCGGAACAGCAGACAGCTGAATAATCCCACCCGACGCAGACGCTGACAAATTGAGACAAAGGCTGGTGCTGAGGAGCACACAAGACAAAAGAAAGGGAACGATCTCCTGCAGAAGTGATCACGCCACACCTTCTGTGGAAGAAATACTGACTGGCACGAGATGAAGCCATTCAAGAAGCTAACCCCTACTCAGTGTTTTGCTGCAGTGAGAGATGCTGTCATTTCATCAAACGCTTTGAAGGCACACTGGCAGATAGCGAGAGCAAGCTACCTTTGCCATGGAAGAAGTAAGTCAATAAATTCTGGCATGACAATAGTTTACAAAGACAAGATTATGAGTCAATTTATTGTGCAGTAATATAACCCAAATTACAAAAGGAGTCCAGATGTGGTCTGAGCTGCCACATTTCTTTTTGGATATATAAGGCCATTCCAGAATTTTTTGGAGATGTATTTCCAACTTTGACCTTATATCATCCTCTAGAAGAAGAAAGCCCAGATGCCTTAAGAATGTGATCTCAACTACACATGAGAGAAAACCAGGAGCATGAAAAGATGAAAGAGCACTTTAAAAGATGCTTAGGTTTACCATATCTACATTACTAAACTGGTGAGAACCAAAGACTAGCTCAGCGAGTTGGCAGAGCTGCAGTGTTTCACTCTGCCACATTGACTGTGTCTGTCTCTGCCATTCACTCTGTTACTGAGAGATGTGTCCTTGCACAGTTTAATCAGATAGGCATCATAAGGGGTACAGCGTGACTTTGCAGCTACCGTCCCACAAAAGCAAAGCAAACATTGCCCACAACAACAACAATGGGAGTGCTACACCATCTTGGAAACTTTATGAGAATCGTTGGCCACTCCTACGGCTTGGTGTCAATTCAGACACTCCTGTGACAGAGGCTGCCTTCCCCAGGCAGCCTTTGGGCCAGAAAGGTACAAGGGAACAGAGAATGTGCCAAGAGTCTTCATGAAGGGTGCAGCCTATGAACTAGGCAATGTGGTGGTGCCCAGCGAGAATGTTTACTGAGCAAGCAGAAACCAATTCCTGAACTTCATAATGTTGGAAGCAGCATGGAGATGCATTCTTTAAGCATGGCTAAAAACATCTGCAATAGTTTAGTAAGAGACAGGAGGACACGGGCTGCTACAGTGAAAATTAAACTAAAAATGAGGATGAAAGGAAAACTGAGTGATGCTGGAGGCAGTTTCACAATGGAAGAGAAGTGCCCATGAGAAGGTGTGCTCTGAAACCCACCTGCAATCTGCAAAAGGAATGGGAAGGTCCAGGCTATGACACTATTCTCCAACAACGTAAGTTATATGAAACAAATTCAGTTTAATGATTTTCTATGTAACAACTTTGTTATGTATGATTCGGAGCTCTGAGAAGTGTTTGTTAAGACAAGAAACTGTATACTAGAAGCAGGAAAGTACACTAACAGAGTGCACGGAAACTGGTGGATGAGAGCTTTTCAAAGGCCAGATACTGGATATCAGGGTACAAATACTCTTCAGAAAAATATAGGTGAAATATTAGTTGTCTTGTTGCAGCAGAAAACGTGTTAATTGTAAAAGCAAATTTCCAGGAATTCTTTATGTACTATCTCACTACTACACGTCAGTGCACATTACAGAGTTACCTATCCCACCCAGTCCCCAGTAAGCCAGTACCATGTTTATTTAAACACTAACTACCTGCTTTACAATTAACTGACGCTCTATATATTGGATTCTGATAAAATGCTTAAAAAATTTAAGAGCTAAAAATTAGGCAACACCATTATTATTTATACATATTATAAAACAGTCAGTGCTTTAGTGATGAGTATCACTGTGCAATTTTTTCCCAGCTACCACATTAAAAACCAAACACCCAATTAATTGTAAAACATACTTGTTTTGGGGCATCTGCGGAGGTGGTGTGAACTTCAGTACCTCGGAGTCCATTAGACTCAAATACCACTGTGGGAACAAGGGGGCTTGTTAACAGATGAACATTCAAGCTTCGTTAGTGTGTGTACATTATTTGAGACCATTACAGATTAACCACGTTCAAAAAAAGACACCAGCTACTAGCCTGTGGCCGGAAAATACCAATTTACCGTAACACTTACTGTAAGAGAGTGTGCTAATGGCAGCCTAGGGCCACTGCCCTTTTTAATTCAGACTTCAGCGCTGAAGAAAGCAATCACTGACAACATTAATTATCAGTGTATGTGTAAAGGGACCCTCTTCTTGCATTACTTACCATTTGGCTTCTGTCATTTTGCATCAGACTGGCTTATGTATGCATCATTCACACTTTTGAGGAGGAACCTGCTACTCTCACTGTCTCATGCAATGCTCAGGAGGGCTCACGACACCAGTGGCTCCAGCCTCCTCCAGCCTCAAACACAGACCATGTCAGGCTAAAAATGGCCAGCAGGGATTTCCCATTTTAGGGCTGACCGGTCTGAGGAAAAATTCCGTTTCCCACAAAAATGTTCCTGTCAACAGCAACGATGAGGCAAAACAAAGCCTTATGTTGTGCTGAAAGGGGTACTTTGATTTCAATTTGTGCTGGTGGCAACAGAATTCATTAGCATATTCATTTCTGAGCACCCTACCCTCTAATTAAAATAAAACATTTGCAAACAGACTTATCTTAAACGCATTGCAATTTTATGGAGTTCGGGCAGGGATCAGGTAAGCAATATTTGGAGAACAAGAGCAATAGTCATAAAAATAAAAAACCTGTCTATTAGATTTAGGTACTGGAATTACTTAGGTTAACATGGTACGTGAAATGTAATTCTTGGCACTTTGTTAGCTGAATCGGAAAGCAGGCAAGTAGGAAAGGGAGAAAGCAAGAGCGAGTGTGAAAAGGTACCTGTGTGGGACCTCTGGTGAGTCCTGAGGTGGCTGGGTTGGGTAAAGCATTTTCCACATTCTCTGCAGACACAGTCTCCTTGGCGTGTTTGTGTCCTGAGCATCCCTGTAGTCAGGAGAGAGAGAGGGAAGGAGGGAGGAGGGGGTGGGGGGGGAAGAGGAGAGAGGAAAGTTGAGAAGAAAACATTATGCCAGAAGAAAACATCATTAGTATGTCTAATGTGTCATTATGTGAGGCTACCTTCAGGCCCTGGATGACAACTGTCAGCCTTCATCTAGGCACTGGCTGACAGGCCAGGCACACACAGGACTGCAAGAATGCATAAATTACATTGAATTAAAAAATGCTCCCCATGATGTGCCCGCACCAGGACTGGCATGTCAGGTGTGCGCTTTTCAGAGCAGCTGGATCCACTTCTCAGCCATCACCCAGCTTTGTCAAGCAGTACATCAGGCAAATCAAAGTGACTCCAGCGTGGCGGAGACAAGTCACATGGATAATAGGAAGTGAGTAGGACCAGAGCCCGACTGTCCCCCCCAGGCTGCAATACCTCAGAGACAAATGCAGAGCGAGCGGAGCCATCGCAGACTGATCAAACCTTTCGCCCCTGCCTACCTGCCTGCCGGTGCTGCTTTGACCCCGGACCTCTGAGGCACAGACGAAAGACATCTGTGAATGAAAGTGTCATTCCGGACATTTTGAGCTGGTAGCAGCACAGCAGCCTTCCCCCAGCCCTGGGTAAACATGTTTTCTAGGCCATTAGCATTTGTGGAAAACCGCTCAAACCTCTCCTTTTTCTCCAAAGGTCAGTTTACAGCATCTGACTTAAAGGGCTGGTCTTTGTCTTTTTGCTGCTGATCAAAAAAGACACATTTGACTTTTATTGGGCTTTTTTATTATTAAAAAAAAATGTTTGAACATCATCTTTTCTATTTTGGTAAAACATCCTCTTCAGAAGAAAAGAGTTGATGTTTCCATTTGCCACTGGAGTACTTTGGCTTTTAAAGAAATTCCAAGAGGGATGTCAAGTGAAGTGAAGTTTCAGCTTTTCTTTCATATCCCCTCTCCCCAGTTACAGCACTTAAAAAGAATAAAATTGTGACCAAAAAAGTGGCAACAAAAAACCTCCACACAACTGAAAAATCAACGGCAGGATGACAGAAGATTCATCCAAAATATGGATGCTACAACTGAAAACTAATAGAGAAGAAGACAGCTGCCATCTACTCTGCTGGTATGACACCAAACAACTTGGGATGGTTTTCACCAGACCATATACTGTAGAGAAATGTCTTGCTGCAAAAAAAAACTCCGAACAAACACCTCACTCACAGATTGTTTTCTCCTTTTATAATAGCACCTCCTGCAGATGGCAGTACAGTCTGCATAATGCGCCCGAACACTCTCGCTCGCAAAATTAAGTTTCTGGCAGTCAAATAAAAGATCGTGATTTGGGGAAAAATCCTGATCAGATATACCCATACACACACAAAAAAACCAAAAAAAATCCAAACAAACAAAAAACCCCCCAAGAAACAAACAAAAAACTCTAACAAAATGAAATTTAAAAAATCATGTATGTCCTAAGTATCAATGAGAACCTTACTGAACTGCAACGGGACGGGTTTGCTTTGTTAGGCAGCCAAGATTAAAGCAGGATCTCTGAGCTGTTACAAGCATTTTCCCCTCACTGGCCAAAACTGTAGCTGCAAGCTGGAAAGCAAAGCTGAGGGAAGTGTGTGCCAGAGCGGCTTTGTGAAGCCCAGGAGAGCTGGGTTCCTCAGGTCATGGTTCCGACACCTCTGGAAAGGCACTTCATCCCTCCACAATCCACATCTCTTTCTGCTGAAGGGGAACACACTTAGCAGCCACCACAAACCCAATCCAACAGCCTTCAGGGAAGCACTGCTCCCACCCATGAGGGAAGGCTGAGGATGCTGTTGTAAGCCAATGTAAAAACACCGAAGGTGAGTGGGTTAAGACTTCCATCTAACCCTTCCCTAGCACTCACTTTACGGGAGTTATTCAAAAAGCAGGTGGAAAAAATTGATCGTTTCCAGGTGGATTTGCCATCGCTGCATTTCCTAAGCAGCACCATAAGGCTTTTGATAGTTCAGAGCTTTGAGCCATGGGCATGGCTGGCGCAAGGCAACACCCCCACTGGTCATGGCTCAGGTTATCCTCTAGGTGAACAAAAGTGGCTGGATGACTACAGGTGTTCACAAATTAAGGTAAATGAACACAACCGTGTGAATGGGAGTTCCTGTGAAACCCATGCTCAAAGCTGGTCTCAAAGGAGCCCCAGAGAAAGAGTGCATCTGCTGCCATAATCCACTCTTTCCTAATATGTAAATGGCATGAATAAAATAAATTACCACTATTAAATATAACAACAAGATTGTCTCTACAAGCATTTGGGATGATTGGGCTGTGTGAAACAAACCTAGCCTAAGCACAGCAAGCTTCATGTTTGCAGCTGTATCACAACAGTACATACAACAGCTCACTTCCAAGGTCACTCTGGAACAAACACAAACATAAAAGAAAGGATCCCAAAAATAAATGCAGCCACTCAAAAGGAAGTTGAACACTGTGCTACCACACACTAAAATAATCTAGTGTGATCCGCAATGACATCACATACCAAAGAACCCCAAGTAAAGGCTATTGGGAACATTCAACTGAGAGGAAAGAACATGACAAAGAGTATACCTAAGCGGGGCTTTTGGCTGTCCTTTATGTCATGATTGCCATATTCACATTACGGTATTAAGGCTAAATGGGATGATGCATACTGACTCAGAGGACTCAGCCTATATAGATCCATATGTTATTTCAGACAAAGTTCAATTACCCTCCTCTGTTTGCAGTTGGTAGGATCTCGTTCCTTTTGCCTGAAGCAGCTTTTTATTTGAGTGCTATGAAAAACAGCCATCATGGCAATTGGTTTGGAGAAACATCAACAACCTGGAAGCTGTATATAAAATGAAGACAAGCTACGTTAAAAAAAAAGGGGTTTCAAATTCTGAAAACTTGATTGCTGTAAAACACTTGGAATGAAAGAAGAGGTTTCAAAGCAGAGATGGGCACTAAATAACTTCCAGTTAAAGTGTCTCTAGAAATCACTGCCCAGCAAAAACATTTTGGCAATAAAATCCCTCTTTTAAAAAGCAGGTAAATAGAGACCTCTTCAGAAACCCTGCCCCTATTTTACTTTGTTCCAAAAGTCATCATGAATTTTCTGGTCCTTGCCTTCACTAAGTCATCTTCTATTTCCTAGCTTTTACTGTTTTTCTCTTATCCCTCCTCACATAGCTGGGAGCTCACTGGATCAGTAAGATTTCCCTGAGCAGGTTGACACCATGTAATACTAAATAACATCAAGGAGGGCACCCACGTGAAGGTACCCCAAGTTGGGAGTGGAACAATTAACAGATACTTAGAGCAGGAAATGGGCAGAGAGAAAGTCTGGACAACAATCCACCGGGATGGCGAAAGCAAAGCTGGCCAGACAAAAAAACCCTAAGGAACACTGAAACCGCAGTTTTAGAAACTAAGCACGTCTTCCTCTGCTTCCTTAACAAAACCCAGGAGCCTGATGTTGGTTACAATCATCATGCAGTCCCTAAGCTCCTGGGAAATGATCTGCTCAATAAATAACAGGCCCCTACACAGCACCACCTTTGAAGTGACTGAGCAGAACTGACAATGGGGTAGCTGAAAGGTGCATCTCACTCATGGACCATGTCAGATTCTGCCTTCCTGTCTTCTCCAAAAGGCCCTTCCACCAAGACCTCACCTAACACTCTGGGCTCCTTCCTTGCCTCAACTTGCACATACCTACCAAGCACTAGACCACAGCTGTCCTTAAGACTACCAGCTTCCAAGTGTCCTGGATTTTGTACCACTTGCAAAAGCTCCGTTTCACACATTTTTGACAAAATAGAGTGCATTATGTCAAGTGAGGACACCAGAACAGCGGCCTGGAATGTGTGCTCTTTTCACGTGGAGTTGATTTGCACAACTTCTATAAAGAAGAGTATAAAAAATAGCATGGTTTACAAGTGGTGAGAGATGAGACCACAGTTCCAATTCTCCTCCCCTACAGACACACGCACATCTCATGTGTAATCAGTCAGTGTGACTTTCAGTTTCCACTAAGACAAACTAATTCTGGCAGATCGTCAGAAGAGTATGGTTTCAAATGCAAAAAGGTAGGTGTATTTTTATTTACATGGCATTTGAACTTTTTTAGTCCCTGAACTTTTAAACTGGCTATTCGCACAACTGATTTTTCTGCTTATGTGAATTAGCAGGCACATGTTCAGCTCTACCTCTTTTTAATTATAAGCATACAAACAGATCAAAAGACTCACTTGAAAAATACCTAGCAGCCTTTGATATGGACAAGGAAGATCTTAAGACTTTTGTCAAGAAAGACAAAGGACATTGAAAAGCGATTATCCCTCTGTGTTGTTGGAAGACTTGTTTGCAGACAAAATTGAACAAAACCTCCAAAATAACATCACAGATAAGCCCCAGAGGATGTTTATTTTGCCTGAAGCAAAAAGATGATGATGTGTGCCAGCACCAGCATATCAGGGGGATCTTCCTGTGACAGCACATCTGTGTAACTCTAGCCTGCTTGAAGCAAGAGGACAAAGGAACAGCAGTACTCCAGGTGGAACCAGATACATTTAACCTGCGACAGAAATGTCACACAGTGCACAAGGGGGGATGCTGCAGTGTTAAGAGAGCAGTAAACAAACCTATTCAAGCCTATCCAGCAATGATAAAAACAGTGAACTTGTAATCCTAACCATTAAAGGCAGAGAAGGAAAAAACTGGGAAGCAGCACGTCATGGCTCTGAACAAAGAAGGAACAAGCAAGCTACATCCTCAGCTATGGAAGGGCATGTGAAAATCTTACCTGTGTGATCTAGGACAGGGCTGTTGGCACCACAGGTTTGGTACAGTGAAGCAAGGTCCTTTGGAATGTATGTTTTAAAGATATTTAAAATGTCCAAATGTTTCTCATGCCCATCTGATCCTAGATCCTGTTTGCTGGAGTGTAAAGCCGGAGGAACTCCCACGGCGCCAGGCGGAGGCTGCAGCACTGGACTTGCTCGTGCTACCGCTGTGCAGTTTGCCAATGTCCTCATCTCACTCCCAGCCTTCACGTGAGGCTCCCTCTGAGGCACCGACGGCTCTTCGTGTTTAGGGTACTGCTCACTTTTACACAGAGGATGGTACTGCAGCGGGGGGTTGTATTTGGCCTTCATGGAGTCGGATGTACAGTGCTTACCTGGAGAGGCAAAACCAGTACCTCCTTGGGGAACTGCGTACTTTTCCACTTGCTTACTGTTGGTGGGCTGCGTGCTAGGCCTGGATATGACCGTTTGGGTAGGTGTTACGCTTCTGCCATAGGTTCCCATTTGCGTAAGTTTGGAATTCGCTTCGTATTTGCTTTTTTGTTGTGCTGCTACGCTGTATTGCTCCTGGGAATGGTTTAACTTGGGCGGCCTGTACACATCCAGACCTGACACGCGTGAGCCACAGTGGCCGAGCGCATGACTGTCCTTTGACGGATGCGTACTCCCGGACTTTGCAGCCATCCCGACAGAAAGAGAGCTGGGCTTGGAACCTGGCGATGCACTTGGCACTTGAGTACGTGTAAATCTGGCAATGGGCAAAGGCTGGCATTCCTTACCACCAAGAACAGGAGGGGGGCCTGTGCGCCCACTCCTTGCCAGAAAGACCAGGTTGTTTTTAATACTCTTGAATCCGTTCTGTTGAACCCAAGGGGGTACCATCGCGTTACAGCTGATTTTGTGCAAAATTCTTTTGTGCATCCACAGGACTTCAGGGTAGTAGGTCTTGTGACTGCAGAAAGGACACGGATAGACAATTAATGCAGGCTGCAAGGATGTATTCAGATATTTATTGCATGAATTATGCCTTGTTGATTTTTCACTCAAATCGAGTGGAGCTACCTCTAGAGCTTCAGCACCTTTAACTATCAGAGGATGCTCCCTGTGCAAGTCTAGCAAATTTTCTCTAGCACGACTAGCCTGCACTTCAAGTGACGTTTTCAAGTCCATGACCATGTCCGAAGATGTCTGGCCCACACCCGAAGCAAAGCTAGCAATGTGACTGGAGCAAGGAAGCCCTTGGCCGTGATGAAATACTGGCATCTTTATGTCGGCAGAACCTCTGTATTTTGAAAAGGGTTCCTTGATGACACTCTCCAGCGCTGACACCAGAGCAGGAATCTCTGATTTAGATTCCCTGGCCTCATCTTCTCTGGTGTTGCGGCCTCCCAGCTTTGGAAGTTCATCCAACTGAGATGTTATCATCGGGGTTTCCTCTTCGGAGAAGCTGCAGTGGTATGGCTTTCCATCTGAATGGGACAAACAAAAAAACATCACTGTCATTTTACACAGAAAGGAGCCCAAAAGACAAAGCAGAATTCAAGATTAGAATAAGATAGCAGGAGAAAAAGGAAACTTTGGTATTACGATTGTAATGACATGCTACAGACCAAATGTACTGTATGAGCAAAAAAATCTTGAAATAAGATATAACAGTCCAATTTACTTTTAAAGATGACTGCGGAGTCTGGATAAACTCTCTAATACTGCGTGTTCATGACATTTTGAAGAAAAAACAATTCAATAACATACCCATGTTAAAATTCTGGGACTGCGAGAAAAATAAACAAATCCGCAACCATTTAATGCTTTAACAAAAGCAAAGATAATGGAGCCAGATAAAACTGACCTAGTTAAAGGTCTGTCAGCGCTTCCATTACAAGCCCCTATTTTCAAAGGGTTTATAACTCAGCAATAAAAATCGGCTCCACACGGAAACCAACCATATAAGCAGGTATAGCATACAGAATAAATTGCCCACTTAAGGGGGACTTTTGCAGTGGCGAAGTATAAAAGATGAGTTATAGAGGATGTAAATTTTGAATTTTCTGTCCTATAGTTTAAAGCAGGTATTCTTCTTTTGGGTGTTTTGTTTTGGTTTTTTATAGCATATGTTTATGTTTGAGTCAAACTTTAGGAAAATTTTGTGATTGCTCAATCCATAGGAAGATAAGAATTCAACATTTCAGCCATTTAGATTACAGAATTCAAAACACACTTTTAATTTTCCTCATTTTCTTTTTCACTTCTCAGTTCTCCAGCGTAAATTTATCCACCTAACATATGTCCTGGAAAGGGAACATACTGGGCAGTCATTAAAGCTGCTTAGGGTGAAAGAGAAGAGTAGGATTTGTTTTGCTGGGAGTGTGGCTACCTCTGCCTGTTCTCCCGATGTCAACCTCTGAGAGCCACTGATGAAGCCAATGAATCTCTTTAAATCAGTTCACAGATCAATTCCACAGAGATTTTCATCACAGCAGTAATGCTTACTGCACTGAATCCATTTAGCATGTAACTGAATTGAATCATCTGACAAACTTTCAGTTTCAATTAACATGCCGTTAATGAGCCACTGCCACGCAAGTGTAAGGAGACCGTGCTCCATCTAAAACGTCACCAGCCCAAAGTGATCACCGCATCCGTAGGAGGGGTGAGAAGGGGAAAGGAGTGAACTGCACTAGAGCTGCATATCCTCTCACATCAGCTCAGAAAAGCCAGCCCTTCAGAAAATCGAGCGCCATTCGTTAGCGCAGGGCACTGCCACGGGCATTATTCTGCACGGAGCAATGGAAGAACCACGCTGTTGGCTGGAGCTGCTCTGCAAATAAAGCCTACTTAGCCTCACCTTCAATTCAAGCAAAAACATTCTTAAGCTTTTGTTTAATTCAAGGTAATTAGGTTAAAAATAGCCCATAGGTTTGCAGCCTCCTAGGGCTGAATGCTCACTCTGCTAAGATCATTTTCCTTTCAAACTCTCCAAGAAGGTATATTCAGGGGGAAAAAATCCCCACAACCCAGAAACTCGTTTTTCCCGTGTTGCAGACAACATGGTTTTGGGAAAGCACATGCCCAGCACTACTAGCCGAATTTACAGTTTGAAACAAAGACACTGCATGCAGCAGTGAAATCTGACACTGCACATCTGTGTTGTTTTCAAAGCATATCTGTCAAAGCCCAAAATATTTGTGCTCTTAAATAAGATTTTAAGGCTCCTCTTTATGATCACAAGGAGTGGCTGCTTTGATCATTCTAGTAAATAATAAAGCAAAGCAAAACCAAATCCTTTGGTTGCAGCAGAACTCAGCGGAGAGAGCCAACCTGCTGGCTCTGCTGGGCAGAGGAGAGAGGTGGGGGACCACCGCCAGCCCCATTCCAGGGACTGCAGAGCTGGGAGGCTCTTGATCCACCTGTGCAGCTGTGATGAAGGGGGGCATCAGCAGATATCTGCGACTCCCAGGTTGCTCTGTGTACCACAGACATTCCTGTATACTTTCTCGCTTGGTCAAGATCAATGTACCAAGCTGTTTCAGCGAAGAGGACAAGGTCAGACTGTCAAAGGTGGCACATGTCAGGTCTGGGCTTGGTCTTTAGGTCTGGACTGTTCAGTTTAGGTCTGGACTTGGGGAGGGAAGGAGAAGGAGAAAGCAGAGAGACAGCCCACAGTAAAGCCTGGGACTGCGAACTTTGAGGTGGCTGCAGTCCTTTTTGCTCTATTTCCTAGCGCATCCATCTATGAAAAAGGGATTTTCCAGGTGGAAAATAACACAGAGCAGGAAAACGATGAAGGCATTTCTGAGGTGTATCTAGGCCTGCAGTTGCCCCAATGCTGTCAACACATTATATGAAAATTTGTAAGGCTATTACAAAACACAACCATAAGCTTCTAACATCTCTTCGTAGTGTCTTCCTAGATTCAATTCCTCTGATGCCTCACACAAACAGTAAAGAACATACAGGAATAATTTTAAAGCTTAGATCAGGAGGCTCAATAGCAGTATTTGTGCTAATTGCACAAGCTGTACTTAAAAAAAAGGACAAAACAACAAATGAACAAACAAACAAAAACCCAAACAAACAAAAAACCCCCACACCCCTACCCCTACTTCCCAAGATTCGGACAGAAACAATTTTCACCTGCAGGCCAACTCAGACTTCTCCATCAGTACAAAGCACAGCCTATGCTCTTCCCTAGGCCCATCCTGCCCTCCACCAGGGATCCAACACTACAGATCTCAACACCCAGACTGCCACCTGCCATCATTCCCATCACGGCAGATGGTCCAGGCTGGGCAGTGAGCAGGTAACAAAAGCCAGGTGGAAGAGGGGATGCAGGCAAGAGCAAGAGAAAGTGGAAAGCATACCCAAAATGACAGGTAAAGCCTTTTTAGAAAAATAGATTAAATTTATTTCTGCCTGCTCCCAGCCACTTGCCCCAGCTGAAAAGGGGTACTAATAATCCTTTTAAATCACTGGTATAAAATATTGTTCTAACCAGCCCAGTGCAGACATTACTGTCACCAGAAACTTTTGAAATTTTATTATGGCCGGGTCAAAGCAAAAAGCCATGAATGAGATGCCTTCTGCTTGATCTCCAGGGACTATAACTCATACTTCCCATTGAAAGAGTTCTTGGCTAAGCATACTCTCACTTTTTATCCTACAGTCTCCAATATCTCCTTATATTTTGTCTCAATTCCTTTGTTTCTTACCCCAAAGAGCTGTTTTTATCTGTTGTACTTTAGAGTGAGAAAAGTCCTTTTACTACAACCCTGAAGTGTCACAGTTTTTCTGTATCACAGACACCTGGGCAACAGCTAAAGCACAGGAACTTTCCAAGGTGCCTAGCTAGGAGGTGGCTGCTGATGCCATCTCAGGACTTCAGTTTGGCTGCAGCTTCAAATATCAACAGCATCGCAGGCCACGGGAAAAGCAAAGCAGGAGAGTGCAAAACACTTAACTATATGAAAACCATGGTCTAGAAACACAAGAATATTCAGGGATTTGAGCAGTTCCTCAGAAATACACCTAATGCCATCACATAGATAAAAGCAACTCCCCTTCTCCCCACACACATATATCCCTCTTCTCTTTCTCCCCCCCACATGCATAAACTCCACTTGTTTTCTTCCCAGCACTGTTTCTCCACAAAACCAAATTTCAGAATGGGCTGCACAGCTGTTTTAATTCATGAGGCTTCCTATAAAGTAAACCAGGCTACAAGGCTGAGGACAATGAAACCGTGATTTCTATTCAGAAGAGCAGAACTGGCTAAAAATTGGCCCCTTTTCTGGCTAGTGTTACAGCACTAGGAGTCTAAGGAAAAGGAGCAGATGTGGTGTGTTTGATTTTCAGTAAACATTTGATAGTGATTTGCACTTTGAGATGAATACTGTGGCTTGATTTGAAAACCAACTGCAAATAAATCATGATAAAAGCAAAGGATAACAAGGGAAGAAGGTGCAATATTGCAAAGACCTGTATTAGGTCCTATTTCACTTGGTATTTTCTTTAATGTTCCAGAAGAGATTCTAGACAGCATGCTAACTTAAATCTCCAGGAAGTATCACATTTGGAGGAGCTGCAAAAATAATGGGGACAAGGAAATAATGCACAGGGACTCAGAGAGAATAGAAATGCAGTCTGAAAATAATCAAATGAGATTCATTCTGGGGAAGAAAAGCAGGCTAAGACAAGTGAAGGGAAATGATCCAAAAAAATCCATGCAGTGGGAAGGCAAAATCTGGGAAGAAGCAATGTTGAAAATAACAGATGTTACAATAGACAGCAAGTTAAATATGAGTGCATTAGATGAAGTTTTTCAGCTTAGCTTTCAGAAATAAAAGTACACATTAGAAAAACAAAAATAAAACTACTCCTCTGAAGAAGACACAATGGCCATGCTGGTCACACTGGGTTTTGAATATACAAAATACATGAAAAAGATATATAAAAAAATATATCTATATAAATATATATACACACCATCATAATGGGCACTATGCAAAAGCCCACAGTAAGCATAATACAATGGGACCCAGCAGGGAAAAAAAGGCAAAAAGCAGTTTTGCAGCAGAAAATCAGGTATTTTATTCTGTGAAAGGAAGGTTCAACAAAAACAGTCCATGCTCCTGGAATATCTGTGCAGATCTGCAAATACAGGTTAAGTCAGAAGGAGTTCAGAGAACTGCCACAGAAAAGTAACCCACCAGAAAAAGACAGAATTCCCGCACATGGCTGAGGGAAGACAGAAGGGTGACAGGCCAAGGTCTGCAGCCTCCCCAGGACTTCAAGCTCCAGAAGAATTATGTCATCCTGAGCACTGGAGTCTATCAACAACAATCAGATACACTTGCACGCAGAAAAACTCATGATTAACAGAAAGGAAAAAAAAAGATAATACATATTTGCAGCTTGAGGAATAAATGTCAAGGGAAGAGGCGAAACACCACCTGGACTGTAAAACCTGTATGGACACAAACATGGACTATCGACACATAAAAAGCCATCTTTTTCATGAGGAGGCAGAAAGCATGACTTATTCCTCCCCTTCGCTCTATCAGCACAGCAAAGCAAAACCCCGCATCAGCCAGCATCCACGCGCTGCAACTGCTTTACAGACATACGCCAAAAAACCAGCCTTCCTTTCATATTAATTCCAGACATGGTTAGCTTAGGAAAGGACTCTCAGCATTCAACAGTGAGCCCAGGACACTCCTTAGCAGCATAGCTCAGGCTGTTCAAAGAGACCTGGTATCTGTTTTTCAGAGCAGGATTTGTCTTATCCGAGCCATGCCCCCTGTTCTAGCTGCCTGCGGGTCAACTTTTTATACTCCACATGCTGTCCACCACCTCCCTTGCTTTCTGATCCACTTGTGCCACTCAGAGGATCCCCGACGCGGTAGCAACATGGGCATGAGGTGAGAGACAACTCCTACAAACCCTCTTAGGTCTTCTTACAGCACAAGGCCACATGCCACAATGAGATACTGGGAAGAAAAAGTTATGCTGTTCTGATAGGAGATACAGCTTCTCATCTGCGAAGCTCCTCTTGCTTTACACATTGTTAGATGTTTCGAGGGGCTTCTACACCAGCTCCCCAACAAATTGGAGAAAGAGAAGATCAAGGACTAGACTGGAGCACTCAGCACCACAGGATGGGGTGGGTTAGCAGGTAAGAAGGTGATACTGAAGGGTAGAAAGAACACAATCAACTAATAGCCCTGCTTTCTCTCCGACTAATTTTAGAATTGACAGTGGTTTAGAATTTAGTGGTTTTGGCTGAGGTTTGAGGTTTTTAACAGGGCAGAAACCCAGCACAGCTCTTGATGCTGGCTGATACAGATGGTTTATCAGTCAGACAGCACACCCTGTCCCACAGAGGTTTCCCTTCTACACGAGGGGGAAGGGAGAGCAATGCCGTCCCACAACACAACACAACACAACACAGGAACACATGGAAAGCAAGTCCCAAGTGCCCCAAGAAGTCCTGCCGTAATCTGGTCATGAGCAAGATGCTCCTGGTTTATATTACACTGCTTTTTCTTAGTAGTTTTGAGCATTTTTTCCCTTATTTTTACTGTGGCTAGTTGTTGGGGGGTTAGTTTTACACTTCGATGCAATCAGCAATGCATTTCTAGCAACACTGTACTTCCATCCTTAGCAAATAAACCCAGGCCATGGGTTTACCAACCAGAAGCAGCAGCCCTTTGGTACAGTTTGCATTCACTGTCTCCCCATTCTCCTTTTCTACATCTAAATTTTAATAGTTCCTAAAATGATTTCCCACTGACTTTGTAAACTCATAGCCAGTAATTTCAAGCAAAGGATCCTCATGGGAACTCTTTATTTTCTACCAAGTATTTCTTAGGGAAGGATGATGACTATGAAAATCCGTGATCTCACAAGTAGAGACAAGAACTGCTGTTTTGTTTCTAGCTTTTTTTTGGGGGGACGGGGGAGGGCTAGGGGTAGTGGGCCCTGAGTAGAAAAACAATTATCTGATGAAAAAAATTTAGCTTTTTTTAGGCACTGTCCTGGTTTTGGCCAGGACAGGGTTATTTTTTTCAAGAACTGGGAGGGGGCATGGCCAGGACCCTAATGTTACTGGATACCACCTCAGGTGGGTGGGGGGGAAAGGGACACTCTCCCACTGCCTAGGAGAAGGGAGAAACCTGGAGACCAGAAGAGTCCTGTATTTGTTTGTTGTTGCTTTCTTTTTCAGTGTAAATAGTTTCTTTGTCTTATACCTCTTATTGTTAATATTGTTGCTGTTACTGTTTGGCTTTTTATCTTATTTCAGTTTCCACTAAATTGCTCATCTCAATCTGTGATTTTTGCTTTTTGTGCTTCCAATAGGAGAGGGAGGAAGACCAGCGGCAGCATGATGTTAGTGGGAGTACCAAATTGGAAAATAATATTCCTAAAGCACAACAGGCACCCTAGAGTAACAAAATTTAACGTTTTTTACACCATTTACTTCCCAAACAGTACTACTGCTGTTGCCACAATGATTATATGACTAATGGTTGGTGTCTTTAATTCAATTTTTTTTATGACCATGCTATTTTTCAGCTGGTTTTCCTCCTTTTTTTTTTTTTTTTAGGCTTCCCTTTATTCCTGGAACAGCAATGTACTGAATTATTTTGAAGTCTCATTTCCTTCATTTCACTAACTTTCAGCAATTTCCCACTTTACCTGCAAGCTACTTTTTACCCTCGCTGTCAAACGCATCGTCCTGCCAAGCCCGGAGAGTGAAAACAGCTGAGGCCCCCTGCTGCATTGTTCATCTCCCTTCCCCTGCAGAACTGGGGGACACTGCAAGGGACAAAAGTGGGACAGGCCCACCGAGCCCATCACTTCTAATGCTTCCCATTCTCCATCTGACTAATCTCTCCAGCATTGTCCAGTAGGTCACCTGCTGCTTATGAAAACAAAACCCACAGAGCTCTTACAATCCGGACAGCAAAAAACATGAATAGCTGACCATCAGACTCTATAAAGTTTGTTCAGTTCTGGACTGCACATGTTGAGATTTCTGAATTATTTTAGATTATTAGTGTCGTTATTATCATCAGAGACACTGCATTAGTTTTGCATTTCAGAAAGAATCTGAAATGTCACCACAGTCAATGGAAAAAAGCACAAAAAATTTAGCTGATTACATTCGAAACTTAACCTTTTAAGATGAGTGAAATCTGAGTCTGAGAACAGTAACAGTACAGCACACAAAAGACCCCTTTCTACAAGGTATTCCCTAGCTCAGTAAAATTACAAATTCCTCTGCACAGCAGAAATGCTTTAGAGTTATGTCACACTTCAAGATCACTTTTTTTTTCCAGAAGAAAAGGGAGGTCTGAAACCATCCGCACAGCTACAGATGCAAATGCCAGCAAGGTTATTGGAATTTCAAGCATAATCAAGAGAATAGGCACCAACAAAGTAACTAAGAAACTAGGCTCTAAAGGGTATCAGGTCCAAAATCTCTCAGAGTGAAGTGCACGTTGTTAGGTATGGGAAAAACAAGCCTGAAAGTTCACAGCAAACTTTTTCTCTCCAGCTACTTGCCTACAATGTTTTCTTGAAGAATATCTGGCTTTGTTGTCATCTAGAGTACTGATGCTACAAGCTTCCCAAAAGTCAACTGGTTGAAACAGCAGCTCCACGTGCTAATTATTCCAATATCCTCTTGCACAGTATCTTTTCATCACCCTCAGCTTCACACCGGTGCGCATCAGGTGCAAAAAGCTTTGTAGCGAACCCCAAACACAAATCCTCTTCTAGGGCAAGTGCTTTGGGATCTGTCTCCCAGGTATCAGCCCTTCTAGAGTCAAAACAGACATGGGGGTTATGGAAGGAAAGCATCCACAGCAGGGCATGTAATTAAGTGAAAGTGCAAATGTGGGTAAAATGGCTGCTGCTGGCCGTGTGCCACAGACACAACATTTTCAGTGTTCATCACATTTCTCTGTACCTCCTCAGTGGCATTTTTTTGGTAAGTGATTCTATACATGGTAGATGGGAATTCTGGGCAGTGGCAGAGCTAGTCATGACTTACCAGTCCTTTCACCTGTGTATTCCTCACAGAGGTCTGTGCCCATTCTCTGCCGTATTCTCCACCCAGCAGCAGGCAAAAAGCCCCACAAACTAACATGTACTTATCTGCAGGTGAAGCTGTAGCTCCTATTCTCACAGCATTTCCAAGTGCCTTTTTCACCCTTCATCCATATTATATCAACCCAAGGGTAATGAAGACTTCACTGGGGCCTCCACCATTTGAGAATAAAGTTTGTCTTTTATCTAGAGCTGGGTGCAGGTGACACTGGTCTGACCAGTTCTACAAAGCAAGGCTCCAACTAACGCATCTGACCCCCATCCTGATGCCACATCCTGCTCGCATCCCCAGCACAGCCCCTTCTGGGACTTGGGACCGGACTTCCCGGTCATGGCCCACAGCCCCTCTTTGCTTTCTGAGCTCCAAGAGCATCCTGATGTCCTCCCATCTCACAGAGGTCTGCTTTAGCTACAGTCTGGATCCTGGAAAGTGGTGAGGGAATGGTAACTACTTACCTAAAAATTGTGGGTAAAATAAAGGGCCAGAGGAATACATATACAGAACCAATACAAACACATTTGTCAGGACAGCCTGCCAAGATGAAACTGTATAATTTGGCATTGCCTTAAATGTTGCTGCTCATAATATACTTAAAGAAAATTATGGGATATAAAACCCCTGGAATGCTGTGCAAAATTAGGAAGTGATTAGGCCAGATGATACCAATTTGACTCTTAACACAGCTCTGTCTTAATTTCAGAGTTAACAGCAGTACAGTAGAACTGGTCCAAAACCTAGGCAGAATACCTCCAGTATGCTCTGTAGCTGCTGCACATTTCTCTGTGTGTTGCCTGTGAGGTTAGGTGCAGGTAGATGGAGGAAAAAGAAAGGGTGTAAGACCATTAACACAGCAGGATACATAATCAAATTTCAGAGGGTTGGATTTGGGCAAGGGCTGTTGTGGGTTTCTTGGGTATTGCTTCTTTTCTTTTAGTTTAAAGCACAGGAAGACAAGCGCGATTGGCTTTGATGCATCAAAAATACTTGCAGAGGAGATGGAAAATCATGACTCAGATTTTTTTAAGCAAGTGGCAGCCTGCCTGTACAGTCCCTCCAAACATAGACCCAAACAGTTGTAAATCTTCCTGGAGATTTTCCCTTTCATTCCAACAGTCAGATTTGCCACAATGTCTGCTCCACAGCATCTTCCTGACCACCACCTGTTCATCTTCCTTCAAGTGCATTAAGGAGGAAGGCTTTCCAGGCCAGGACTGTGGACTGGCAGCCGTCCCATACAGCTTAACATTCCTCATCCAATATTTCATTTCTCCCATCATTTGTTAAGCATGGGTAGCATATTGCCATACATCTTAAAGCCCTTTACTGCAGCTACTCAATCTAAAAACAGAGGGTACAGCTGTGCTGTCGGCCAGCATTCTGCAGAAATACCTCAGCTACAGCCAGCAAGCCCAGCGTGGTAACAGAGGCAGCAGTCACAGAAATAAGGAGCTCTGCATGACCTAATTTACCTTGTTTCTCCTGCTGAAGGCCACACTACCATAGCTGGTGACTCTGCTAACAGACTTAAGACAGTCGAGAATCCCTACTGTGCACGTCCATCACTTAAAATACTGCAGCACGTGACAGAAAGGGGAACTTAGATTGTAAGTATTACACAAATTTGAAGATTCAGTAGTTATACAATGTTCGGACAGAAAATATGCTTTCTTGGGCTTATTGTTTTTCTGGCTTTCAGAGAAAAGAGGACTTTGAAAAGAGAATGGAACAACATATGAATAGGGAAAGAAGTACACACTATCAAACCCAAGACACAGGCTGGACAGAACTATGATTCTTTGACCACCACTGGAAACTGGATGGAAACGGGATGCCCCTGGTGAGGTGTGTGACATTGCTGGATCATAATTAGCACTGGAAACTGGATGGAAACGGGATGCCCCTGGTGAGGTGTGTGACATTGCTGGATCATAATTAGCACCATTATGTGATGCTGTAAGCACATGGCAGGAGAAATGAGGGACCAAGCCCTGCAGAGTTTCCCCAAGGTAGAAGAAGGACCTATGCTACTGAAAGATCAAAAGTTGATTCGAAGAGCTCTGCTCTGGAGGGACCAAAGGGAACCAGGGCTCCCGAGGAGGACGTGACCGTAGGCACAAGGGCAGCCTCTGGCCAGTCAGCCAAAGCCACGGATTCAGTACCCAGCGCAGCTGAACTGCAGCAAAGGCGCTGTACATGTGACACACAACCTGCAGCCCTGAGCCAAAGGCCTCAAGAGAAGAGGCTGGAGGTGCCAGACACAGCTCCCCCACAGCCCTCCGGCTCGGCATTAGCAGCGTCTGCCCCTACTGACTGCACAGGACAGGGGTATTTGCAGGTTGGTTAACTGCTAGGAAAGTACCTTCCCTTTCCCTTTCCCCTTCTCCTTCCTTCCACTGCCCTCCCTCACAGTAGCAATGACAATGGAAGGCACTTCCAGAAAAGTACATGGTCTTCCAGACCTGGCTTGAAACAACCCCCTGACAGCCTTATGCAGATCACTAAAGACATCAGCCATTTACTGGCAACTTCCATAATCCCCTTGAAGGGCTGATAGACAAAGCAGGCTGGAACTTAGCACCACCAGCACAGCAGCAGAAAGGGCAGCTGTCTGCAGGCAAAATGCGCTCTAAAAGGGATTTGGAGCTTTAGCATTTTTCCTGACACCATTCCTTTTATACCGAGAGGTAAATTCGAGAGCTCACGAGAACACCAGAGTTCTGGGTTCACTCATATTCTTCCTTTTAAAGTCTTACTGTTCTGAAAAATTAGTGAAGGGAAAAAATAACTTCTAGGATGTCATTTAAAAAATAAAATAAATAAATACCAACATCTATTAAACTCTGATGAAAGAGACAGAGGAAGTCTTCTGTTCGGGAAAGAAATCAGATGAGAATCATCCCATGGTGCACGATGTAACTCAGAAAGGTCAGGAGACAAGGGTCTCAAAGATGTCTTAAAAAAAAGAAGAACCAGCTGTAAACGTGTTTCAATGAATCTTTCAAATAACAGAAACTTTGTTATGCTAACGGAGGATAGGGAAGAGAAATCAAATCCACTTGAAAAATGGCAATAGAAACACATCACTTAAAATAAGCTTCAGAGACAATGAAACAGTAATTCTGCACCTGTGAACCATGATTATTTATATCAACCCCTCATTTTAATAACAGCTGTGTGAAAATGCTAAAACATTATTAAATCTGAAACTACTGCATGTAGCACATCGGAAGCTCCTCCGCTTTCCAATTAGCACCAAGGCTTAAGCTTTAAAAGCAGCAGAAGCAAAAGAAATGCTGAAAAACACTGCCACAGGCTGGCTTAATTTGGAATTTCTCCTTTTCAAAAGGATTAAAAACAGAAAACCAAACAACCAAATACACCCATCCAGAAGGGCAGGAAAGCACTCCATGTTTATTTCCTTCCCCCAGCACTCATTCTATTGCATTCCTCACAAGTGAGCAGATAAGTACATTTAAGGGCAACTTAAAAACCTGGTTTGATGAAAAAGAACTTCTACACATTTACCTGCAGCATTTTGCAAACACCACTTTGGGAGAGAGGCTCCGTTAACCTCGCTGGCATCTCTCACCTCCATATTGAGAGCAAGCCCCATGAAAGATCCCCGGGCCTGCCACGGGATTAACAGAGGAAGATTTTAAAATGTCAATGATCAGTTATTTATGAGGTGTCCTTAAACAGAAAGATGTCTGACACTTCAGCGCAAAGCTTGTCTGCTCAGACATGCAAACCTGGCAGGATGGGACAGCATCTCAGTGGGAACAAGGAACAAGCTGCATCAGCTCTTGGGCAAGGGCTGTGGCTTAGTGTATTTTTGTAGGAAACAGTACTGACATCTCTCATCCTCAGAAGTTCAAGTGTTAATTACTCCCCAGTGTTCAGGACTTATGGGTACCTGAATTTTTGGAAGCTCAGGAAGGCCATCTGCTTTCCCAGCAGCACACAATAGCGGAGAACAACTCTGCTGGGGAGTGGATGCACTGGAGAGGGATGAGGGGAACTAAGGTAACCAAACCACCCCCACCCCACTGCCCCAGACATGTATCAATTGCTGGGTCTGTTTTTATGCACATAACACTCCACGGGGAAAAAAAAATAAAGATTAAGTTACTAATAAAGAAAGAGTTCCTCAGATCTCTGACATCAGTTCCTTACCATTTATCCACACCCTTCTGTTACAAACGGCAGGACACAACCCATCCCAACCACAGCTGGCCCCTTAAGACTGCTTACAGACAGAAATAAAACTTGTCTACAAAAGAATAGTCTTAAGAAATTAATCTGGTTAATTCATATTCTTAGATACTAGAAAATCATACAGAAAAACAGATGTTTGCCCAGACACTAACAAACTCTGTGTGTGTTTGTGCGTGTATGTGTGTGTGTCTTCCCAGTATCATCACATAAAGCAGTACTTAGTACCACAACTACTCTGGCAAAGATACAGATTAGGCCGACATTATGAAAATAAAAATATTTTGAAAATCCTTCTCAAAGTCAGAGTAATTTTAAATCTTTTCACCAAGAGGCATTTAATCCGCAACTTAATCCACCCGCACACCTGACTACACACAAGGTCCAGGTGATAACTAGTCCTTATGCACAGACATCGATCACATCGAGCCAATTTCAGCTTTCGTTCCTCAATCAGAAGAAGCACACAGCCTCCGAAGGGACTTTAAGCCGTTGCGAGGGAGGTTCCATAGCACACGGAGCTGCCCATCCCCGGGAGTTCAGCCCTGCGCTCTCGGCACTCCTGAGCTCACCTTGGCACCTCCACCTGCACAGGCGAAGTGCTCAGCTGAAACCCCAACCTAGGGACTTACTGCCACGTGCTGCACATTCAGGCTTCTCCTGCCACCCACACCCCCACCGCAGCTCCCCAAAGAGCCCAGGGACATCAGTTTGTACAGGGCATCGCCCGCAAGACAACTCTGGTATTGTCACTGTCACTAAAGCCGCAGGTGTTTTCTCTGCATGCCGCTGTCAGTCCCTGGCTCGGAAGAAGGCAGGCACCGGGCAGCTGCGGGCTGCTGGGCCGGAGAGCAGGCAGGGCAAGTAGAGCAGGAGGAGGAGGAGGAGGAGGAAGAAGAGGAGGAGGAG
>VZTG01000247.1:1184583-1248056 GCA_013397845.1 Melanocharis versteri
GGAAGGAGGGGCGGTGCCGGCGCCGGCCGCTCCGGCCGTGGCCGCCAGGTGGCGCCGCCGCCCAGCAGATGATGCCGGCGCCGCTTCCCGCGGCCCCGCCGCCGCCTCGCTGCCTCCAGCCGGGACCCGCTCCGGATGCTGCCCGGAGGAACCTCCTGCTCCACACCCTGCCCGCGGCGCAACAGCCCCCGGGCAAACAAAAACCAACCGAACAGGAACAAAAATCCCCGCCAAAAAAAGGCGGGAGGTGACGGTGCCCCCCCGTGCTGCTCAGGACCACCGGCTCTAAGAAACCCAGCAGAGAGAGAAACCTCCCCTTCCAAGCGCATCCACCCCTCTGTCACCATCAGCACCTGGCCTCAGCTCAGTCCCCTGCACCAGGCAACAGGGGCAAGTTGGGAAAAAAAAACAAAAAACAATAAAGTATTTTAAACAAAAGTTACCAAATAACACAACAACACGACAAAAAAGAAGAGGCTGACCCCACAGAAGCATCCCCAGGTGACAGCAATCACATAGGGGACACAGCTCGCCATAGAGGCAGCCGTCGGAGGGATTCCTCCTTGCCATCCATCCCCTGGGGGCAGCCCCATCCCTGCACTGAACGGGAGCTCAGTACACCGATCAGGCAGCCACTGCCGTTCGTGCGAGCGCACACCACCACACTTCCAAAGGATGGAGACAGATCCACCCTGCAGCGCCTGAAGAGCCATGGGATCAGGAAGTGGCAGCCAGCATCCCACACCTCTTCCCGTTACACATTGCAACAGCTGTCAATTTGGGAAACCTGGTCCTCACTGTGAGTTCACCATCCCTCCTGCCATCCATAACCAAATTCATACATGTCACTTCACCTCTGTGTCCTTTGGTGACCAAGTGCAGGTCTCCTGTCAGAGCTGTGGGGCAAAGAGAGGCTCCATCAAGTGGCAAACACTCCCTGCAGGACTGAGGTGTGCTGATGTGTTTGATGTTGACAGCCAACTCACCCTAGATCAAAGTGTTTGCCACCATCAAGGAAATAAAGCTGTGTTGAGTCCAGTAACTTGGGATGTCATTACAGAAGGACCAAGGGTTTTCTATATAATGAACTGTATCATGTAATTTTTCCTTTTCTTTTTTTAACCAAAATTCCCTTGATTTAAATAGTTTCTAACAGGTTAATATAGATTACTTTATAAGGAAGCACCGTGTTGGCAGATGGTAGAAAGGCATCCATTTTAGGGGAGATGAAACCTCTAGCAGAGACGTTTTGACTTTTTTTCACTGCTCCTACTACGTAGCAAAATCTCTGTCAAAACAGGCCGAAGTTTGGGTGGTCAGCAGCGGGATGAGGTAATGCCAACCTCTCTTTCTTTGCAGAGTGTCCTTCTTAATGCACGGTAATCAGTTAGCCCACATGCTCCTCCCAACAGGAAGGGATGGCTTGAACCTTCCTAGCGCAGCCACTGGGGAAAATACAGAAACACGGGAGAAGAGAATACAAAGACCTCACAAACGCTAAAACCTCTGCCTGCCAAGTGCTAATTGAGAGAACATTCTTGCCAATTAAAAGAGTGCTCTACTAGTGGGAGAAGCTTCACTTAGAGCTAACAGGAAAGTAAACAAATAAGCAGTAACTTGCACAAGAAAACAGGTATCTGTGGAGACGGTAGCCGACATTCGCAACCAGGTCAGTTTTAAACTACTCCAGACTGCTGGTTTGTAGTTACAGGAGGGCAAATTAAGATGTTGCAACAACACATTATTAAATTCAAAATGTTTGGAGAGTGCACGTGAATAAAAACTTCAGATTTTTCCAAATGTAATGAGGAAGAAAAAAAAAAGTACAATATTGTGTTCTGAATTCAACTTAAGACAAAGACCAGGAGAAGGATAAATGGAGCCAACTCTTCTCAGGAAAAAAAAAAACCAAAACAGTATTTAGAGGAAGGAGTCCTGAAATGAAGGCCTAGGTTTTTTTGAAGCAATGAAAGATTTTGGTTACTCCTATTTTATGGCATTAAAACATACTTCATATGCTTTCATTCACAAGGCATAGCTTCCAGAAGACAAGCACTTTTCATCGTGTTCTGCAGAATGTGGAAACTCTACCTGCCACTGGGCACCCAAGTGCACTTGGTTCTCTGGCATTTGTTTTCACTTCCAGCCTATGAAGAAATTAGAGCAAACCACTGACTCTTCCCTGACGCCTCACTTTCCTATTTGACTATCTGGGAATGGAAAGCAGCAGTTGCCAAGTCAGAACATGCAGGTAAAGGATGTTTTAGCAAAGTTTTATAAAAAGCGGCACTTCCAAAGTAAATTCTCAAAAAAAAAAAGTCTTGGTTTAAATATTTAGGCTTAATTCACATAATTCCTTCATTATTTCAGAATGAAAGTTCCCTGAAAAATATAAGAGCATAAATGAGCACTGAGTTTACCAGGGACTTTCCAAGGCTCTGTCATAATTTTCTGTATTTGTTGATGAAATACTGGCTTTCCCAAGCTCATTGCTGACAATTCCCCCTTCCCCTTGTCTTTTTCTTCTTAAAGAGCCTTTAAAGTTTTCTTTTGTCTATAATTAAGAAATTCTGCACTACGAGGTACCTCCTTTCATCTCTTTTAGGCTGTGCAAGAAGGCTTCCCATGGGAAGGGAATCCTTAGCATGGTTTCTAGATAAGCCAGGTCTGTATTTAGGGTCACAGGTGTGAAAGCCGCCCTTTTTAGCACCATGCAGAGTTCAGCAGCAAGCACTTTCCACCAACTATGAAGCTGAGTCAACCTTTCAATCTCCTCCACTAAAGGACTTTACCCCAAGAGTTTTCTCCTTTGCCCTTCCTGTCTGAATCTTCCTGTCTATCCTTCTGTACTTTTTAGCCTGTGGAAAAGCTCATTACATTGGTGTAATGCCTTTTACCTTTATCAAAACTATAAAGGTGTCTTCTGGACCTCTTTTCCCCACATCCTTCCAGTATCTTCTGAACACATCCTTCTTGCTAGTCATTAATACTCTTTCTCTGTCCTTTTGTCTTGCTCCATTCTCTGCTTCACAGGAAAAAAAACTTATCTCAGAGGGTGGATGGTTTTGTAGTTAAAGACAACCAAAGACATTCCAAGCTACAGTTTTTGGGTTTACTACATACTTTAGTCCCATAAACAACCATGAGAAAGTTCTTTCAATCCCTCTGAGATTAAAGTTCTCTATCCTCTGGAGGAGGAGCACTGTTACTCAGAAGTGAGAGTGTCTCTTAGCTCCAACTAACTGAGAAGATTTGTCCTCTACCCTACTCAGCTCTCCACACAGAAGGCTCTTAATTTCAGCTGTGGTTCCTTCATCACCTGCCCTGGCCAGGACAGAGAACTTAATAAGCTGGTACACTTCCAGTTTTGAAGATGTAATGCACTGAAAACAGCCTTGCTGATCATAACTCCTCACCACATCTAATCCTCATCATTTACTACAACTGAGCATTTACATCAGAGTTTGTAAACTCTTATTCCTTCTTTTGGTTATTCCTTCTTCTCACTCTAGTTAACTAGTTGCAGTGAAGCTTACAGTAATTATGTAAGGCAAGAAAAATCCCAGCCATGACGAAAAAAAGGTAAATTTAAAATAAACAAACAGCCCTTTACATTCTCCTTGTTTTTTTCCTTGTCCCAACATCTCTGAACCTCACGCTTTAGTTCTTCTCAGTTTTCTTTATACTTTCAGTGCATTGTATTTGCACTCAGGCAAACTAGAAAAACTTCCTTTAGGCAGAAACTCTTGCCGAAGAAATTCATGCTCCCTTAACCTAAACATAAAATTCAGATTTCAATTAAACTACTGTAAATTTCATATAGCTGAATATTACTGGCACTTGCACTGTGCTAAATGTTTTCTTGCTGCTTAGTGTTGGACTTCAAAGTGAAGTACAGTTTTACACTTCACTTCAGGAAATCCTCTCAACAGACAAAACTTAAAACTTTTAAAACTACGGAGTACTTCCAATATCGTGGTAAAGTACAATCCTCATTTTCAAACAAGTCAAGTGCCACAGCAGCTCTTCTAAAAATCTCTTCATTTTTTTTACCTAAAAAATTTTATTGCAGTGTCATACTCCTGTATTTACAATGAGAAGTGCCTTTAAAATGGAGCTGAATTTTTTATGCATATCCTATTTTGGTTCAAAATTGATCTACTGCTACTGGTAGCAAATTTAAGCTGTAATGTTAAAAACATAAACCTACATTTTTAATAAAAGTTGTTTCTATGTAACCTAATTACCCAGGTTACTATCTGAGTCATCTTGTTACTAGGCTGAAAAAAAAAAAAAAACAGAAAAACAAAGCAATACTTTGTCTAACACTACTGAATCACAAGAAATGAATTATTTTCTGTGGAAAGCAGTCGTTTTAGTGTCATAGTATCACACTGCTACAAACAGCACTTTCAAAGTAAGCATTTTTAGATCTCAAACTCATTTTAAGGAGCTTTCGTTAATTTTTTCTAACCTTCATTTTAAAATTAAGCGTAAGAAATTTAACGTATCCAATTGAGCTCAGTTAAAGTTGCCTCCAAATTCTAGGCTGACGGGTTCTATAATCCAAGTTGAAAGGCATGAGGAGGGGTCGTGAGGGGTTTCTTTATCCTTCTGCCAGTCTTCTCAAACTCAAATCCTTGCCAATTTAGTCTTCTCCATTCCACAGACTCTCTCTGCAAGACATGGCTGCAGCCTCAGAATGGAGAACCACCACTGAACAAGTCCCAACATTTTTTTTAAACTCCCTCTGAGGAGGCTTTCCATTCCCCCAAAGCTGGAAACAAACAGCAGCCCCTTTTTACTACAACTGTCCTGCTGCAGGTGGGTGCCATCCTACCTCTTCTAACCAAGCTCCTTCCTGCATCTAAGAGGATCTAAGAAATCCCTCACTTGATGTGGCCTGTCCTCTAAGGCATGAAGACTCGGGGTGATAATGGGTCAATACAGTCTAAAGATAGATCAGCTTGCTCTAACAGCTTAATAGCTCGTTACAGGCAGCTGTAGCACTTAATGAGGCAAAGAACAACAACTCCGCTCCTTCGAGGCTCTGCTCCCAACTGCTGGGAGTGGCATTTGCCTGCTTGGCCGAAGAATTAAAAACTACAAAACAAAACGAAACAACAACAACAACAACGAAAACCAACCAGACAGAAAGAGAGAAAATCATCATTTTACTACTCATCATCAAGTTCATCTCAGAGCTGATCACAATATCTGCATATCCCAGATGCAAAGCCTGTGTCTATGAGGTGATGCTGGCCAGAGATAGCATAAATCAACTCTGCCTACTCACTCACTGAACTGGTACCAAGACAGGCTCTCCAGCAAACTGCTGGAAATGGATGCCACCTCCACCACATTTGATCGTCAGTTTAAAGGGAAAACAGGAAAGCTGTCAGACTGGCAGCTCTTCCCTTTTCCCTTGCTGAACTCCCAACACCAGATTACCAGCCTGGCAGACGGTTACAGGTCTTCATCCATTCTCAACCCACGTGTTCTATCAAGCAGTGCCAAGAAAGAGCCCTGACACTACACTGCAGCCTCGGGATACACTGTTTGGAAGAACGCAGAAGCTCGACCTTCTTAATTAGTTAATTCCCCAGAAGGAGTTCATTCCACGAACATCTGCTCTTCCAGGGAATGTCAAGCTTTGCTGGAAGAAGCAAAACCAGTAACAAATCCACAGTCTTCATAGGACTGACATTTTTAAATAAAACTTGCATGGCAGTTACTTTAAGGGCCTTTTTCTTTAAGCAACTTTGTCACAATTCATCGGTTTGGGACTCCAGAGAACCACCTACATCACTGCGACATCGGTACTCTTGATACACACCATTTTCAGATTTGAAAAATCTGCAGGTTTGTATTTTGCAGGGAAGAAGTAGTAAAGGAGAGGCTACTGCAGGCATATCTAAAAAAAAAAAAAAAAAAAAAAAAAAAACGCTAATGTTGCTGGANAAAAAAGAAAAACGCTAATGTTGCTGGATCATTGCAGTCATTGGGTTTAAACTTCTTTTCATGTTAAAAACTATGATGATATTTTGGACCTGAGAAGAAATAACCAAAATTTCTTCAGTGCTTCCCCTGTGAACCAAACGAGTCAGGAATAGAAATGTATGAGCCACTGCCCCAAGTGCTCCAACCGTACTCTGAGGCACATCAGACTGTGCTGAGCAGTGAAGCATCCCTGAAGCGCTGTAACTTCAGTTAGAACTTGTAATTCAGAAATCTCCCAGTGACCCCATTATCAGCGTAGCATAGAGAAAACAGGGCTGGTCTTGCTATATGAAGGCAATGACTATTCAGGGAGCTTTAATCAGAAGGAATTTAACTGAACAAACAGCCGTGGCTCCCAGGGAAAGGCCGAGTACTTTTAAAAATTGAAAGTAGCTGAGCGTATGCTCTAGAACAATAAGATAGAATTATTACACTAAAACCCTTTAATTAATGCATGCGACAGAAGCTGTGATTTTTAAACCCTAATCTCCCTGTCATTTCAGTTTTTAAGAAATAGTAAGAAGCACCCATCTGCTCAAGCTGCCACACGAGGCCCAAAGTTCTGTTCTCACACCAGTTCTGTGCCGGATGTCTCAGTAAATTTACTGCTTATTTACATCAGCCAAAATGGAGAAGAAAGCTGCTGATCTCCTAAGTTTGCCCTCCTGCTAAAACAGACAAAATACATTTTGCTGTTACACACAGCATTCTTCCACCTAAAAGCAGAGATTTGTCTCCTCCTCCCCCCAAAAAAGAAAACCCATAGGGCATTTCTAAAACCCTGACAGATGTTTAATTAGAGAGGCACTAGCAGGCATTATTTTGAGAAGCTCAAACACAGAACGACTGTATCTGACGACCAAATGGCTAAAGTATCTGCTGTACCACTAGCAAAGCAAAAACTCAGCTAATCCACGTTTTGCTAATTCAAACACCTAATAATTCATATGCAAGCAAAAAGCTGCCAGTAGTGCAATACATCCGAATAACCATTTAATAGGAGGAATCTGTGGTGCGATCTCATGTTACCAGGAGTGTATTAGGAAATACAGCAAACAGCAGTCACCGCTATGTTGTGAAATATCAAACCCAACTCTTACTCTCAGCATCTAAGAACAAAGTACCTTTTGTAATGCAGGTTTCTCCCCCGTTCTGCATTTATTAATTCATTAACTTCATTCATTTAAATAGGTCCTTTAGTCACTGATGTAAATGAACAGGGAACTACAGTACGCCTGTGGGCTGTGTGGCAGGAAGAGAATAGAGATGGCACTGCCTTCTCCACTGTTATTTACAGCTGTTTCTTACAAATTTCTCACTGATTCCCTGGAAGTTCTCACACTAGGCTCCAATTAAAAAACTTTGTTTTATTCAGACAGAAAATCCTACTTAGGCCTATTAAAAAATAAACAAAACCTACAAATCCAGTCACACCGACCTTTGACTAAAATTTCTTGGCTATGCCTCTGAATGGAGCGGAACCTGCACCTTCTTTGATGAGTCAAATTCCGTAGTGAATAATCTTCATCCTTTATCCACCCTCAGAGCTGAGTGAGGCGTACGCGCCTTGCTGTGCTGTAGAATTGTGTACTGAGCACGCAGCAACATGAAATATTGTCCTAACAGATTTAAGCATGCCTCAAAGCACATTGTTCTGACAGCGCCTGGGTCTCCATCATCACTCTCGTAACTATCAATGATTCTGGTTAATTTTACAATCACAAGAGGTACAAGCCTCCATCTGGTTAGTCTACATATTGCTGCAGAGTTGGAATCACACTGATCAACAAAATATGTTGGCTAGTAATGCTCTGTTAAGGTGGACTGATGAGTGGAGAACAGTCCCACTTTCAGCTATGCTAAAGACCCACGGCAAATACAAGGGAGCAGAGCATGAGGACTGGTGTTCCCTGGGGAAAGGTGCCTGACACTGTGGCTGCTGGGGGAGGCCAGGCAGACGGATCAGGATTCAGGTGTGCCAGCAGGTCTGCTCGGTAACCTAACACACCAGGTACAGTCTCCTGAATGCCTGCAATGCAAAAAGCAACAGCCTGCCACAGCTCTTTCCCTGGAATGAGGCTGAAGGGAAGAGATTTCCTGGTTTGATGCCTGTGACTGAAGTGAACTTGTGAGCACAGGTGGCAGGGTTTCCAAACACTTCTTGTTCCCCGCTTACTCAAATGCCAAGTACAACAGCACCCCCACCTGCAAGGGAATCGTGGTGTAGCTGCTACTACTGAGCAAGTCACCACCATCCCTGTCATCCCTCACAAAGAAGCCCTGGCTCACAGGTCTTAGGGGGTGTCAGTGCATGGATCCTCACGCCAATAGTAGGAAGATTACATCTGTGCCAGCAGGCAAAACCAGACACCCATGGGACTGTCAGCATGGATGGAGATACCATGGCAAGGCTGCTGTTTGTGCTGTTACAGCCCTTCCCCTAAGCCCTCCCTCTACACAAACGCAGCTGGAAGTGCCACTTGGCTGGCATTGTTGCATCTGCACCTGGGGTCCCTTTCACAAGACCTCCAGGCTCTAAGCCTAACACACCTAACACAGACAACTCTGCTGGCAGAACCTGCAATGCAGAGTGCAACTAAGCCTCCTGTGAAACAGGTATTTCTCGCTTATCTTCCAATTCTGGGTTACTTTTGGATGTTGTCACAAACTAGGACTCCCCTTCCAGCATAGGAGCCAGCGTTGCTTTCTCCCAAGTCTGACTCAATTTTATTCTTACCTTCTAAACAGGCCCCTTCTATGAACTGCTGGTAAGCAACATGTTTAAATGCAGAACTTAGTTTTTACAATCTTTACCTACAGCTCTTCTCAAACAAATTTGCAAAAACACAAATTACTGTGCTTATATGCAATGTACTCCATAAGCAAAAGAAATTAAGAATTCCAGAGCCTTTTCTCATTCTGGACTTCCAGAAAACACTTCTCCAGTAAGACTGAGTAAACTCATTTAAATGCTCTTAAAACTTCAGCTTATTCTGTAACACTAGATTTGCATCCTAGGCTCTTCACAGCAGAGTATGTGTAATGTACAATTATACAATGGAACTCCCTTATGCAGCAGTTAAGAAGCAAAACACCTCAACCCTTTCATTGTTTCAACCTTCTTTTTGCATTAACCTACAAGGCAAACAGAAGCAGTCCATGAGCAAAGGGCAAACAACACTTCTTTCTCTGCTTTTGCTGAGAACTCCCCTTCCCATAGCTCTACTCACTTCTACTCACCATCAGACACAGCACAGAATCCCTCAACCACATTTTATTCCATTCATCTAATACTACTCTAAATATGTACAAGAAGCTTGTTGTGATCCCACTGAAATCCTCAATGATACAACTACTAACCTCAAAAGGAAGAGAACTAGTCTGAAGAACATAAATAGATAAAGAAACAGTAAATTCAGAGTCTCTCCTAGCTCTGGACAGCTGGAGTTTTTAAAAACGCAGTGGCTCCATAGCTTAAGCAATGAAAAACAGGTTACAGAACTCAGCAACAGGAATTAATAAAAATGACCAAGGGTCATCTGTAGTCTATCAATCACTATATCGTTTACAGTTCATATTACCGTAGAAAGGTATGAATGTTGTCAGTGTAATACACTGGCTACTTAGATCTATCATGAATAATTGATAGAGGTCATCCATTTGAATCCCAGCCTATTAGTCAAAACTCTAAACCTGCTGTTCACCAACAGTAGAGCACTGCAGATGAAGGATGGAGGGACACTTACAGAGAACTATTTCCAATGATGCAAGCAGTTATAAGGGAATGCAGATGATCTGAAAACAAAAGCTGAATTTTTCTGAGACCTAAGACACTACTCTTTGTGAATCAGCAGAACAGCATTTCACATATACCTATTTTGTACAATTTATTGTCAAGAATAAAATCCATAAGGCAAATCTGAACTTGAGGTTTCAGTCAAATCTCTTAAAAGCCTGAGAAGCTTTGAGAGTTTTTGAGTTGAAGGCTGGGAAGTGCATTTGCCTCACACTCCCTTCGATTTTTCCCACTGAGCATCTACTATGTCTCATCTCGATAAAGTGACTTTGAACTAAAATCAAAGAATAAAAAACCTTTATGTTATGGACTGAAGTTTTGAGGTTACTTTTAAAATGAGTAAATAATAAACCAGGAATAGCTATATTTTCAAATACACTGGGTGTTTGAGGAACTAACACCTGCAACATGACCTACACTGCATTAACCCTGACACAGACATTACCCAAATAACTTACTCCATGAGGGTATTAATTCTACTGGTAGCAAATGGAAGCACACCTTTGAAATTTGGAGCAACATTAATACACTAAATAAGCATCTACTAACTACAAACAGTCTAACGAACTAGTGCCTTGTTTATTTACTTATAATTCACCATGACTGAACTGAAGAATCAGCATCCTGACTCTCTCAGTCCATACTGCAGGGTGCAGAACAGATCATAATTTCATTTCAGATTAAAGGTCAAGCTCACTGAGCTGCCTTTGCATGGTTTGTATGGGCAGAATAATCCTTTACTACAATGACGCCGGAGACATGGAATAGGATTGTCTACAAACAGCAGCCCCACTTTTTAATCTTTACAACAGCAGTTCAGCAGCATTTGAAACAGCCATGATATAGTTATATCCTGACAAGCAACACCTGAAATGCCTTCCCTATCTTTGCACATTCCAGGAATCAACAAAAAATGTAACATTTTTACCAATCAGTATGAGGCAGGTAGCCAAAATACAGTTTTCTCTGCAAATTTCGGGATATCAGAGCCTACTTTTAATTCCCTTTGCTGAAATACAAGGCTCTGTCTAGACACCAGCCTTAAGGCACTCTCTTTGCATATAAGGCAGGTCAGGGTATACTGGAAGCATAAGGATTGTCAAAAAACCTGTTTGGGCTTTGGCAAAGCAGTAGCACATAATATGTAGACAGCACAGTTCTGAGGCTTCTGTCTGACAGAAGCAAAAAAATGCTACAGTATTTCTGACAAACTCAAACTTTCCTTGCCAAAAGCCGTCCCCTTCCCCAACTCAGCCTATTAGGAAGCCAGCCTGAAGAAGGCTTTGTGCAAATCTCCACCTTTTCTTACCCAGAGATAAAATTTGTTTATTTTGACTGAGTTTTGGAGCCCACATACTTTGGACTTGCAGACTCCAAGATCAGTAATACTCGTTTTATATTTAACTTTTTACAACCTGCCACTCATCTTTTTCACCAACTCAGTGGAGCCGCATTTTGACCAGAAACTAATTAACATCCTGCCTGAATACACCAATAGAGCTTCTTCTCTCATGCTTCCTGTAAACACCCAATTCCACTCCCGTCTCCACTTTACAATATTTTTCTCACACCAAGCTCTTGTTCAACAGCTTGTGTGTTGCAGTCAGGCTGTAGACACCTTGCACATGTGTACAGTCTGTGGTTGCTTTTGATGGGTCAGACTCTCAGCTATTCCACTCACAAGGCTTATGGATACAGACTTCCAGGCAAGTCGTGAATTTGGTTTGAAACACTGGTTTGGAGACAGGGCAGTTGAAGAGACTGAACAGTTTCCACCAAGAAATTTACAGCTGAATTGGTTGAGCCATTGGCATGGTGGCAGGGTGAGGTGAAAACAAGACAAAGAGGGAAGCAGATTTGATAGCAAACAAGTAATTTATCACTTACTTAACTCTGTTGCTTCCACATAATTCCTCAGCTAGTTAAAAAGCCCGTGCAATACTTGACATGGACAGGCAAATACAAACAGCAGCATTTAGTAAATCAGTTATTAAGATTAGCTTTGCCTTACAACAGCTGAGCAAAATACAAGATATTAAGCTCAAACAAACTTCATAATGTAGGAAAATAACTAATTGCACTTTAAAGAAAGCCTAGTAAAATTACTACAACATCAGAAGGGAGTAATTTATTAATTATGTGATGATCATGTATTTCTGTTCTTTTTAGCTAGGCCTGGAGCTGAAATATGAGCCTTATATGGAAAGACGCTTTGATGACAGTCATTTATTTGGGAAAGCTTTTCCAGCCTTTTTGTTTCACACAAATGATTTGAATGTTTAAAGTACTGAAATAGTTTCATATCTAGGTATTAATAAAGAGATGTTGTCTTTTCCATCTTTCATATTTTTATTAAGCTTTTAGTGAAAATGCGGCTGCTGGCTTATAAGCAATTCAAAAATAATATATATACAAGCAGGCAGCCATTTTCACAGTCTGGCAAGTAACAGATTTCCATAAATAACAAAGAATACAGGGTCATGGTATCAGCTGTTCAGAAATTTTAAAAAGTCAGATTGCTTCTATTTTTGCAGTAACTATTTGCTGGATTATTTTTATTTATGGCTTGAAACTGAATCTAGAAATGTTTTCCCTGAACTTTAGACACTATGCTCCTGACTGGCTTTCTCTCTGCTGTTTTCTCACTTGACTTCCACGTATCTGTGTCCAGCCTGAGGCAGGGGACAGCCCTGGCTCACAAGCTGGGCCTGCAAAGGTCTGTGAACATCTGAATATGCTCCTCATGCATTTGTATGCACTTGCATTTGCACAGACATTGGGTTATTTGCTCACATAGGTGGTCAGCTGCCCTGTTACCTGGCTCTTCAGACGCAGCATTAATTACACTGTACATCAGTTTTAGGTAATTAGACACAGCTGTATGTTTGAAAATGGTAACACACAGTGGGAAATCCTTCTGGAAGATTTTTGTCATTAATACTTCCACAGTTCTCGGATATACCATTATCTACTCCTTAATTCTCTGTTCTGATCCCTGTTTAAAGTTTTCTTTTACTTTTCCCTTGGGAATTTGCCAAGCTTTCCACTTGAAAATGATTCTGTGACATTGTGACTCTGCCTTTTTCTAACAGTAAAAAAATCAAATATATAATTCTGTGAAAATGGAAGCCATGTCCTTAAAAGATCCAATGAAAATGAAAAAAAAAATAGTATTTTTGACCAACAGAAGTTGATGGACAAGATGAGGTTGCTATTTTTTTTTTCTTTTAAATGACACATGAAATAATGCATTTCACATACTTCTTCCCCCCCAGAAAAGCTGACCATTTTTCTAGAAAGAGACAGGAAGCTCCACTTCTGAGAAAAAAACCCTAAAAACAACAAACACCAACATTGTCTCAGATCTGCTCAAGTAATTTTCTTCCACAAACACAGGTTACAAGCCATGTTAGAAACATGGCCAGTAAACAAGCCAGTTTAGAACCCGATGTTGAGAATCTCATCACCTCATGATTCGGTAACTAAAAAAAAAAATCATCTATGCTAGTTATTCACCAAAATTATGAGACTATTCTTGGTACTGCTTATCTGAAAATATAAACAAATTTGGTATCAGACATCTTGAAAAAATGGCTTGTTTCATTTTGCTGTATTGGGGGGGGGGGGGGGGCAAATAAACAGGGAAGAGATTACACCGGTGATTGTGAAAGCATGAAAACTCAATGAGCACAAAGGCATACACAGAAATAAATACAGCAAAAATAAATACAGCAGAATAAAATTAAACGGGTTTATCCAGTCTGACTGCATATCTGGCATCCCTGAACCAGAGTACAATATCAGTTAAAGACAATGATCAAGCGATTTCTTCTTTGGTTTCAGGAGTCCAGAAAGAAGACTGTAAGAAGAGCAGTGATAACATGGTAACCCCAGAAATTAGAGAAGTGTGTATCACTTTAATTTTGATTCATGAGCGAGGATTTATTTTCTTCCTTTTTTTTCCCCTAACTGCCACTAACTGTATTTCTGGTGTTCTGCTTCAAGGGAGCACCAAGCTACTAGGGGATTTCCTAAGTGAGATTGCCCGTGTTTCTTCAGTTCCTGCCGGCTGCTTACAGTTGCACCTGTGACAACTTAACCAAGTTGGCTGTCAACGACCTGCAACCAAACATGAGGATTTAAGCTCTCTCAGAAACAAAGAACATGGATGAAACATAACCTCAGGGTGAGATTTCTTCGTTTGGCTGAAATCAGTAAGGACATCCAAGTCCTAAGAAAGAACAGAAAATCCAAGCTCGCCTAAAAACTTCCTCCTTTTTGTCAGGAGTCTTGTTTTTTCATTTAGCTTTTGCTGAGGTGCAGTCACAGTGCAGAATGTAATTAAATCTTGAGTAAGAGAGGAATGGGAAAACTGTTTCCCTTCTCTTCTCAGGAAAAGCCTTTCAGGGTGGGAGGGTGGGCATCAGAACAGCACCACAGCTTAAAGTAAAGAGAGGCACAATTAAGCTTTCATACAACATCTGCATCACATTTACACATGCGCTCACTTCCAGGGAAGCGACAGACATCAAAACTAATGGAGAACATCCCGACTCTCCAAACGCAGGAAGAACGCTGCAGCTTTCCCAGCTGTGCTCTTGGGACTGTAAAACAAGAGATCGGCAAAGGAGCATATTTTTTATTGCCTTTACTATTGGTTTTGGCCAGACAGTGTCACAAAATCCTCAAACAGAGTTATCCTACTGCACTATGAGAATTATGTACACCAGGACTACTGGAAAACAATAGCTGCAGAGTAAGCCTCATCATCCTCTAGATGTTATGCACAGTAATTGGTTCCAGGGTCAACACTGTGATGCTACAACAAAGGGCTGTAGCTTAAGGGTAAAGAATAAACAGCAGTTAATGGAAGTTCTGTTAATACATAAATGCCCCCCAAAATGAAAGAAAGGCAGAAAATAAAATATTCTGTATAAACAAAACTGATTATGAATCCAACATGCAACCTTAGCTCTCAACAAGCTGTTAATTTCATTAAAGAAAGAAACAGAGCAAGTACTTTCAAGTCACTATAACAAGAAAGCAACACATTAAGATTTTGAAGCTAGTTTGACAAACACTGTGCTTGCCATGGGTGCCAATTTATTTGTGTGAAAAATACAGACAAAGAAAGGTGTCTGAAATTACACTATTATTCAAAAAATACTATTATTAGGGTATTGGCAACTTTGTTCAAAACACCATGTGTGACTGCTCCACTGAATCTAAACATCTGGGGCAAGTTATCCATCTGGCTTTAGTGCCTTTGAAATGACATGCTACATTAAAGCTAAGAGGTCCAGTCACACCAGTTCTAAATAATCAAGTTTTCATAGTCCAGCACTTTTATCATTTTGAATCTTCTCATTCAATAACACTTTCGATAAAAATATATTTAATCCTTTTCCCCACACACCAGGAAAGTGGAACAGATACAGAGGTACAAATGTTTTCTAAGTATTTCTCCAAATATAACAATTATCTCCTGCCACTCAAGCACTCAGATGAAAAGGTACAAAGGAACATCTTTATCCTTGTGATCTGCTGGGTGAAACACTAGGATATGCAACATATCAAAATGGAAACCCTCATTTGTATGTTTCCCTATCACTTCTCCTTCCCTTTTCCATTTCCACTGTTATCAGGACCTGAACGAAACTTTTACCTGTTTTTCTTTCACCTGCTCTGCTGCTGTGCACAGCTTCAGATGCTGGGACTGCTCATGCAGGGCTGTAGCAGGAGCACTGTGTGACCTCCTTCCCCAAGGCACTCGCACCTCCTAACGTGAGCAGGATGACACTGAGCTACAGCACCTTCTTCTTTGGTGCTCCACTTTCTCTCCGTGGTCACTCATTCCCCCCCTTAAAACAATACTCTGTTCCCAGGTGCCAGCTGTGCCCACATAGGATGAGCTCCCACAGTGTGCCAACCTCCCTGGCACGTGCTGCTCGAGGCCTCGGCTATCCTCCTGGACCTTCTCCCATCAGTAAGCCAACACTATGATGCCATTTATGCAAACACAGCATGCTTTTACCTCCAGCTTACTTCCTTGTGCCACTGATTCAGCTTTTTTCCAAGGCTGCTCCTAAGGGTCCCCACTCCTACATAAACCACCTATGGTTTGCAGCTGACAAGAGCCTGAAATCCAGACCCTTCAAGACAAACTCTTCTATCACTTCCTTCGGCTCACGAACACATGATGGCTGCAGCAAGATGGATGAAAGGAAAATATGCCCAGTCAGGTCCCATGCATCACCCGGCTCTCAGCAGCACCAGCCTGAGTGGCCAGTTTGCCCCCAGCAACGCCGGGAGACATCGTGAAATGGCATTTTGGCTCGCTCCCACTTGGGACCCTCAACAGAAGAAATACAGATTGGTTATCCTACAGTGTATATGCTGTGAGGCAATCTTGATACCATGCATCAGATCAAACATGAGAATGTCAGAAAGCAAATTCACAGATAGGGCAGTTACCACAGAAAACTGCATTTCTGGCTTGAGCTTTTGCATGGCTCCCACTCTCCACTACAACAGGGATCTCTGGAAGGCTGTCAGCAGCAGAGATCTGCTTGGAACTATCAGTGAGCTTCCAGAAGAAGTTGCTTACATCATCTGGATGCACCTTTAATAGTAACACATCAGCCCTTTACCATGTAGACCTATTTATCTATACTTGTTACATAAATTCACATGCTTTCTGAATTTTTGTCTTTCCTTTCTCAAACCTTTTTCTGCTTGATGGACTTTTTAATTACATTATGATTTTGGCCCTTTCCAGCCTTCCTTTTCTCCCTAGGTATCAGGTTTCTTTCCTTTTGGCTTCTAAAGGCCTCAAAGAAAGTTGCAAAACTGGAATTTGAGTAAATACTTTATGAAGAGTACTTTCCATGACGCCTTGGTTGAGTGAAGTCAGTATTTCAACTTACTGAATATATTCTAAGATACTTTTTTTTTTTTTAACTAAATCTTGCTCTAATATAATTGACCAAGAAAGGCCATTATAGCAGAAAATCTTACTAGGCACATAAAAACTTCATTATGAATTAATAGCACTTCATTTCCATTATGAGCCTTAGTATTAGACACTTGCATGCTGATAACACCTAAGATAAAAAATCCTAATAACTTGCAAAATGAAATTATTATGTATGAATCATAACTAATGTGTCATGTCTGTGTGTATTAAACTAATAAAAGCACAACACTCCCTACTTCCACACATATAACAGCATTGAGGCTTCCTTGCCAAATATATTCAGCATTACAGTAGCAAGTAAGTGATCCTCACTTACATGCACCGATTCTGCTGTCCCAGAACAATCCAAGTAAAGATTAATTTTTCCTGTTACAACTTTACTTGTCATTCTGTGTTTGTCTATTTTTTAAGGCTTCTCCAGGCTTCAAGAGTACTTAAGGTTAAGACATTTCTGGGAAATTGCTGTGCATGTGGATACAGACATGTGCAAGGACAAGAAACTTCTGCAAAGTATTATAAGGGGTTTAGGATTAATATGTTCCATGTGCAGTGTAAGCTGTACTTCCTGAATTCTCTTTTAAGGGAAGAGACAGATCTGTTTGCTTCCTTAACTAGTAAAAAAAGGCTTTACTACTTACTGAATAAAGGCTAAATCACAGAAAACTGAACATACCTTCGGTTCAATAGCGCTACACACCTACCAAAAACATGCAAAAGGCAATGAGGAAATGCAGCATCTACTCTACTACCTTGGGGTACAGCAGGCATAGGAAGAGATTAAGTCTTTTATATTCCCATTATCATCCCAAGTCATTGATTTCAGTCTTTCACCATCATGACACTGATGAAAGACCTGTACCGTTGAAACACCCAGAAAATGTTTCACAGAAGGAGACAGGTGAGGAAAAAAATAAAAAGCCCTCAAAACCTGAGGTTCACATTTCCCAAAGAACCCACATATTTCCCTTGTGGTTATGCTTTTTTCTCCCAACCAAATATTTAGGTTTTGCTGACAACAGCTTGCCTCAAATGCTATTTAAGCAGTAAGACATCACAAGACATATGCTATCCTAAGATAACACACACACCTCTGAAGTGTTGTTAGGTGTAGCTGATGCCTTCAACTGCCTGATGAATTTGTTATCTCAAAGAAACACAAGGTTTGGGAGTGCCTTATATTACAAACTAACTCCAAATTTAGTCTTTAAATAAACAAAAAAAAAAGTGTGATTTTGCATCCTTTAAAAAAAAAAAGAAGAAGAGATCTGACTCAGAGTAAATCCTAACTTCTGTCACCCAAATAAAACTAAACTTTTTAGCTTTATACCTGTGATGTGACAAAAACAATCATTTTAATAGCTATTTGTTTTTCTATTATTTGAAGTAACAGAGATAAAGAAGTAATAACTGAGGTTTGAGATTACCAACCTGGAAAACAAAGTTCTGAAAGCAGGAGGGCAAATCTTCCCCCATGGGTCCTGTACAAGGATGAGTATCTCATGCTCTAAATCCATGTTAAGTAAGCAACCGTATCAAAGTTACAATAATCATCAACTGAGAGACTACTTTTGTCTTTCACATGGACGCTTTCTCAATAGAGATTCTGCACTTTAAAAGGATGAAGGGTTGGATTTTTGCCCTCAGCATCGCTAAAGCGTAACCGAATCCATCAACAGAGTATCCACAAAAGACAATCCTGAGACTTACTCCTCCCCTAGTCTTATACCCTGTAAAGTTTGCATGCTACGGTACATTTCAGGATATGCAATTTACACTGGCATTGATTACAGAATAGAAAGATTTCTCTATTCTTCTCTAATCTCAGGCCATTAGGTGCCAAGTGGTTCAACAAAGCAGTTAACAATGATTCCAATCTGACTGCTTGTATGCTTAAAATCAAGCCAGCAGTTATAACTATTGCTGTATCAGGGCCAAAGTATTCTGCAATTTTCCAGTCCAAACCCATGCTGTCTATAAACAAGAAAAACAAATTCACCATGAAAGTAAGTTCCCTGCACATTTACAAATCCATTCAGGGCACTGAAAATAATGTCTATCTGTCAGTTACAAAATATGGGACAGTAGCAATCACACACCAAGTACAAGGATCCAAAAGTCTCATTCGAGGCCTAAGGAAATGAAAACTATAATGAAAACCTCCAAGATTTCCTCCACAGTTTCAATAAAATTCACTATATGCTTTTCATCTCCCCTAAAAAATACAGGTTTGCTGATGATAAATCTTGTAGGCAATCAAAAGAAAACTGAGAATAAGAGAAGTTATCGATGCTCCCATTCTGAAGGGTTCCCTTAACTGCAGCGAAGTTACTCTTGACTTTTACTGGTATGACTGGTACCACAGTCAGGCCCTTTCACAGTAAAGTAATCCAGTGCCTGAATGAGACTACTGGGTTAAAAAGTAATAAAGTGAAGTCAAGTGAGACCTAGTAAAACTTGTATTTGTAAAACACACCTGCAGAAAACAAATTATCTACCAACACTAGGCCCAACCACACATTACTTTTATACCCTGCGCAGCCCTGGGACTCCCCCACATTTCAGCTCTCACAGAATTTAGCCCACCCCATCCACAGAGAGTGCCTACTGCCAAACCTAATGCATTAAAAAAGAAAATCTGGCTCTCGATCGAGGGCAAACTGTGAACCATAATGTTAAGAACAGCAAAAAGATTTAACATTAAAGACATTTATACAAGCCCCTTGTTAGCAGTCATTTAAAGATCAGCAGAATCCCACTAAACACAGTCATGGAGCTACTGAAGTATTTGGGAATCAGATGAAACCACTACCATGGCAATTTTCATTGCCTGAATCTTTCTTTACTAGCTGAGGGGAAGGCAGTCCTTGCTCACTGATCAGAAACTGCTTGAAAATAAAAGCACTACACAATGTGATCTTTTGACTATAAATGTCACAAAGGAGTATTTCACACGCTATAGTTTGATGCAATAGAAACATCCAGTACAAAGAATTACCAGAGATGCTAAACTGACTTTTACAAGGCAGCAAGGCCACGGCAGGTGTCAAGAAGTGAAGGGTTTGTTAAAACTGAGGTTCTATGCAGCTGGATTTCCAAGTGCACATCCCTGTATGCAGACATTTATTGTATTTACTGAAGAAGAGCAAAAAGCCTACTATGAACACTGGAATCCCTGTGCAACTGACCTAAACATAAAGGGGTATTTTTGAATGCACAAACTGACACCAAGATGGCCAATATCTTTCCACACCCTTGGAAATATTGTTTTTTAAATGCTAGTGTGTATGGTAAGTGTGGAATGGTGACTGACAGCTCAGGAAGGACTAAACATAGACACAAGCAATCCTTTGAAGCAGCTCTTGGGACAACATTTCCAAAAACTGTGGAAGTAGTAGCATGAAGAAATAATCTTGGGCATCTTACATAAGCTTCAGGGCAAAGCTTATCCTACTATCACCTCCCTTTAAGAAACCACACTCACTTCCTTGCTTCTTAACAGATAAAATAAAGGCTGGGTAAGCCTATCTCTCTCTTAGCCTCTTGAACAATTTTTCTTCCAAGCTGTGTGGTGCTTTGGTTGCTCATATCACAGAACTGCAGCTCCAATAAACTGCCTAAATAATAGTTCTATCTCACTGTGTTGCTTGTTCTTGCATACGGTAACCTGCAAAAAAGGAACACTAACACTTAAAGCTAAATACAGAAGTATCTTTGACATGTACAAAGTTCTTCTGTACTTAACACCCCCACTGAAATGTTTACAAGGAATAAAAGCAGTGCTACAATTGGTCTAACAACTTCAAAATGCTGCGTAAGAAATTGTCTCTGAGCAACAATAAAGGCAATCTCTGTCACAAGAAGTCATTAATCTACTGAAGTATCCCAAGCTCAGCCAGCAATCCTTAGTTCTGACTTGAGCTGACTGTGTGCTATCTGTTCCTCATCACCATGCCCCATTTCAAGAGGAACTTGAATTGCTGTTTAACACTCTTGCTGGCCACCCACATTACATGAGACCGAGCAAAACACACCTTGGTAACGCAGAGCAAAGTGTGGTAATCAGGAACACGGGAATTTACCTAAGATTCCTACAGGGCAATCAGGGCAATCGTTGCGTGCTCCTTAGTCAGTATGATGTCAGGTTAATGGAAAGCATTAAAGGGTACAGACTGCTTTATGCCAAAGCATTGCTGGCCTGTTCCAGTCAAACACTTTTTGCATGAGTGTCTTGAAGCACAGCTCCCATCATCAGCCTAGAATACAGAAGGGGCAAGCAACTTCATGTGTGTGGAGTGCACCTGCCAAGGGACGTTTTAACCACTTTTTTAGATGTCTCATGGCTTTTCTCTTTCTCTCCTCTCAGTACACACTGGATTGATTGTAGCTGCCAGAATTTTTCTTGCTATCCATTTTCTTGGGACAATCAGCATAACTTCTATTTGGTTCTGTTTCCTCAGTAGTTCTTCCCATTAAGATTAACCCACAGTTAAAGCGAAACAGAAGCAAAAACTATTGCTGAGGGCAACACCACAGGATTATATATACTCACATAGGGGATATCATCTGCAGTCCTAGGAGAGTACAAGAATCCAAAGAGGAGGAAAAAGGTAACAAAGTGCTGCTGTGGAGATACACACAGCCCTGTACTGGTCAAAAACGATGGTTCAACCTGCAGTGTTTTGCAAAGAAACCTCAGACCATGAGAAAGCACCACACTCCATGTGGCTTTGCTAACATACATCAGGATTGGACTATGTGCATTACAGCAAGGCAGATATGAAAGAGAAATTTCTAAGTGGTATTATCAGAAGTGTTCAAACTAGGTAACAAACTAGGTAACTAATTTAGTCCAAATTTGCTTTAAGGTACAGTTGAACTCTACTGAGCCCCAACCAATGGATCTCTTACTGCTAGCACAGGGTCCTTGCCTCTGCCCAACTTTCCCCATGATTTGAATCATCAATTTGCTTGTATTTCCAAGTCCCAGAGTTCCATTGATCTCACTGGAGTTAAGAATCAAAACAATCAGTTTGAGTTGTAAAGCTGAAAGCGTTTTATGTTCCAACAACCACCCCTCAGCAGTGCCCAAATTAACTGGTGAATGTGTAATCACAACATAACACTCTTATCTTCACAGTTCTGAGACACTGTTCCTTCTTGAAACTGCCTTATTTCTTGGAAGTCCAGGGGCAATAGCTACCAATCGTTCAGCAGTGAAACATTCTCCAGCTTGTTATATGCTCCTTCAGCAAACTAAATATGCTAAATAACTTAAACATACTTAAGACTGTACATATAGAACAAGATATCACTTGGTGTAAAATGCCCCAAGAGCACTGCCTCTAGCAGCACGATACTGTGGGATTTACAGTAAGTGAGAGTCTGGCACGAGAAGCATCTGAAGTGTAATTATTCAAGATATGTAGTAAAAATGTTTGATTTTTAAATAGTGGAGAGACCTCCCTTTGCACACAGAGAAACACTTTTTCATGCAAGAACAATGAAGTCCTGGTACTGGATATTGGCAGCTGTTCCGTACATTCATGTTAGCAACAGAAAACATCTACTAGAACTATCTCTGTTCTCTGGAATTACTATACATTTTTTTTCCTGTTTTCATTTGCTTAGCTGTTTTATTCTTATTGTTGCTTTCCTCTGAAAAATTACAGCCTTGCTGCTTTGCTAAAATATTAAAGCAACTCTAAACAAGTTTTACGTTTGAATTATTTTACATCAAATGACTTCTGAAATGATGCACTTTTCATTAAAGTTCCAGCTCTTGGGCTTGTTATAATTCATATCTGAGCAAAACAAAGTCAAAATTTATGCTTCATAAATCTCTCCTACTCTTCTTCCACATAACTTGATAATGTTATGTTTCTATTCAAGCATTCCAGTCTATATATAAGGATTTTCTTATAACAGGCCTGGGATAAATGGTATGTGTTACATCCCCAAGACTGTATAACCTATAAGCAATTCAGAGGCACCTGTCCCTTCTTCAGTTTACTAAGAAAGATACTAAATCAGTCTCTGGCCACGCTCTTCTAAAAGTTTTTGAAATGTAACAAACACAAGAGTTCCAGACCTCTTGATTTTCACATACTGGAGTTATCCACCTGAGAACAGCACATCACGAGCCTTTACAGCTTCAGCGCAAGCCACTCAGCCTGCTGGCACTGCCTTGGAGGGTTTGAATTCCAGTGCCATTGCACACCTCTCCTCAGTCCCCCATCCCCTTTGAAACCTCATCACATGGCACAGCTCCCTTCACCAAGGTCCTGCTTCTATCTGCCTTCCCCCATTCTTCTTTCTCTCCACCCTGCACCTTACTCCCATCTCATCCCACCTCTTCATGGTGCCCATGTTCTAAGCAGGTCCCACCACACCACCAGTGATTCCTGACATAAACCAAGCACAGCCACACACTGCTCTGTATTCACTGTTTGAGGACTTTTATGTTCTGTACAGACTTATGTCCACCTCACCTAGCCAGGCCACGAGCTCCTCGGGCTGAAAGCAGTGTTCATACAGGGCCCAGCACAACAGTGCTCACTCGCAATCAGCCCCTTCCTGCACCAGCCAGTGTAGTAAAAACAGCATGTGTGCAATACAAGCGAATCAGCCTCTCCTTAAAGCATTTCAGAAAATCAGAGGAGTCTGACAGAAGGGAAATAAAAAAAAAAAAAAGGAAAAGAGAAGTGAGAGCAGAGGCAGGAGACAAAGAAAATAAAATAGACAAGATGGTTTTCACTGGAAGGAGCATTCCGAGGTGCTACATCCTCTCCTTTCCCTGATGTCCTTCCCTGACATGGTCATGCTAGAAGCAGCATTCCTCTCCTTTATTCCTATGTAACACTCCTTTCCTTTTCCTTTTCCCTTTCTTTTCATTTTTCCTTCCTAGATTACTTCTAACATTTACTTCCACCCCAGTCTGACACGTACATGCAAGAAGTACCCCCTTTATGGCACTCCCTCACTGATTGGGCTATCTCAGGTCTGTGCTTTTACTACATGCTTGCCAAGAACCAAGAGGTATTTAAATTCTTTTCACTTCCTTTCTTCATCTTCCCACCTGCCAACAGCAGTCATAGCCTCAAAAATTATTCTTCCTTCTTCATTTCAGGACTGACATAGAGCCTAATGTAACAAACTCAAACACCTTCACTGCTAAACACACCATGGCTCATGCCTTAAAAATACTAACCACCAAATTACTTGGATATATCTAAAACTACATTTTAGGTGAGAAGCTTAAAGATTATAAAAATAGTGTTTTCCCTTCACTTTTATCAACACATATATCCCTCTCTACTCTCTCAGTCATATCTCTGGGGTTCTTTTCAGGGAAAAGACGAAAATCACAAAAAACCCAACCAAAAACTTCAATTTGGGGAAGAGCTGAGCAACAGATGGTTCGTGCAGCTTTGGATGGAAACTCGGTGAACGTTCAGGTACTGTTTTGCTAGTGACTTGAATCATAAATAAAAATGAAGAATCATCTGGGGCAGGAATACCTCAAAAATATTCAGAGTCTGGTCTCAACAAAGCAAATGCGCTCTGGGCCACCTCTTCCCACACGGCTGTCACACAAAGCACAAATACTTCATGCATGATCTCTGCATGACAGGTATCACACAGTACACTATGTGTAACTCCAGAAAACTCATTTTTACCCTCCCTCCAAACAGATGAAGTACACTTAGTAGTCAGCTAGTTTAGCCCCAGCAGCTGATAAACTGGGTTTGCAACACTACACCCTGGTGCCTGAGAAATCATGATGTTACTCGACAAAGGCAGCAGGGGCAAACTACAGATGTGTTAAGAACAAAGGAGTGCCTACCCTGGAGGCTCTCAACCCCAATTCTTGCTCTTCTCCCAGGGAGCCCTGTCAGTACTTCCCAGCTCCTGCCACCCTCAGCCCCGACACTTGCTGGCCCTAAGTGACCATCAAGGTGCCCTGTCAGCTTCCCTGCTGCAAGACACTGTGCGTCAACAGCACTCCTCAGATTATTGAGAATTAAATGCACAAAGAAATACTTTCAGCTGAGTCAAGGCCACAGCATTCATTACTTGGCAGTCTCAAGGCCCTTTTCTGACACAGGATAACACAGTAATGCGTCAAAGCGGGAAAGAAAGAGTAAAGATAGGAAAGTAAAAAAAAGCGCAGCAGATATTGTACAACCTTATGAGTAGCACGAGATTTTCCTGATTACGGCCTGAGTAAAAATAAAACTGTAGAAATAATTTCAGAAACAGGAACCGAGAGCCCTGCTTGCCTGCCTCCACTGGGGAGAAAGCCTGTCCATGGGGCTGGAGCTCTGTTCTTGATGGAAAAACTTCACCTGCTAGAGTAACTAAAAAAAGCTGCAGCAAAGGATAGCAAACTACAGCAGTTCTAGGACAAAACGTGCTTCGAGGCCATACCAGAACACCTGATTTTTGCAGGCACATACATGAGGACAGAATCTGGCCTATATTCCATATACCTTAAGTTACTGTTCATGGGGGAGGGAAAAAAAGCCTCTTGAGTTACAGCACCAATCTGCAAAAAAATAAAATTAATCCTACAGCTTGCTGGATGGAAGGACCTCAGCTCCTTAGAACACAATACAAGGGCAGTGCCAATAAATCTGCATACCAGAAAGAGACAATTGGCAAACTTTAGTCCTGAACATTGACCCATGAAAATTCCTTTTAAAAATAACAAAACAAGTAAGTAAAAAAACCCTAAACTTTCTTTCAAACTAAAGAAAAAATCCTGTCACTTGTAAAAAATGTTCCCTTCATCGAGACAGTGATTTGAGTTAAATAACCCCTATTAATAGGCAACATTTCTCTTGTACTGAAATGTTTCTTATTAGCCAATTAAATACTTGATTAGCTCTTCAGCTGTGATGTTAGCAAATACAAAATGCAGCAGCCACTCTCCCAGCCCATCATTGCAGACATATCCCTTTTCTAAAACGTGCCTTTACCCAGGCCCATCAGTTTGCTGCTTCCTTACAGTTAAAGCAAACAAGGACCAATTTGGTACCAAAAGAAGCAAGTTTCCAGTTGCTGGCATCAGTTAGGTCAGTAACTTTAATTCCTGTGAGAGCAAACTGCTGTGTGACTCTAACTCTACCCCTTCACTCCGGCAACAAGGGCTCAAAGCTTGAGTTGAGGCAAGAAGCAGAACAGACAAAGACGTGAGACAGCTCCTCTTGTTAGAAATAAAACATGGAGAGCATGTAAGAACAGTTTTCCTATTTGAACATCATGCAAAGAAGTGTTGTGGTGTATTCAGCCCATCTCCAGAGAGATGGTTTTCCACCACAACAGTTCTGATCACGGCACTGTACATTACAGTGGTGAAACATGGCAGCCCCATTTAACTCTAGACAAAGCTGCAATTTTATCACCACACCTCGTGTCAGCTGTACCAAAGTGTTTCAGCTGGCAGCTGATGGACTTTCACACAAAGTAGGAACGCTCCCATAAAGAAATTTAAGTGTTCAAGAATCCAACAGCAGACAGGAAAGCCAAATTCTGAGTCTTTCAAATGGGCAAGTAATCAAACTGCAAATATTTAAGAATCTGTAAGAATCTAGCTTGTCACTAAACTTTTTGGAGTTGTTTTTTTATGCAAAGGCAAAAAAGCATTAAAAAAAGTGGTGTTCTTGGATTAATTTTAATATATCCAACATTAGTTCAAAAAATTATGAAAAACACATAAAAATACACAATTCTGGAAAATATTGCTTTGTTGCTGTGGAGTCTGAAGCCACGAGAAAAGGCAACATTATATAATATCCTGAAAGAGCAAGGTAATTGAATAAACCCACCCTCTTCCACAATGGCACAGATTACTTCATCCACGATGGTCTTGAAAATGAGTTTAACTCTATAGATAACTATGTTCTTCACAACAAAAGGAATGAAAATGAGAGGAAGGAGTTTTTGTTCACCAAATAGAAAACAAACAAAAACCAGCAGAAGGGCTAGTAAGGAAAGAATGGTTAATCTCACATTTCTAAAAGGGTATTATAAACAAAGCATGGTGAACAACAAAAATAAAGGATTAAAAAAAAAAGATACGAAAGTGCTTAATGGTGTTCTTTTAAATATTTACTTTGCTGCTATTTGGAGAATAATTTGTTCCATTTAGTAGCATTGGGCTCAAAGGACCGCTTTAATCCAGAGAGATTAATTATAGCCTTTGGAGTTATAAACACAATTTGGGAAGTGAAGCGGAGAAGAGGAGAGGGACTCCTCTCACGCTGGCGATTAACAAGTTTATGTGCTTTGGGGCTACGCTACGCAGGCTACACCTGTACACTGCAGGCAGAACACTGCACAGGACACCCATGAATTGTGGAAAAACAGCCCCCAAGATATCCAGGGAAAACACTACCCTACCCTACAGTGCTGCTATAGGCAACTAAAATACTTCTCAGGTGTCCTTCACCAAAATACAAGCTCACCAGCACATTACAAAAACGCCATCTCGCTTTTATTACCTGCACCAGAAACAAGCTGCCACACTGAGACAAGCAGCAGGCATGGGACCTATAAAAACTCTCACATGCTTTCACGTACCTCTCCCTCTGGTCACTGCTGCGTCCCAGACCACGAGACACAGGGACCAGCAACAATTACCAGGGCAAAGCTGGGAGCGATCTTACCTCGCAAGGGGTTGGCTGCTCCCTCCTCCGAGCTTTCCTCAGCCCCCTCCTCTCCCAAGCCAGAGGTGGCCGAGTCCTCCGGGGCAGACGCAGAGCCAGGGGTGCTGGGCCCGCTGACGGAGCCCGAGTCACCTTCCTCACTGCTGGAGCCGTAGCGGTCCGGCTGGGCGGCTGTCCCGCCCTCACCGCAGCTCCTCCGCTCCTTGCGGTGCACCCGCGAGTGCAACACCATTTGGTGGTAGGTGCGGAAGATCTTCCCGCACTCAAAGCACTCGGTGGACTTGTTCTGGGCGGCCCGCCGGCTCTGCCGCGAGGCAGGGCGATAGTCCAGATCCCCTGGGGCAAGCGGGCAGCTCTCCCCCGCTGGGACACTGCCAGTTTTCTCCAGGCGCCCGCTGGTGCAGCTCTTCTTCTTGGGGTTGCTGGGTGAGTCTTGGTCTCGCTTGCGCTTCTCCTGGTTGACAAGGATATACTCCCTCTTATCCTTGTCATAAGTCACGTCTGCATCTGCCAGGGCCTCGTCCCATCCCACATACTTCACATACTCTGAGGGCTCTACTACTTTTCCTTTGGTGGCCAGCTGCCAAGCTTGGTAGCTACTGACCGGATCCAGCTCAGCTACTCTTTTCCCAGGCTGTCCCCTCGTAACTCTATCCAGCCCTACAGACGGCCGTAGATTGAGACACTGCAAGAAAAACTGCTTGGTTACCAGGCTCCCATCAGTCAAGCCTTCAGCTTTACCCCCGGCGCTGCCTGGCTGCACCCGGTAGTGAACAGCATTATGCACTTTCAGGCTTTCCATATTTGTAAACAGATTTCCACACTTGGTGCAAACTTCATACAGAGATAGGCCTGTCACAATTGTCTCCTCTTGTATCACATCGTTGATAGTGGCTATCAGCTCCAAATCATTTTTTGGTTTGTTTTTGCTCCCGGACCTGGGGCCATGCGACTTCATGTGGTTTTTGAGAAACCAGGGCTCTTTGAATCTCCTGCCACAAATATGGCACCCATGATCAAATGAGCCCCTGTGCTTTTTCATGTGAGCTTTCAGGAACCAGGTCTGACTAAAGGTCTGACCGCACACTTCGCACGGGAACTCGCCCGCATTCAGCTCGCTCTTGCAGTTCTCGGTGTAGGCTTCCCCATTGGGGACCTGAGCTGTTATATGGTCTTTCTCTATGTGGTTTAACAGCGTCTCCTCCCTCAGGGTCATGTAACTGCACAACCTGCACTTGAACGGTTTGTGGACCTGGTGCAGGTGCTGCTCCAGGTCCTTCTTCCTTTCGAATTTGTTTTTGCAGAAGGTGCACGGGTAAGAGGTCAGCTTGCCATCCTCCTCGGCTGATGCCGTCTCTGCGACCTCCTTCTTGCTGCTTCTCAACAAGATCTTGCTGCTGTCGACCTGAGCGGTACCGTTCAAGATCTTGTTGCAGGCAGACGTACTTTTAGTGGGGCTGGTGCAGCCGCCAAGGCCCTCTGAAACACCCATCTCCCCCAGCTGCGCCTCTCCCATCTCCGCCTCGTGCCCCTGACTTAAAGTGCCTGTCCTGTGACTGCGGATGTGAATCTTCAGGTTGCCCTTTTGGGAAGCTCTGTGATCGCAGTAAGGGCATTTGTAGGGCTTCTCACCTGTGTGCTTCCTCATGTGCTGCGACAGGGAGCTCTGAAAAGGGAAACTTTTACCGCAGATGCAACAGCTGTGGCACATGGTCTTGTCAGCATCCATGTCGCTCTTGCTTAGCCTGCCAGGGCTGGAGGATCTCCGTAACTCCATTTCTGCCTCTCTGCTACGATCCATCTGTATTACTGCAACAGTGGGTAAGCGGGGCAGGAGGACAAAAGCATGTCCGGCAGCAGAGGAGGGCTGGACTGCGTTTTCAATCATACGGTTGTGCAGAGAGGTGTTCTATTGCTTCATTCTCAGGGTAACGTTTCTCCTTTCAGCTGCTCCGCAGACTCCAAAGCACCGATTTATTTCGGTGTGCTCTGTAAGCAGATGGCATAGATCACCTGAAACAAGAAAAAAATCATACAAATGTACAGATTCTTAAATATATTCAAACCTATTCATGTTTTGAATTCAATGGCTTCCATCATTCACTCCACATTCAGAAGCACACCATATGACAATCTATTGCACCAAAAGGCAGTAGTTTCACTTTTTATTGATATTCTAGACTTCAATGACAAGCGTAATTACTAAATAAGTAAAATCCATAAAAGAGCAAATACTCATTTCCATACACTGTCATCAGTGTCTTGAACAAAGTGCAAACTTTAAAAATACTTTTTGTTTTAAAACCAGGCAGAAGTGGCTAAAAATACTCCTTGAATGAGGAAAACATTTCTTGTGCGGGTTATTACACTTTAAATCTGTGGCTTTACCACCATGTGTAATTTCATGTAAAATACTCACTTGCCAAAGATAAAAGGCTTTCCTAGAGACTTTAGCAAGTATCATATTCCTGCTGGCAACTGCATTACTTTGTGTCTCAGACAGCCCGGCTGTGCCTGAAGTGGCAGGCACAGAAAGGCGCAAAGGCTGAGGACGCTCAGTACTTTGATTACAGAGCAAACAAAAATGCAGAGCCTGACAAAGCACTCGGGAAAACTAAAAGTTATTTCCTGCTGGACAGTGAACTAAAAAAACTCTCCAAGTATAAATTTTAGTCTCAAACTAACAAAGCAAAGTGATAATGTAGCTATCAAATTAGCTCAAATGTGAGTGATTTATGTCATCATGACACACAGGAAATGACACCACTGCCCACCTCAGTGAAACAGAATTTTAACCATAAACAAACAAAACAAGAAAAAACTCTGATTAACAGAATAGGTTAATAAAAGTTTAAGTATTTTTGTATCTTTTCATGATTAAATGCAAGGGTCAGTATCTCAGTGCAAGATAAAACACACCAGCAACTCCCTACCTTGTATGCAGCAAAAAACAATGATCAAAATCCACATAGGTTGTTTCTTTTCCAATTACTACACTGTAAAACAAAATCCTCCCCCTCCTCCTATCCTCATTAAGGACTACAAACACCACATGACTAAGATCAAAGAGCACAGCATTCTCTAATGAAGAGAGCCGATCTACTGCCACATTAAGAAAACATCAGCTTCTTAAAATGTAGCTAAAAATATGCAGAGCACTAACAAGACCATATATTCCCACATCCATCACTTGACATCTATGACTCAACAAAGAGCTACAGATCTACAGCTGCAAATTTTAAGATTTCTCACTGTATTCACGTCTGAGTCTCCTCAATGCGTAAATAAGCAGTCTAACCACATCACCAGCACAAGCTTAAAAAAAAGCAAGGTAAGACTGTCACAATGCTCATCTCAGTTACAGGCTACAGAAGAACTTCATAACATTTAATTTAATCTAGCCCTCTTATTTGCTACCAGACATTCCTTTCTGGGCTGGATTTTCTGCATATCTAGTATCCACTTAGCATGTTAGGAGTTCTCAAACAGCATCAAACTCAAACTACCTCTTCCTCAGGGAGCTAACAATAACATTTAAGGGGTGAACTACAAAAGCAATTTCATTTCTTGAATGAAACACTTTTCTGTTATTCAAAAAAAAAAAAAAGTATCACAAATTCAGAAGTCCATATGAGCAGGAAGTTTACAAACTACAGAATCTAAACTAATCTTTGAAATTAATCATTTAAAACCAAACTGAGGGACAGCCTCAGAAGAAACTTTCTGGGCAAATAAAGGATGTCAGACACTAAAGTTGTGGCTGCACCAGAAGGTACAAACACACCAAACAGCAAATACAAGTACAGTTTAAATAGCCTATCAGTGGATGAAACAAGTTAGAGTAACATCTTACTTATCTGACCCACAATCTAAAACTGCCAAGTAACAACCTACATTATCTTATAATCAAAGATTTCACTTAGAAGTCATTAAATCATAAAAAGAAACACCAGGTTCTTGTTCAACTATACTATGCTAAATGCAAGCAACAGCTTCTTCTGAAATGTTCCACACCATTTCAGAAACAAAATATAAAGCTTTGGGAACAAATTTTTTTATGTATTTTATACAATGTATTCTACATTCTTAATTTTCTACAGCTTACACCAGTGAGAATACTGCTTCTATTGGCAGGCTGATTTTTAGACTAATGACTTTTTTTAAATTTTAAAATGTAGGGCCCATTTTAACTCAACTTTCTGCAGTGTTTCCTGTCTGAAAGTTCAAAAGAGCTTTAAGAGCCAAGCTTAGACAAGAATGCTGTATGCAGCAGTCCAAGCTCATGTAGATCCAAAGCTTCAGAGTCCCTTTGTTTACTTGGCCACAGATTCCCTGGGCTTAGTCTTGACATATTTCACTTTAATTATTTATAGCATTTTCATTAATGAAACTTAGTTATGAAAATGAGGCTATGAAGAAAGCATTACTTATAAGAAGGGTATTAGCCACTCACAGGAGATCCCCCTAGTCCTGAATTAAATTAGGCCTGAGGGGGAAAAACGTCAGAGTTAAAAAACTGCTGAATAATTTTATTAGTCTAAAATACTTAATGGAAGTGTCATCGTCTTCACAAAAATATTCTGAGAATTTTTTTTTCATCTTTATTACTTTATCTTGGCCAATGCACTGCAATCTGTGACTTTAATAGTTGAAATAAAGTATTCCTAGACTTGAAATATTTTAATTCATACACACGTAAGACTCACAAAGTTTCAAGTCTGATATTCCACAGAAAAAATTCGAGGGGGATGATGGGTATTCACCCAATCTGAGCTTGCTTTACACAGTATGTGGAGGTCAATCGTAGGCTTTGCTAAAATATATAAACAACTCTCTTCTCCTTCCTCATATCATTTGAGTGCTACTTAAAAGTAATTCTTCTAGAGGGGTCTCTTTGCAGAACAGAAAAGCTGGTTCATTGGAAAGCAGTAAATAAAATTATAACTTTGAAAAAAAAAGCTTCAATTTAGAAGACTGAACTTATAAAATAAGGGGAAAAACACCTGTAAAGAATCCTAACAATAGAAAATAACATTCTGTCTTAACAATTTTTACCTCACGATTAATTACTACACATCAAAGATGGCACAATGGATGGAAGACATCAACTGGTAAATCAAACAACATCAGTTACTCTTTCATTAGGAGTAAAATTTTGCCATAGTTATCTTTGTTTCTTTCTGGCTGACTGTGACGATAAAAATAGTTGTATTTTGAAATAATTCCAAATTTTAAAGTATTCTGAAATAATTCTCTATCAGCACGCATGGAATGCAGCCACCTCCAGCTACTCTCAGGCTACCGAAAGTGTTTCACCTCTCAGTAATTTCAGGTGGTAACCAGCAGCCCTTCACTGCTTTGGTCCCAGCTCACCCCCCAGTTCCACAGCACCGGCTCATCACACAGAATCCATCGCAGAGCCACACCCAGCCTGCAGATTCCTCCCAGACTGTCGCAGCCCAGAAATCCCTACCAGCAGAGAGGCAAGCCATAAGAAAATACAACTGAATGTAAACCATAAATTAATATATAGTCTTTAAAAATATTTTGTGTTTTAATGGTGCTGCAGTCTATGCCAAATGCCATCCAGCTCCTTGTGGGAGGCGTGATACTCTAAGGGGCATACGAACTAGATCCAGTTTCTTTTGCTGAACTAGGAATCAGCAGTTCATGTAAGAAGCAGCTGGCCAGTATCCATAAAGCATTTTCAGCCCCTTTAAAATGCACTTATCATCACTGTTTACATGAGAGTTTGGTATATAAAGCAAGACAGAAGAGAAACATGAAAAAAACCCAAAACCAGGAGGGGTGGTGTGCTGAGAAATAAATGCCTTTACACAGCCAAACATTTTAGTTGTAAGGTTTCTTCCTGCACCATTGCATCAGTGAGATTCTTTACCTCGACCCACATGGGAACAAATACAAACAAACTTTTTTTTTATTCTCCTGGTGCCCCCGAAGGGAAAACAAGCTTTCCTACACCCTTAAAGCAAGTACTTGTCAGAATCCACTCTATTTCAAACACTTAGGCATCAAAACTTCTCTGTTTTTTCAAACTAACTTGGATAGAGTTGTTTCCTTTCAGAGAAAGCACATTTGACCAAAGGGACTTGATCCCACCACAGAGACCCAGCATCTTTTCCACCATCATCCATGGCTTTCCCAGTGAGGCTGTGGTAGCCTGTCCCTGCTGGCAGCTCGGCAGGTACCCCGGTGCATGGCTGCACCATCCTCACAACTTCTGCAAGGCCCTCATCTACCCTTGCAATGAAGCATGCACAGAAGTACAGGGAAAGAGCACTTTGTGTAACATAGGAGCACTGTGAAATACATATTACATTTCTCTTCACCCCACCTTCATACTCTGGAAGAGGACCAGATATTGAGGACTGCCCACAGGGAAAGACAGAGCCTCCTAAGGACCTTTTGTGCCTCTTGGAAAAAAATTAATAAAAAGAGAAATTGAAAATAAACAACACAAGGAAAACTGGGAGGGAGAATAAAGTAAGGAAAAAAGAATTCAAAAGATACCACACTGGAAAAGTAATTGTAAATTCATTTCTTACATACAAATATGCTGTGCAGTGCAGACAGAGAAAAACATACAAAATTATTCCTGTTCCAACACAGAACAAGCAAACTATACATTTCTTTTAAATTTCTCCTCAATTAAACATCATTTTAAAAATCATATCACATGGTCTATAGTGGCAGGAAGGGAAAACTCTTCAGTAAGTAATAAAGAAGAAAATATAATTTGGGAAGCTACACAGACCTATTCAAATAGAACAGTGTATATTTTAAAACAAACTGCTTTCCGTCTGGGTATATTTCAAGTCCCATCTGAAAGATAAATGCACTGGAGAAATAATCACTCTTCTAATCTCCAAGAGGTTTGAACATACACTGCAATCACTCCACCATGTTCCTCTGCCAAGAGCAACAAGGACTTGAAAAAAAAAAAGAAAACCTATGGGAGGCATGATCTTGTGGAAAAATATCTTACTGAAATTCCTTCTAGATGATGAAACGATAGGACATAGCACGTAAATATCTAGGTGCATTTGAGGAAGTCGTGTATTTCAAGAACAGCAACCTGGAGAGAGGATCTCTGCCGATTTGAGAAGGCTCAGGTTGCCTCAGAGCCAAACAGGCTTCGCCATTCGGAGCAAAGAGGCCAGAAGAGAGCGAAGCACAGGAAGAGAGGGGACAAAAAACAGAGACCATTTTACAGCTGCCCCATCAGCCTCGGAGCTCACTGAACCGCAGAGACCTTCCTCCCCCACCATGTCTTCTCCCCAGGCTACAGACTGTCCTCCACACACATCAGCCTCGCCCTACCTGCACGCCCTCCTCCTCACTTTGTGAGGGGACACGGCTTCTTCGCAACAGCCACATCCCACGGGGGTCATCAGCCCATCGCCCCGACTAAAGGCTCAATCCTGCCATCCTTATTTACTCACCAGTCCTACCCAAATGCCCCTTACAGACCAGATCACCAGACTACGGACCACAGACTACACCAGAGCACAGAAGAACGAGCTTGTCTTTAAACAGTAAGCCTGAACCTGAATTTGCAGGAGATTCTGGCATTCTGCAACCCATAAAGGTAAAAGCAGCACAGTTCTAAACGGACTTCTTGAGAGTAACCCAAACTAACCCAGTAAAAACCTATCCAAAAATCCCAAGCCAGCTGCAGAAGACTGGCAAATTTTCCAAATGTATTCAGTTATTAGAAGTAGCAATCTTGACAACAGACCTCCTTAAGTCTGTTTAAGCCTGCCAAAATTGACACAGGACTGAAAAAGAATAATAAAAAGCTTTTGGAAAAACGAACAAGAATTTTCTATTAAATTTCTATTTCCACTCAGGCTTTTAAAATCCTTGGGCAGCATTTTACAATACTTTTTTGTTTAATTATTTTCAACCAGCCCTCCCCTGCAGCTGGTGAAGTTCTTCCCATTTGCAAAGTTTGCTGTCTGAACCCTGCAATATTATTTCGAGCTTCTCCAAATACATCATGTGTTTTTGTGTCCTTCTCCCTCCATGAGCTAATGACATTTTGCAGCAAGCTTCCGAGCGGCAGCCAGAAAAGCAGAGTCAGGCCTTTCCCAACTGATGCCGCACCCTTAGCGGGGAAAAGAATACATGAAATGAAGGTAAAAAACACTAATGCTGAAAAAGCTGGAGGTATGCATTTGCAGCGAGGTGATCACTCCCAAAACGAAGTCAGCAAAGCCTCTGTAACTCAGATTTTTTTGTGGGTCCTCAGGAATCAGTTCAGGAGCAAGGCGGGGTAGGGGGCAGTTTGTTTTCACATACAGCGTATGTGGAGAAACACAGAGCTGTCACCCACTCAGTACATATTTTGTGTTTTAGTGTACTGTGCGTGTTTGTCTTCTGAGAGACAAAGAAATGTACTTTACTAGTTACACTGTAGTATTCTAAGCAATGAATTGAAATGTATCATTAACATCCAGGACAAGCTTTATCTTGCTGCCAAAACAAAGGGACTATTCTTTGAACAAATTGAGGGGGAAAATCCCATAATGACAATGAAGAGTTCCTCTCCCTAAAAACTGTGCTGCACAAGAGTAACAATTACGGGCTTATATTCTACAGACTGAGGTTGCGAATGGCTGCATGAAGCGATGCATTCACTATTGGGAGAGTAAGTACCATTGATGACAAGGCCTTGGGGCTTCTGCTGTTCACAGACCAATCAATAATCCATTATGAACAAACTACATTTCCCCCTAATATGAAGAAATGAATAAAAGAGAACCAGTAACACTAGTACTTTCATGGAAAAAAACCCAACAATGCAGAAATCACAAAATGCCATCACAAGACTAAAAACTATTGGTGATGCCTAATACTGACAGAACTATCCACAATAATCCTTTATTTTACAGCAGTTGCTGGAGACCATTACATTATATTAAAAAAAAAAGGGGGGGCTTATTTTAACAGCAAGATTTTTTTCAAGGCTACTTATTCTGGCTGCAGGACAAAACAAAAAGCAACATTAATCTTTCAAGGCAAGGAGGAGAAAATGAACTAACTTCATCTGAACATCTACCAGCTTGCTTCAAACTATTTTCTAATGCAACGTAAATAAGAACTTCTAATTAGAAATAACTGTTCAAATGTGACTGGTCAACCATAACAAGACTTTATTGCAGCAGCTGCGTTACCATCCAGACATGAGGCCCTGAAACTGTTGTTCTCCCATTGTCATTGTCAGATGCTACAATACAATCAGGACAGGATCCATTTAAATAGCACAACCATAGCAAACCTCAGCATCCTGAGTCCAGTTTCTACCCAGACCTCTCAGCACAGCACCAGAAGGCAGAAAAAAAAAGCTCTCCTGAAAAACTACAGATAAAGAACTTAAATTTAAAAAAAAAAGTTACTGATTTTTTTGATGGGTAACAGTAAATTGGACCCAAAGGAAACACTGAGACTGATATTACTAATGTATAAGGCAGTCTATGTCCTTTTTCTGAAATGTAAAGACTAGTAGTTAAAGTTGACCTCACAGGGTGGGGGGCTGGCGGGAATGAATGCACAATGTGATTATTGATCAGCCCTAGAAAAGCCAAGAACTGCACCAGTGCAGATGTGATTTTTCTTTTCCTAGGGTCATTAATGATATATATTGGCAAGTCAAAAGCTCTTATTTTGTCATGCTGTAACAGTATCATTAATTCTGAAAATAAGCATCAACTTAGGCTCCAAAAAAAAAAAAAAAAGAAAAACAAAACACTTAAAAAACCCCAACAACAACAACAACCTCCATTTTAGTTCAGTGTAACAGTAATGTTTTCCTATTTGGCCACACCCACCATGGGAGTTACTTTAGTGGCTTATTATTCCTGAAACCTATGATTTGAAAGTTGAAGAAACATTTACAGTTCTGATAGTTTCAAACAAAAAAATAAGTCAGTCACAAGCAAAGTCACCTCAATACTGTGTATTACCTCCTTATTCAAATCGATGGCATTGATGCTGTCTATTCATGCATGTCTATGGAGATGCATATATATATGGGCAGCACAGTATTTTCCCAGCATCCAACAGTGCTTTTATATTTAATGATCTTGTTAGGGTTTCCACTGCAGACCAATTTACACAGAGTTTGTAACATGGTCATTTTAAACCTTCAGTGTGGGGGCTGATTTCAAACTGTATGGGCGGGGTATTTTTCTGTCAGTATGCTCTGTTCCGAGCTCAGTTTGTATCTTACAACAGTGAAAAAATTCAGAAGTATCTCTTTTTATTTGCAGTGTCATGACAAGGACATACTTAGGTTTTTTGCAATTTTTACATTATCTGTATAGAAGAACAGGAACTGGATCATCAGCTGGCAGAAAACGCAGGAGTGCAGTACATGGCACACACAGACACATACCACCCCCTTCCTGCTGCCTCTTTCGTCTGCCCCATCAATGCAAGCTACACACAAACCACATCCTCAGCTGCCATAAGTGCACACAGTGCCATGAAATCAATTTGTATCAATTCAGAAGCCGTACGGCTAACTAAAACTGGAATGCCTTTGTGCTGCATACATCAAGACCTGAACGCAAGAAAAACGTGAGCATAACTGAAGGTAAACATTTTGAATTGTTGATTTCCAACCCCAGCAAAAATTACATGAAGCAACCTTACCCTAAGCGCTCAAATTCCACTCTGCCACAACTAACAATTACACCACTAAGGAACAAACTTTAGTGCTTTAGCAGACTCATGCAGCGCTATAACAACTTGTCCACAGCAGACCCCAAATGCAAAAAGCTGTATGTTTAATACCAAACAAGTTTACTAGCTACAGCCGTGTGTTCACCAGGTCAATGGAAGGTAAACATGATTTCTATGGGCCATTGCTGCAAGATCAGCTGTGTGAAGAATTAAGAATTTCAAGGTAAATTAAGAATTAAGAAATTCAAGGTAATAAATTAATCTCACTTACACCTAATATATTCCACTGCTCAAACTGCAACAGTAAAATCATTACCTTATAAATAGAAGTGTTGCCAAGCGTTAACCTGTTAACAGACTTAAAATTAAAGCACTGTGCTTTGATTAACTACTAATGTCTTACCGTAACAAAAATTATTTCTGAAGTAACACCACCAAGTTGTTTGCTTACTTCTTCCCCTCCACGGTGTTATAAAGGAATTGTAAAGCAATGAAACAAAAGCAAAAAGAGTGCATTTAAAAAAACAAACAAAAAATTGGGGCGAGGGGAGAAGGAGTGGGACAGAAAGGGCAGAGGGGAAAGGGAGAGGAACTGTGCCCTGAAATTCAAGGAGGAATAATCATATGCAATAAACCATGAAAGCATTCTGTTAAACATTACCTTCTGAGATAGCACTGAGAAGCAACACAAAACTCACGAAACACACAGCTGCAAAACCTCATTTGCAGATGCTGGGCTACTTTTTTTTGTGTGTGTGCATGTGTGTGTGTGTATGTGTGTGTATACATAAAGTATTTCACTGTAAGCTCTTGTAAAGCACAAAACAGCATGGACAAGCTCTATTTTAGGAAGCTTTCTTAAACGTTTAAGAACTTAAGTGGGTAATTCATTAAGACTTTCAATCACAGTTTTTCCATTCTCTGCAACATTTTTGAATGTCAAGCATGCAGACTATGCCCAGGCCCAAGCGAAGACACTGCACTTCAGAGATCCCTCACCAGCCAAGCTGAAGCTTGCTCTACACTAGCTGAGATGCGGGACCTACCGCGCTGCTTGAATCACACGCAGCTTTGGCTCCATGACACCACCAGTCCCAAACTGGCAGAGGACAGTGCTGAAGGCCAATCTGTGGACACCCAGTGCCTCAGAAATATCTCCATTTCACCTTCTTTACACTAAAGTACAGAGAACTCCTGAAGATCAATCCATCCTCAAGTGTAATTTGTGATGATGAGCTTATCTTACACGTAGCAATAAGACAGCTGACTGCTAGCAGTTTAAAAGAAGGATCGAAAGTTCCTAAGTTCACCAGTAGTTTTAAAGATGAGATGTCAGCTGTTACTTCTTTACTCCAACAGTTAATTTTAGAGTTTTCTGCAGTTATCATCGTTAAAAGCCATTTCCATTCCATATGTGATAAATCCAACTTTGAAATACACTGAATCTTGTACTGGCCAGTCCCTGTCAGCATAGAAATGCAAACAGGCACAGCCAGTACAATAAAAGTGGCATAACCATAAAGCATGAGTTGATTTGCACAGTCAAGTAGCTACTTTTCTCCTCTTTTCATTCATTTACTTTTTTAAATGCAAAGGGAAGAAAACAATAGTCTTGTATGTCAAATGAATACAAAGCACAAGATGACTTTTTCTGGATTACAAATCTTCCAGTCAGGGGAAAAGAAACTAAACCTGAAATCAAATCTTTCAGCTGTCTGTTGATCTGGCTTATTTTGGTATGAAGTGCTGAACTATCTCTGTGGAACATCACTGCAATGTATCACCTAAAAGAGACAAACATTCCATCCACTCCTTATAAATACACTTTCAAAGCACATTTTACCAACCCTCTCAACTTTGCTCCCATAATAGCACAATGTAAAGCATGCTTCAGAATTCGGCATGTCAGGACATTGTGGAATCACAAGATGAACCCCGGTAACCGTTCAGAACTACTCCATACATGTACTTCTCCTCTCCTTGCCATTTAATCAAAGACTTGGAATCTTTGGGCCAGTCCTTGTCCTACAGTGTACAAGGCACTTTCCCAGAACTCCAAAGATAGGCAAAAATTAACCCAAATGCAGAGAATGGTTCTGTATTGGATCCTCTGTGGAAAAGAAGAGCCTGGATGGACATCAATCTCCAAAACCATTCCTGAGCTCATTGCTGGCTTTGGGTACAGGAAGGTAGAGTTAAGAGCAGAAAAAAAGCAAAGGAAGATACCCTACTTAGATACTCTCGTAACAGCCTCAACACTCAAATGCTGAGCAACTACTTCAAAACAAACCAAAACCTCTGAAATTATTACTCATAGGATAGCAAGCAAGCAAGCCTGCAAGGAAGAAAGGTCTGTTGCACAGGCTGTTGCTGGTTTATTTATTTTTCCATACACAACAACCACAACTCGCAAGACAAATCTATCAACTGCTAAGAAAAACGTAAATTACGTACACCAAGAAAACCAACCTGTTCGCATCCCAAAATATTAGTTAGATTTTATTACTGTTTTCAAGGAAATGGGCATATGTACCACATGCACAGACCAGCACCCTCTCCTCTCACCACTCTTCACAACAGAGACCTCGACATGCCACCATCGCTACACGTGTCATTGCACCTTCCACCGCAGCCCACGTCCTTGTCCACGCAACCCGCACCCACACCACTTCCGCGGCACTGATCCCATGGCTACTCTCCGACCTGCCTTCACCCCACCTCCCTCAGCACCATGCCTCCCAGCCCCAGCTATCCACGCACACTGCCTGCCTGTCACATTCCTTCTGGACCACCTGAGGCCAGCTGCCAGGCTCACACTCCCTTCCCAGCCACTGCCATCCCGCGGATGCACTTTAAAGGCCAGGTCTTTTCCCCACTCTTTCCCGTCTGTCTGCCTACCCTCCAGCCCTTTCTCAGTTGTCCCCAGTATTTCTGCTTCTTCCAGGAGCACTTTCACTTCCTTCTCTCTCCCAAACCTGTCTGGGCCCTTCATGACTAATTCTTCCATTTGGGCTCTCCCTCATCAGTACGGCCTCAGTCCCTGCTCACTGGTTTGTTGTTTACCAGGACATCCCAGCACACTCTCATGTGCCTCCTCCTTGCCCCTTCTGTCTTCTTCCCCAGAAGATGCCCACTCTCCAGGCTTTTACATCCTCAGTTACAACAGAACCATCTCCAGCCACCAAGCCTGTAACTTGTCCCCCTCCATCTGTTCCGTAACTGCTGCTCTCCCAAAAATCCAAGGATGCCAACACCCATGCCAAATGCCTTGCGTGTGAGGTTCAAGCGCAATTCTTCTTCTTCAAGGACCTACACAGTTCCACCCTACTCTCTTTTGTGTGGGCAGTGACTCACCCTCTCTAATACATCTTTTGTATCAGTTTCCCACTTACAACCTTGTGTTCTGACTGCACTTAGAACTGGCTTTTCATTATCTTTTCATTCATTCTTAAATTATATTTTCCACAAACTACTCAAAATTATTTTCCAAAATTAAATCCATCACTCAGTTTTGTATAGTTTTTTCCCCCTAATGCATAATATGTGTACTACGTATTGCTGTGTTCTAATTGGTATGTATATTCCTCAAGGCAGGAATTTGAGATCTTTTATACGTGCTCTTTTATGTACTTTTAAACAGTGCCAAATGTTCCAACTTCAAATAATTTCTAAGAGCAAATTATCATTATAAAGTCAAGATTCACCTTTTCAAAGAGTCAAAAGTCCCTCTTTTCATCAGAGGTACAGACAGAAGTTGAGAAATAGCTTCTTTCCCATGAGCTCCAAAGTAAACTAATCCACTCTTCTGCCTGCCCAGAGTTCATCTCTTAAGTTAACCAAAAGGACCATCAAATAAATGGTAAAGCTAAGCTAGTAAAGAAGCTGACAAGGCATAAATCACATGTCACTAAAGCCTGTCTGCCTTTCTGAAACATACACTACCAGCCAATGTAATGCATTTACATTTAATAACAAACAAGCATAATGACAAATAGAATTCAAGTGCTGCACTTCTCTCTCCATTTCTTCACAAGCAACTAGAAAAAAAAAGTAGGCTATGCAGAACATCAAATTAAAGGGTAGGATCCTTAAAGGTGATGCTCACTTCAGTGACGTATTCTTCTTACATGAGTTATTCTCTTCCTACACCTGGGACGGTAAGTATGATTTGAAAGCTTTTCAAACTCACTTTCCTCCAGCATGAGCGTGCCGCTTTGTATCACACACGTTACCATTCTGCAAATAGAAATATACTCCTTTATCCCTCAGGGCAATGCTGAAGCAAGCAGATTTTCCACCAGAGAAGCACAACATAACTGTGACTCTTTAACTCCAAGAGCAGAATTTGAGCCACACTGCTAAATCCTTAAACCTGTTACACAACAAATAAGCATGGATTACAGCGTGGCTGGTTCATTATGGGATGTTCTGTGATGCTATTCCTAACACACAAACGCCATTTGTCTTGGCCACAAACACAAAGACTGTTCTCCTATTTTAGGTTATCCATCTTTACCACCGCTTTCACTTCTCTGCATCTCACCCATTTATTACTCATTTACTGCCTATTTAATATATTTCTACACCGCAGACAGTGCTAAATAATCATGATGTAACAGCACAGTATTATACTCGCTCTGTATAGAAACAACTGCTACACTACAGTTACCTGACACTTCTTACTACCGAAACAAACCATTTATAACTACGTATTACCTTTAGTACTCCACGGCTACTCCACTTGCAGCACTGAACAAAGAGCATACAAATAAAAAGAAGTAATCTACGCCAGGGAGGTTTATATTTCAGTAGAAATAGCAAGCGCAAGTTGTAGAAAATGCCTGACTAAAAGCACATTTTTAGGCAGGTGTAATCTAATTTTGGCAGGTTTACAACAGTCAGCTACAATGTTAGCTAATACTTTAGAGGATTTGGGATTTTATTTCTTTTAAACAGGTTTAGATAAGCACACCTGTATTCACTTCCTTAAGTAATGGGTACGTTTACCAAAGCTACTGTTTATAATCTGAAGAGACTATTTTCTCACAAGAAAAAATGTGCCATATATCTAAGAAAAAAAAAACAGCCTCAATTTGACCAACAGTAAAAAAAACATGATCTTGAAAGAAAAACACAGGCGTTATTACTACTGCGTATGGGGCCAAAAGTACACCACCTCATCTATAATAAAGTATTCTCTAAACACAAGGAAACTTTTTCCTTAAACCCTTGTATCAGGTTTGTATTCAAGCAGGACAACTCCTTTCAATATCACAACTCTCAACATACAGGTTTACAACTAAAAGTATTGTTCCTCATTCTGTCACACTTCTTTTTTGATAAGCTTTCAAGTATCTCCTGAACTTGATTAATTCAAGAGTGATTCATTCAATTAACATATAAAATCAAGGTGTTAATCAAATATAATATCCAAAACCAGGTATGGATAAAACTTGCAGAGAAAGCACAATAAAAATGGTTATTGTAGTACTGCCAACTCAGAGCACTAAACCTCACGGGTTAAGCACACAAACATGGTACATCCTTCAACTCAGGAGAGGTTTTCGACCGTGATCTGGCTGCAGATTCTCTTTTTCGTCTTTTGAGCTTTTATAGTACACTCAGTCATTTCTCAAGCTTCTTCCAATAACCACCAAGTCAAGGAACTTTCTGTTTTCACAGGCTTACATCTTCTCTTTCAGAACCACTGGACTGCAGATAAAGGGGCTTTGGGAAATGATCCCTACCTTCTCTACTGACAAAACTGTAAGTGGGAACACCATAACTGAAGCAAACAGATGTGGTACTCCTTTGCTCTGCTGCTTCACTCATAAAGTACTCCTCAGAAGGTTACATCAGCTTACCTATAAACATCTAATGCAGGGGGCCAGAACAATCCCTCCACATACGCATTCCACGGATGGATGGTCAAATGTACAGAGCACGCATAGACTCCACTTACTCCACGGGATTTAGAGGTAATCCAAAAATCAGGCAATTAGAAGATCTTCTGCCAGAATGTTTCTAGCATAACCCTGCACATAAGTAGAATAGATGGTGACAACACCATAGTAAGACAAGACAGTTCTGAAGGAAGCGACAAACCCCAGTGTCTCACTGGGTTTGTCATTTGCAAAACTCTGTCTTGGGTACAGCTAAAGGCAGTTGCAGCATCTGCTAACACCGAAACCAGCAAGAGGTTGTTTCAACCCAAATTGTTAGGTATCCCATAAAGAAGAAGTCAACAGACCAACCCTCTGAGATACAGCAATAATGCTGGAAAATAATGTCCAGAATAGCCTCTGTTTCATCACTTATTCTCTAGCATATGATCAACTTCGAACTTATGAAGATCATGTTCCTTCATACACTTCAGATAACAAACCAAAGGTACAAAGGGTGGTCTCATGCTGTTATCTAGATGCTTCCTCACAGATGCCGCCTTCCAGATGACCGGACAAAGAGAAGCTGGCCCAGGCTCTGAAGTGGTGTTTCGCCACCAATGGGCCCCGTCATCGGTCAACATGACACCTCTTGCATGAGGCAACTGCTGTTTGGGAACCCATTATAGCAGTCGGATACAGCTCATTTAATCAACTGGTTTCCCTCATCTTGGGGCCTGCAGAAAGACTGCCAGCTTACAAGAGGTTTAGACCCACTGAAGGCTTTGGTTACAAACTCTGGGTCAAATTCTAACCTGAGTCAGACAGGTGTCTCTCCTGACTTACTGTGACGGCTTTAGCACTCACTGCACACTCACACCCATACAAGAAGGGAGACACTAGCCCTTCAGTTTTTGTTTTAAAGTGCAAGGCTGACATTTACCTTCCTTATACATTTAGAATTACTTCCTTTTGCACCAGAATTGTTTTTAAACCCTGCCTGAGCCTATGAGGTGCACATCAGCGGGAAACCAAGGCACCCAAAACTTAAGAAAGTTCCCAGTTTGCCTAGCACCTTGCCACTAACCAGTTCACATAAGGCTTAATATTTGCAAAGGGACAAAACTCCAGAAAGGAAAGCCTATCCAGGCTAAGAAACCAAAAAGACTCAGATATGACCTCTAGCTTAGTCATTGAACTGCAAACTGCTCAAACTCGGAGAGTACCCCAAGAGGCTTCTGATGCTCCAACCACTGTCAGAGGAAAGATAAGGGATGGAGAACATCAATCTCCAGCCTGACCCAGTTCAGACTCTCTTATGTTCCCATGACTATTAGTAACAAATCCAAAGTCATCTGCTGCTGTACGAGAAAAGGGCGAAGGCCTCCCCACACTCAGATCTTACAGCCCAGCCACCTCCAGTCGAAGGGTGGGGAGTCGCTTTTATGTGGCCGCCGAATTTCAGGGCAAGGCTTATCTTTCACAGCAAGTTGCAAAACAGCTGGCGCTGCAGCCACCCAGAGCACAGCCACCATCTCTGGCACAGCAGCAGGAACACGCCTTGGCAAGGTAGAGAGGACTCTCTTCCCTGCCTTTTTATGAACACATGTGAGAGGTCAACAGTGTCCAAAAGAGCTGACAACACAACTTTCAAACTGAGAAGGCAAATAGTGCTGATTCCCTGGAACAAAACAAAACAAAACAAAACAAACCAACTCTAAAATCACACACATCTCCCACTCCACTACCTGCTCTGCTTGTGTGTCACTACTTCCCACCACACAGGCTGTCGGGAACACAGACACCTCCCTTACTACAAACCACACACTGCCACGGCTGCCTACAAGAGGCTTCAGAGACATCCTCCTTGTGCCTCCATCAAATGAACTTGAGCGACCAACTCACACCAATTATCGTGCAGCCAAAGGGAAGGAACAAAAAACAAGTTAATAAACTTTGGTAACTAATGACAGGGGTTTTTTAAATCTTAAACAATGACGTTTACAAAAGACGTCAGTAAGATTTAAAGGCATTCAGTACACAGATTTTTTGAGTACAGGGCATGCTACTATGAAGAGAGGACATTATCAGTGTATTCGCACACATACCGAACTTCGCAGCTTTCACTGCAAAACCAATAGTTTCTCTGTTTGAAACAGTGAAGCTCATCTGTAGAAATTTTGCAGCTAACAAGCATTTGATTTCACTTTCCAGCAACAATACCATCATATTACAAAGCCATCGTATTATAAAAACCATCAAATGAAATTTTAATTATTTTCTAAGAGTCAGTTGGTAGCTGTTAACGAAGGCAAACTGTCAGGGAAATCCTGCCAAAAGAAAGTAATGACCAGATGTGTACCAGTGCAGCAAGGTCTAACTTAACTGAATAACAACTTTAAATCATTAAAAGAGTTGGACTCATCTATTATCAACCTTCATCCCAACGTTTATTTTAAAGTATTTCATTAACCCAGAATCTATATAAGCCCTTGACCAAAGTAACTTAGAAATCATGAAATTTATGTTAATATCTAAATAGGAGAAAGAGCAGTAATTTTACAGGCTTTCACATTTAAATCTCAAATTCTTTTAAGTAATTTCCATTGATCTCTCTTTACAGCTTTTTAAGAGTCCATAATGCTTCCTGCAGCCTAAAATAAAACAAACTGCAGAGATGTCAGAAAGTTATAGATGCACACTTTAATTACCCTATATTAATAATGTTTGTCATCTACATTAACGTTGTAAATGAAAACAACACATGCAGATCCAGAGATGTGCTTGCAATAGTTTGTACCCTTGGCCACCACGCCTGTGCGGCAGCAGCTAATTACGGGGGTGAGCTATGCCAATATGGAGCTCATGCTTGTACTGCAAAAAAGAGCAATTCATAGCCCAGCTTAGTTTTAACTGCACAGCGTGGGGCTTGGAGAAAAGACCCACATCTTGTTCTGATATTATTAGAGTGGTATTTTTCACAAAACTGAGAACTATGTTTCCACATACATCAAATAACCCGAAAGCGCAACTGAACCAACACCTCTTTTATCATGTTGCATTTCCTTTTAAGGGACCTGCAACCCAAAAATATTTGAACTACTCTGATAAGCCCCTGACATGAACATACGAAACTTCAAGGCATAAAAACACAACATATCTTTAGCACAGCACAGAAATATCAAATTTAAAAGCCATTTCATTTGTAAATGCATCCTTATTAGAAGAATGCTTATTGCTTCACTGGTTCATATTCCCAAATCTCTGGCCTATTGAGCAAGTAAGTGAAACAACATCTATGCATTTTATAATTAAGTTATCTCCATGTTATTGTTCTTGTTCTGCACTGATGAAAGCACTAAAGGAAGAAATGCAGCTGCTGAGCACCAAAGGCACTCCTCATTTAAAGTACCTTACAGAACAAAGGCTGAAGTCAAAACTTGGTCACATTCATTCAGCACAATAAAATCTTTCCAGGGAGAGTCGCCACAATGATCCAAAATCAATCACAAAATGTGCACAAAATCACAGTTCTTCACACTTCAATCCTACCATCCACAGGTAGATTTTCTGCTAGCGTTACAATTATTTTTATCTATAATTATTTGAATCAATTCTCTAAAGAAATACAACCAACAGCTGAAAAACTACATGTAAGGTTTTAATTAATCTCTTAGAGTCTTGCCATGAAGTTTGTTCTAACATTTTTCCAGCTGGCCAAGAAAAGCAAACATGTGTCAAGGTCAGAGAGAAATAGTTGGTTCTTGCTTCATTTGAATTCCAGTTCTGGGCAACAAAAAAATCCAGCAATTTAAACAGGAAACTGGCTTAATAGTTCTGAATTAATCTTTTCCATGAATGGAGAAGCAACATGCAGCAAGTCTGTCTGCTTCTGCTTGTTTCATCAATGAGGGAAAGAAAAAAAAAATTTTAAAAGCCTCAGATTTGGTCTTGCTGAAGCAGATCTGCAAGCAGTGGCTGATTTAATAAAGCTAATATTCAGTGAAGCACATATGTAAATTGCAGACCACAGCAGTGTGTTGCTTTCCTAATACAACAGTGTTGGTTTCTAAGATGAACTGGAACCTCTTGTACAAAAATTCTGAGGATAATCAAGTGCACGTGCTGCCAGGTCACCACTCCTTGTCATACAATTTAGTGTCATTTCAGTGACATTGCAAGCACTCTGTGGTTTTACTACAGCTGACTTAAACTGTTGCAATGGGTTTTTTTAAAAAAATCAATTTTATCGTAATAAATTCCCTTTTGTGACAGACACTGTACATATTTGGTATCAAAATAACAGAGCATGCACAATCATGAGGACATTTCCTTAACATCTAAGCCACTATAGCATTGATTCAGGTGAAAAAATACTTTTTCTAAAACAAGAGCCACCCTTCCTGTCAAGAAAAACAGTAAGAGATGAGACCAGCAACCCAACTTCAGAGGGCACAAAGTGATTTAGAAGTAGGCAAGAGCAGCCTTCTTTGAAAATGTGTCTTCTTGACCTCATGCTCTGAGTAGCCCTCTTACGCCAGAAGTCATATGTCATAACCTCTCCATCAGTTAGCCTGAGCTTAATGTTTTACTCCGATAATATCTTGCTATAGTGAGTTCCACAGGTCAAATGTCTTTGAGAGGTCAGCTCATTCAGGCACCCAGCCACATGAAGATGTTTCTTTTCACTCAAGCCTCACTCCAACTCCACAGACTGTGAACAGGCAATACTGGGTTTGAATAGAAGTTCAATGCAGAATATTGGTGAAATAACCTGAGCCTAAAGCAATCTTTCCTCAATGAGTACATTTAATTTGAAACAGATGTTTAGCCAGTTTTACCATACAGTACATTTCATATACTTGCACATGCACAGATGCACAATACAGGCAGACAATGAGAGAGGCATCAACCGAAATTTTCAAAGCAGTTGAAGAGGCTTAGAAATGGTGTTATGGAGGCTCCTTTGAAAACTTCAGCTATGCTTTTTCTAAGTCTCCTCACTGGCCTTTTTATGCAAGAGTTAATCAGATAATTCAGTGATATGTACTCAAGAATGCATTGCTAGAAAGGAAAAAAAATGTCTCTAGCACATAGGAGGAAGTGGGGAAAGACAGAGGCAGGAAGGTTAGAGTGTCTGTTTTTGAGGGAAGTACTTTTTGGTCTACCCTTTAGTACGTGTGAGTTCAGTAGGCTTTAACTGCTACTTTGAAAATGCCCTGATTCGTCTGAAGAGCAAACCAAAAGGTGTCAGCAACCAATAAACTTCAGATATTACCCAGAGCAACTACATAAAAGGATACAGTAAATCCTGCTTAAAATTTAATAACAAGGAGTTTTTTATATTGTCCGAGGAAATCTAGGATGTCCCGAGCTTCCCAGCATGTCCATGCTGTATGGAACTATTTCAGATTGTATTTAAAATTGCTCATTCATGAATATACTTTCCTAAAACACGTAGTCTTGGCATTTCTATGTTTTGTTGTATATTGTTTGAACAAAATTATCTGTTGCACATTATCCACGCTGTCCTAAACTGGCCTGCATTTGAGAAAGCCTCATCCGTCTTCTCATTCCACATAAAAACATTAAACTGCTCCAAATGGTAAAGTCATCATTTTGTAATTATAACTCTAAATTAAGGCTTTTGTGTTGTTAATTCTCCAGGAAAACTTGCACCTACGTTTTACAATGGAAGGAAAAATATCAAAATACATCTTACTAAAGGTTTATGAATGAATCCATTGTATCACTGACGAAACATGCATAAAGCCAAAATCCATTCTATTTCCACATCAATTTTTTTTCCTTCTACATGAACAGAAGTTGACCTAAAATGATTTTCCTTTCTGAAACCAAATGCAGAGAGTGAGCTGTGCTGTAAATACAGGCTTTTCAGACATCTTAAACATAAAGTTATTAAGAATGGAACAAAAAGAAATTTAAGCCATTGACTGAAACTTTACACAACCCCCAGCTCTGCAAACACTTATGCAATTGACTAACTTCACACATATAAATAATCTGCTTCAGTCCAGTGGAGCTACTCTTATTTTCAAAACCACTCATATCTTTTAAGTGTGAGTAGAACCATGACACAGTAGATTTAACAAAAAATAAAAATAAGAGATTCCACTGTAAAACTTACATGATCAAATTCTAGTCATCTGCTCCAAGCAAAAATACCTACGAGATTCAGAATTATTTAAAATTAAACCTGAAGTTTCCCAAATGACGTGCAAATATTTTTCAAACACTTAATTGGCCCTAGAGATACTAACTAGGTTACTAATTTAGGTAAAGAATTTTCATGTCTCGGGTATCTTTACAAACCATCATGTTTAAGTACTTAACAAGGAAAGCTTGCTTTTCAAAGTGCTTATTATTGCATTTCCCGTTGACTGCAATGGGATTTCCAAGTACTCAGCTCTTCTGAGTAAGGGAATATTAATACCAGGACACAGGAGTGCAAATTAAGAAATCTATATTTAGGTCATCCAGATTTTACAGTTTTTACCTGAATAACTAATTTGTGCATTGTCCTAGAGATGACAAACGATCACACACACAAAAACAAGAAAAAACAAAAAACCACAACCAAAAACAAACCCCTAGAAATTATGACACAGTAAAATACAAAGCACACACCCTCGCTATGAGAGAATGCCAATAAAAGACTGGAGCTTTGATCTTCTTTTCAACAGTCACTCATACAGTGGCAGAAATATCCTTAACCCTCCAAAATATATTCATCCAAGACTACAAGATGCCAGTGCTTTCTCAATAAGCATTAAATAGAGGATGACTTCACCTGAGAAGTCCTTTAATCCTTCCCGTATTACTTCGTTGTCTAAGCACATAGCAAAAACCTTCCTGTCATACCTCTCCCTGGATCTGTGGAGAGCATTCTCTCCGACCTGGATGCAGTGAACTGCAGTTCATTTTTCAAGTGTGGAATCAATATTGTTAAGTGGGAATCTGGGTGGGTTTTCCTCCCCTTGTATGAATGCCTGTAACCATTATTGAATCATTTCTCATCTGCTATCTTGCATAACACCGGCATTTGCTCTTTCAACTTTCACCTTTGTTTCTGCTGCATCTCCACTTTCAGAACCTGCTTCCAGACTCATTTCGGAGGCATTTAGTCATAGCAGGGTGGTAAGATCATTTCTTTGGGATGCTCACTTTGTGCTATGATAAACAAACAAACAAACAAAAGCACACCAAACAAATTTTTAAAAAGTTACTTCCTGATATTTTCATTGATTTTTTTCCTCCTAAACTTTAGGGCGCTAGTGACTCAGCTCCCAAATGAAACTGATGCTGGAAAGCTGTCAGGAAACTATATTTATCTGGCAAGTTATTAAGTGTTGCAAATGTTTATGTTGTAATTTAGAGAAATTATCTGTTACCAATACTTCAACCGTCTCAATCACTGATTTCCTAACATTACACACCCATAACCGAAAGACAGATCAATACGCATTTGATAATCACCAAACATAAATTGCCCTTTTATAGTATTGATCAGCAGCTTTTTCTACACGTGCAGTAGTTCGAGGGAGTAACAGGCACTTGGCAGTATCAACACTGCGCTGACAGAAAGAGAAACTGGCTGGCACTCGTGCAAAATCATGTCAGTAGATACCACGTCCATCAAACACTGACAGTTTGGCAGATCAGACGGTCTCTGCCATAATGTCATAATGACTTCAATTTACTTCTCCGCAGCACCCAAAGGCTGCGATTTTATGAGCTCTCCAAGTCTCTTCTCTTTAAGAACAAGACTCTCTTGCTTTTGCATCCTTGACAGCTTCATATATTTCCTCAAAGTTTCCTAGTAGGCATAACCAGAACAGTAAGAAACACAAAGCTGTTAACTGGTTTCCTCATAATTTATACGAATAACTAAAGTTTTACTTAGCAATTAAAATTTCACGCTCCAAATCTGAACAGTGGCAAGTTTCAATTACTGAAAAACAAACAGAAGTAGAAGAAGGAAATCCCATAAAACCCACCAGGGCAGCGACTTCTGCAAGCCCAAGGTCAACAGGGCTGCCTTCATTCCTAACTGAAGAGTAAGATGCCAGCGCTCAACATCCAGGAATGTGCTCCCATGCACCAAGAGGAGGCAACAACAGTTTGAATCAAGGATAGGCAGCAGCACAGAGATGAAGCCTGGTGCTCGCTCCGGTCCACTGTGGATGGAATAAAGCCCAGGCAGCAATGTGCGTTCAGGCACCACTGGCAGAAAACATATCACTGCATGAGATCATCAAGACACCATCAGCAACCAGGAGATACTCAGGTATTTCCTCACAGTTACTCGGATGCTGCAACAGGGGCAATGATTGTGTCAGTCAACAGTTGAACTGAAACTGCTGTTTGAGTTTTGGCACAAAAATCCTACAGGTTCCTTAATCTGCACCAGCATTTTTAATTGAACAGGTACTTTTGTTTTCTCTTCCTTTCCACCTCTCTACTTCCCCAGGTCTTCTCTGCTGGCCAAGACAACAACTTAAATACTTTATACGGTCTTGAAAAGCATGATTTCAATCTTTTCCTTGAAAACTTAACAAGTGGAACAAAAAAAATGCATCAAACCTACCCTTTTGTAAGAACAGACTCAGAATTGAGAAATCAAACATGGGTTTCTGCATGCGATTACTGTTTGCCACAGGAAACATTTTGTTCTTGTAAAGCACAGGCAGCTAAACCTAGACTTCTGGTGAAGTGTAGGTAGAAAAACCTACCCACCTGAAAGCAAAGACAGGGGCAAGGAGGCAGGCTTTGCACAGGAGGACTTCAAAGCACTCCCCAACTCAAACAAAAATGTCTCAACGATTCCATGGAGGTGAGCCAACACCTCCAGGCTATATTGCTGCCCTCACGTCTCCACCTCTTCCACCCCTACTCCTCCACCAGGCCTCTGCCCTCCACTGCACGGCCACTACAACAAAGACAGACACCATGCCACAAGAGACAGGAGATCTTTCTTATGAGATTTGGCTGCTCAAGAGGTCTGGCCCATTGGGCTTAAAAGAAGAGACCCATACAGCACAAGGCAGAACTTCCACGTTGTTGAATCAACATAAAGCAACAACACCTTTGCTGCAATTTGCACCACTGCAACGGTTACATCCTACGTGCAGGGGAAAAAAACAGCTTGATCTTACCTTCAAATTTTGTTTAAAAGAAAAATAAACCAACTTTTCATTCACCGTAACAAAAACAATCCTAAAGAAAAGTTTATATAAGCTACCTAGCTTACACCACAAGTGATTGTTATATAAATACAGAGTAATTACATCTTAAACCCCCTGCTTTAAGAGACAGGTCTCATTAATCTGAAGTAGGATGCAAACTCTTTTTGTTATGCTGCGAATCCACCCCAGATTATTAAATGTGTAAGACCAGGAACTGTATGACCTAGCTCAAACATGCAGATGCCTGCTACACTGCACGATGCCTCACCTGTCAGTAATCACAGGAAGAGTAACTAAGCACAGGACAATCAAATCTGACTGCACCCCGGTGACTGCATCCAGTTGGTCTTACCACACTTCAGCATACTTGCCAATTGCTACATCCCAACCAAATCCCTTCCTCCTCACCCTGGCAAAGTTAAATAGGACATCTAGTGTATTAATGATGTTCCTCAGCAGACCTGGTTTTCACACACGTCAGTGTCACAACCACCAAAAAAAAAAAAACCTAAAAAATCCCATGGATTAAATCCAAAAAGAAACCCAAAAACCCACACCTCTCAATACTGAATCAGCCACTCCATACCAAACCTTTCCTCTGAAGGACGGAGTACAGCAGGCTGAGGAACCCACTCAGGCCAGCATCTGTTGTTAAAGTCACCTCTCCACAAACAGTCCCAACGAATGGCCATCTCTGTCCCCAAGTGCATATACTGATGTGCTTAAAATCATTAAAAAAAAAAAAAAACAAACAAGAAGCAACAAAAACACAAACCAAAACATTAAAATGCCATTTTGGCTTACCCAAAATCTTTTGTACTTGCAATACCATGTCCTTGATCTGGAACATTCTAAACCCAATGTTTCATATTAAAACTAATCACCTCCTCCCAGATATGCTGATATATATTTTTGTAAAATTTATGCAGTTTTAATGAGGAAGAGTTAGGGCCTGGTTTTTTCAAAGAAAACTAAGTAATTCTCACTGACTTCTTTGCTTTGCAACCTTTCAACCGCACATGAGAGAAGAGTTGTCTTTGCAGTGACACCTGCACTGACTCCCTCTAAGCACATATGCAAGCAGGCAGTGTCAAAACATGCTTCCTAAAGTGATGCCTGAGAGAAGTTTTTGGCCAGAAGACATCCATATAGGAGTTGCAACATGAAAACTTGCAGAGGGGAGCGGATACGTGCTACCCTGCTCAACCACCCCAGCTGTCACAACGGGGCATGTGGAGCAACCGGGCAACAGGATCTCACCTATGCGATGTCAGCACTGAATTTATTAAGCTGTTTTTCATTTATGCAAGTCGGTATTTTAGCCTTCCTAAACCTTCTCTCACATTCTCCTCCCTGCTTAGAGAAAAATCCACAGGAACAACTGTTCCTGCCTGCTCCTTCTGTTCCTGACTGCACCTGCGGCTCTGCCATCCTCCAGATACCTGGGCGGAAGCATCAGCTGGGGCCTGAGCCCTCGACCTGCAGCAGGGCTATCCTGCACACTGGTATTGCATCACATGCCCAACAAGGCTTTTTAATCATCCTGATGATGACAGCTTCCCCTAGGGTAACTTCAATGGGCTGCCTCAGCCCTCTCTGACTGAGCATAAATCACTGCTGACTTGGGAAGATTACCAAGCGCCTCAATGCCTTGAAAAGCACAGCCAGTGGGAGCTGTAAGGATGGAGACACTTTATAGATCTGAAAACTACATCTGAGCATCAAATGCTAAATCTAGTGCTCGGGGGCACTGTGGATCTCTGACACTTCCAGGAGGACACTGAATGCATAAACTTATGGATGGATTACACACATCACACTGATACATAAACACAGTGGTTTCATGCAGTAGGCAAACTGTTTCTCCTGCCATTTAACATAAACTACCTGCTTTTACACCCTAGTTAGGAACACTTCAAAAAGAAGCACTGATAGCAAAGCAATTATTCGAGCTCCAAAATTAGGCAAAAGTGAATCATTGTCTCTGAAACTAAACCCCAAATTGTACAGACTGACCCACATGATCAAATCTTTGCAGTCAGTTCAATAGACTTCCACGCAGCCACCAGCATCTGCCTACAGGGATCATCTTGCCAGACTAAGGAGGAGTCTTAAATTACAACCTTTGTACTCATGGCAAGCATGTTGATTAAATAAATAAATAAATAAAGATCCATTTTATTATTGGCAGCACGGCAGCCCCATGCAAAAATTTCAAAACCTCTTTTCATTTTGAGCTCGCTCTAATAGTTAAAAAAATATCAAATCAACAGCATCTTTTAATGTTTAACCAAACAGCTACATTTGTCCCTGATTAAACTCTGCCACACTGGAAAAGAACCAGAGATTAATTTGGTTGAATGAATTTGGCTTTTAACCTAGACAATAAAATTTACTAGTATAAAAGCTTAAATCCCAACTGGCAATGTAAGGATGCCTTAGGGTACACTCTGCTTCTTGCCAACACCACATATCCACCTTTAAAGCTTTAAAATAAATCTCTGACCTTTGTTTCCACATGTATAGGCATACACTATGTTTGTACTGGAAAAAATCAACACTGACTTGCAAGGGTTAATAATATGATGCTTGCTTATATATAACCTCAAAACTATAGAAGACTACAGATAACCTACTTTTGCAAAATTGGAAATAGGAGAAGGAAAAAAAAATTAGATCTGCTCTTTACCAAGATAAAAGAAGCAGAAATACTGAATAACTACAGGTTTCTGAAGTCGCTCTATTAAATTGCATCGTTGTCTTTGGCATTAAGTCCATCATAGACTTACTACTATTCTAGCAAACACTTTTTTTAACAATACTTGTCTAGCTGTTTTCTGTCATACTTGAGGAACTACAGAAAACAACTTCTGTTTCTAGAGCCATCATCATGACAATATCGCCTTCATTTCCCCATTACCCAGCAAGGCATGTACCATTTTCTGTTAACAACTGACCTGTTGTTTAAACAGATACATTCAGAGCATGCAGGTCTGTGTCATGTATAAACAGAGAACCAAACTGGTCTGGCCTACACCCCTGAACTCCCCACGTCAGCGGGTGGAAATGGCAAAGAGTTGAGGAGAATCCAGCTCACAGCGTCACGAAGGAGGCAAGGGGACAGAAGCACGTCATGTTGCACTGCCATAAACACGAAGCGCTCCACATCATTACATGCAGCCAAGGAGGCACTCGTACCTTTGGGGCTGCAGGTATTCTGTACGCCTGACTTTAAACAGCATCAACAACAGACATGAAACCAACAATTTCTTATTTTTCAAATCCTGGCCTGGTAACACCAACACCTTTTATTTTTCTTCTTTTTTTTTTCCCTTGCGCGTGTGTGTGTATGTGCCCACGCCCAGCCAATGGCAAGCTTAGGGTAACTGAGTCATACTATCACCCTATGGGGCCAGTCTGGGCCACCACTGCTAACACTGGCAAACTCCTACTCACGAGAAAGTGCCTCTCAAGTCAGCGAGGCTCCTCAGATGAGTAAGAAGTGCTCACTGATGTCAGTGAAGATTATCCAGCGAGCGCTTTGAAGCTGCTGTTTTGTAGTGGGGTGTGTGTGTGCACATGCACAGGAGCAGACATGACTCCCTAAAAGCCATGAATTCGTCATCAACCTACAAGGCAGTATGGCTTACAGAGAAAAGCAGTCAGAAAGTGAGATAAATGACCCTCTGCCATGACCTCAAGGTAGAAATAACCTGGGCGTAGGCGGTACCTACCGATACCAGGATTAACAGGACTTAGGGAATACAGGGCTGAAATAAGGTATTCAAGAGGCACATAATAGATGCCATGAGCACATCTCCTCCTGCCAACCCAGTTCCCGGTCATCTTGCTCCACTTTCAACGCCACAGCGCATACTCAGCACACCTTATGCCAAGCTCCAGCCCAACGCATGCTGATGTAAATTTAAACTAACTCGACCAATTAACTGGAGAAACACCAGCAAAATGCACAGTAACTGAGCAAGGTTTAGCCTCCGGGGTCAAGTTGATGCAATGTCCTAAAGTGACAGAATTTGTATCATTTTCTGACCACTGTCTAGAAGAAATTACAATGCCATTTACATGTCCACGGGATGTGGTACCACTTCTCTTCCAGTTGCACTGCTCAGAAAATACATGGAAGTAAGCTTTGTATTTGTGCATACTTACTATGCCACGCAGCTCTTACTAATAGGCTGAATTACTAAAACCAGAAAGTTTCTGCTACTGTTTGCCAAAGGAAAGTATCTTCGCAGTGAAAGAGAATTCCGTACACAATACTTTTCCCCAGAGAAGAGAGCTGTACTCACATGATTATACCCATGCCATATGGCATGCTAAACCTCTTCCTCCTTGGTCACTCATCTCTTATGTGACTTTTCACTACTACCCCTCTGTAATGGACACAAAGAGAGAGGGCTATTGAACCATCCTAGTATTTTCCAGGTAGCTGGCAGGTTAATTTCTGGAATGACCCAGGGACGCTGGCATTGACCACATATCTAGGCACTCATGGAGTGATGCAGAACCAGAGCCCCATGGTGCTGTTTTCCTGCAAGCCTGAGGCAGGACGGTTCCTGCACAGAAACCAGCTGAGTTTGGAGGAGAGCAGAGGACATTTCCACAACATCACCACACAGGCAGCCTTCAGTACCAAGAAAACTGTGGTCAAATTTTTGCCTTGTATTATGCATACACATTCAAATGCCAGATGAGGATCAAACACCAGAGTTGGCTTTCCCCCACTGTAGTAAAATGCTCAGTAAATTCAATTCTAATAACTTATTATTGTGAAGAGGACTATGATAATTAACAGACATTTATTAGCATTTAATTTGACAGCAGATATGCTTTGGAGAACTTTAATGACCCCTTAATGGATCCATACAACCACACGTACACAGAGGAGATACAATCAAGTCCTGGGACTTATTCTTACAGTGTGTTTGTACACATCCCAGAACAGCAGCAACAGATCATCATCGCTACTGGGTGCCACCATATGACAACAGCTTATAATTATACTCTCTTGATAAATCATAATCTTCTGTAAGCCTAAACCGCTGACTTTGCGTCAGATAAAAAAAGATGCCTGCTGTGTTCCCACACACCTTTACCTGACCATCATGTTGTGGTTTGATGAAGAGGATGATTGTTAGCAAAAGGAACTGATCAGAGCTACAGAAGCCTGGAAAAGGGAACTGTTGCAAGTCCTCATTTTATCTCCTTTATAATGCTAAAAACATAAAGCTACGACTTCTTTTTAAGAGAGCAGAAACACTATACCCAGCACATTCTTTGCAAAAGTAATCAGAGTTAAGGCTGTAGCAGTAAAAGTCATGTCTAGAAAATGTGCTCTCAGGACAGATTCATGACAGTATTCACAGAAAAGACGGGATGAACAACAGACTTCCCAAGTGCTTTTTCTTCTCATGGCTGTTTTTGCTGACATGCATGTTTCACAAACCCAGCTAGTCCTCACAAATTCTATTCATTAACAGCAATTTCTTTTTCAAGGAAGTTTGCTACCAGTGCTAAAAATTAATCAGTCTCAGGAGGCTGTTAGCATCATGCCTGACATCCTCCCAGCCCTTCTTTGCCAACAGCCTGGTTTCCCAGCATAGCTTCGTCCTTCTCACAGGCCCCTTGCAACACCCAGATCACTCCTGTTTTCATTCTGAACACAAACCTGCTCCACTTCATATTCCTCCTCCAAAAACTCTCATGCTCAGCATGCCACATCCACCCACCCATCCCAAGTCACTGCCACCTTCAAGTTTGGAGTGCTGACACCAGCTCAAGTTCAGAAGTGCGCAACAGCCAGGAAAACGGGACTGTAGAGCAAAGTACACCTGGGGGACAAGAGACAGGAACAGAGTCTACAACAAACAGCGATTTGTGCAGTAGAACCAAGTCTCAAATTCCTTCAAGAAACTACACAGAAGAAAAATTCAGTTACCTCACACACATGCAAACACGTGTGCCTGGCCAACTTCCTCTTCTCCTTAACATCTCCTCTTTATAACCACCACCACTCTAATTTTTCCCAGGGCCCCTTGTGATGAAGCAGGACTGCACATGCTAGGCACCAGACGAAACACCAGGCATCTCCCATATCCTGCTCCTACACAGCTTGGCACACACCCCGTCTCATACTGGTGCTGCTGCAGGATGGCAGAGACCACCCAGCAGACCAGTGCCAAGGGAAATAAAACAAACCGCAGTCAGACCCCGTTAACACATCCCAGACAGCAACATCCAGCAAGACTGTACAGGGACACAATGACCAGGGGAGTCTGGCCACCACCTCAGCCTCACCACTCACGAAGAAAAGCATCACCAAAGGACAATGATTCTTCTACTACCTTAATGCAGAAAACTAAAGATTCCTGCCATGGTGATTTCAGCTGAAAGAAAGACACCCACCTACAGAAACTCAGCATCCCTAGGTACAGGGGAAAGTGCTTCTTCATCTTAAACAGTCTTCCTGGACACCCACAGCTCCTCCAAACACCTATTTTCTCTTCCTTATTTCTGTATGATCTTGTTACAGTCTTTTTTCCTTTAAGACTGTGTTCAGCTTAACACACCCTGTTTTCTTCCCCTGCAGCTTTTGCTGTGCCTGCTGCTTGCACCAGCTCTTCATCACTTCTGAGGGACGAGACCGACACTGATGCGAGACGTGAAACAGCTGAGAGCTCTTTACAAGTGAACCAGCTCATATTGGCATAGCTCCGCTATCCCAAACACAAGGTGCAATTACCTTACTTGTGGGTGGAATTACACAAGGAGTAATTCTGGTTATCTGGTCTTCAATAAACTTCACAGAGCTGCCGTAAGATTCCACAAGAATCGAGTTATGCTAGGCAAAATCCATTAGACCCTAACAGCATGTGAGGAAAGTAAAAGGAGGACTGTGTGAGGAGCATTTTTATTATTCATCCGCAAAATTATTTTCCTACATTCACATACTGGTTTACCTACATAGATATTTTCTTTTTAAAAGAAGATTCAAGTTCAAAACTTCATTTTGCCTATTGGAATGAGAAACTGAGATTTTAGCCCTTCAAATACTGTTATTCTCTTCAAAGTGTAAAATACAATGAATAAAGCAGAATAAACCATGTTTGTAAGAAAACAAAAATCTGTCTCATGTCTAGCATCTTCTTAGCTGTCAGACTCTCAATTCTGATCATCTTGTCCTTTTTCTTACATGTTGAAGAGAGTTTAGTTTAAGAGAGAGTGTTCTTCTTCCATGGGGATCACAGATGACAGAGACTGTACCAAGCAATGGGTTTTTCTCCCGGTTCAGAAGAAGTACCAACTCAGAGGGTAGCATTCCCAATCTCACTGAGCCAGCAGGACAGCTTTAGGCTCCCTACACACTCCAGAGTAACCTGCTCTGGTCTTCAAATTGAACTGCAGGAGAAAAGACTTGAAACAAAATTCAGACAAACTTCTTGACCCTGTCACTGCCCTGGGCCGCTCATCCTTCATCAAGTCCCTTATACTCTCTCTCCCAGCCTCCAGGAGCACAAAACTCATTGAAGAGCCACATTAAGCAGGTAACCATCTGTCTTCCACTCCAGAATCTGATGATACTTGGATACCAGTCTCAGAACCTGCAGGAAGCTCGGACAAGCTTTCCGCAAGGACAGAAGAAGACCAAGTCTTCAGAAGGGTAAGGAATTAGTTTGATCTCTTACATCTCAAGATCCCCATTTCCTTCCCTTTCACCGGCCTGCCAGACCAGCCAGTCCCCAAAAGATCCCTTTTAAGCTTGTATCTTCCATTCCTCTAACAAACCGAGTCAGCATTTCTTTTCTTGAATTTCTTGTTCTCTCCCTTATCTTCCGTCAGAGCCAAGGACACAAAAACAATTATGGGTCTCTCCATGAATCTTGTGCAGTGCTCCACATCTAGCTAAAAAGTCACAGAAATGTTCACCTGCTATTTCATTGCATTTCACCTGGCAAGTACTGAAAAGCCAAATAAATGTCACTAGGTTATCTCAAGCTGTACGTCAGGACAAGGTAGCAAAGAGCGTGAAAGTCACAGCATCTCCTGAGCCAGACAGCAGAAGATAAGGGTAATATCTAAAGGGTTCCATCATGGGTGTCGTCTTTTTATGAGGACTCAGAGGGGATGTCCTGGTCTGCAACTCTATCCCTAGCTCAGAGACGTATGTGTGATCTGCAATAAAAAGGCGGCAGTTAAAGGATTTTGTTATGCAGAGGTACACACAGTTTGTTTGCAGGTTAGAACATGACACACAAAAGCCATCGGTCTATTGCATAGACTGCACATCATACACGTTGTTGTGAGTAAGAAATGCGCTGGGTTCTGCACTCAAACAGGAGACACAGCAGGCAATTCAGTAGCAGGCATTTAAAATTTTCTTAGTGGTCTGCATGAATTTCACAGATTACTGTTTTGTACCATTTTTCAGACTTTTAACAAGCCAAACCAACCCTTTAAAATACCCAGACTCCCTAGACATCTACTTCAGAACATAAAAATCTGAGGGGAAAGGCTGTCCACAATCTAGAAGCCACTTTTGAGCTCCAGACACCTTCCTTCTAAGTGCATAAAACTTCGAAGCAAAATATTAGCAATCCTCGCCTTTTGCACTGCTTACTTTTGTGATGGCAACCTATAATCCCTAATCAACCTAGAAAATAAATGACCGATAAACCAATCTGCTTGTAACCCCATTAACAGATTCTGGCTTCAGTATCAACAGGGTAATTTGCTGAGACTATTTTTAATCCCAACTGCTAAACCATTAATCCCACAATTTCCACATAGTATTTCCACCACCCCCCCAAATTTACTCAAGGTTACCAACAATTTTGCAACTCATTAAAAAGCAGATAAATAAATAACATTTGCAAATATACACCTCCTGGCACTGGAGAACTGACAGACTCCGATTACTTGGTTGATCCCGTTAAAGCCATTACTTTCTAATTGGAAAGAGTCATTCAGAAGCAAAGCTGTGTGTCTGGCATGTCACTTGACACCTGGTATGTACCGCTCAGGATAAGATGAACTCTCCAATATGCTTGCCACAATGAAAAGAAGTGGGTTATTTCATCACACCACTGATAGTCCCAGCTCTCTACTAAAATCTGTTCAAATTTAATGGGACCAAGGTTATCAACATAAATTGTCATGTTTTCTCAAACTGGCATTAAAATATTCTACAACTATCATTATTAATGTCAATATAAATTATGCATTGAAGATCACAGCATTCATTACTGAGGTAAAATTTATCTGGAGGGAAAGGAAAAAAAAGAGACAAACAGAGCAAATCTAATTAAAGTAAGTATTTATAGATTTCATACAGCTTTTCTCTTTAGTGATGAAAACACTTCTTTTAAAAAGGTCTTAAAATAAGCATCCACAGAGCCATCAAAAACAGTACCAAGAAAGCACTGTGTTAATCAGCTAGGTACACATAGGATGCTGCAAAGGGACTGATGCGATAATACAGGAGCCTAGTAGTTTATCCAAGGATGTACCAACGTGCCAGCACAACAATCTGCAAGACAGACCCTTGGCTTCACGTAAGCAGCTACACACAGGAGGAAAAGCTGTATTTAGTGTCGGAAGGGTGGTGTTTAATGCTCCTTTCAACTTCTATAAATTACAACGTCAGCCATTCCTAATTGGTACACATTAGTATTCAAACACCACGTTGAAATTAGAAGCTTAGCAGTTTTTCAGTACACTTATAGACACTTCACACAAACACATGAATAACCTTGTTGAAATATTTTAGAGTCCCAAGGTTAAAAGAAATTACTTTAAGAGACAGATGGTGAGCAACTGGTACCTCAGTGAGGAGCGCCACCGACTTCTGAAAGTTCTCACGCAACGCACCGTATGGGGCTAACTCCTATTTACTGCACGCTTTGGGACTTTGCAGTAGAGCCTCACCTCCTGAAACCCAGAAGATGAGCATAGACAGGATGGCACAGGGGAAAGAAAGCCTAAAAATATAACTCCCAGGGAAATCCAAATCCAAAGGGAAAACAAGATATCTTATTTCCCTAATTGCATAGTTTAAGTGAATCCTTAAGCCGGCTGATTCATGGTTTTATCATATTTGTGGCTGCCAATACTGGTACCAGCTCACCAATACAGGTGCCTCACAGTCTACCGCAAAGGAAGCCAGAAAGCATCCATTAAAATAGACAACTAAGCAACCTCTGTGTAAAGACTGGAGGGCGG